>MU008204.1:17809-431259 GCA_010909165.1 Anthoceros angustus
AATGTAACCATTCGAGAGGATGCGTAGTTTGTTGTCAAACTCGATTGCCTAATGGGTTTTGGGCGTATGCGTTCATCGCAGCTTCATCTTATTAATGATCTCCTAATAAGGTTGATGATGAGGTTCCAGAGGAGCTATGGTCCGAAAGAAACCATCCTACAAGCATCCGCGAGTGTTTGTGGAGGCATACCGCCATGTTCCAAAAGAGTTTCGGGACAAGTTGGCACCTAAGTCCAAGAAATGTATTTTTCTTGGCTATGGTGATTCCGTGAGATGGGATACCGCTTGTGGGATCCAAGCTAGAAAGGTTGTTCGACTAACGACGTGTTCTTCAATGAGAACAAGATGCACAGGAAGCCTACTCCAACCGTGGAGGTGCGAAGGGTGATCTTCCAAGAAGATGGACATGATCATCAAGGGGCGTGTTGATAACCGTGGTAATGTGCGTGGAGCACATTCCTCCACCGTAGATGAACCAAGAGTCGAACAAGCACCTATAGAGGTGCTCGGTTTCAGGGTCGTGATTACACGATCCATCTCGGATTATGTTATGTCGACAGATTGTGGGAACCCTCTTCTTACAAAGAGGCCATGTCAATGAGTAACAAAGAGAAGTGGGAGAAGGCCATGCAATGTAAATGAATTACGCATAAGAACCAAACTTGGGAGTTGGTTCTGCTGGGATAAGAAGGCACTACTGCAAATGGGTGTACAAGATGAAGGTCATACCTCATGATGGCAAACCAAAGTACAAGGCACGATTGGTTGCTAAGGGTTTCAAGCAACAACCGCATTGACTTTGATGAGATTTTCTCACCAGTAGTCAAAATGACAACTTTGCGATGTGTTCTTGCTTTGGTTGCCGTGGAATGATATGGAACTTGCAGATGGATGTCAAGACGGCATTCTTGCATGGTGACCTTCAAGAGGACGTCTACATGCAAAGAACCAAGGTTTTGTTGAGAAGGGCAAAGAGCATCCGTGTGCAAAGTTGAGGAAGAGCCTTTATGGTTTGAAACAGCACCCGAGAGTGGTATCACAAGTTCCACTCATTTATGCTTTCTCAAGGCTACAAACGAAGCGAGGATCATTGCCTCTATACGAAGCAAGCTAAGGATCAAAGCTTGCTCATTTTGATCCTCTATGTGGATGATATGCTAATTGTCGGAACAAGATCGATGAGATTTCGTTGAAGTCAAAGTTGAATGCTCACTTTGAAATGACAGACTTGGGAGAGGGTATACTTGGCATGCGATTCGTGACATAAGCGCCCCGCTTTATTTGTCTAATTTTAATACATTAATGGTGCTTCAACGCTTCAACATGGAGAAGGGAAGCCATTGGGTACCCATTGCCTCCATATGTGAAACTTTCGCGCTGGATTGCCCAAGCTCGAGGAGGACAAAGTCGAAATGGAGAAGGTCCCATACTCATCACCGTAGGGAGTTTGATGTATGCAATGATTGCTACACGTCCCCGACATTGCCTTTGCAAGTGGGAGTGGTTAGTGTTTATGTCAAACCCCGGCAAGAAGCATTGGGAGTGAAAAGGAGTTATGAGGTATCCGAATGGTACAAAAGCTTTGTGCATATGTTTTGGTAGTGAAGATGCATGTGGTTGGGTACATGTCGATTATGCAGGGATATGGACAAAAGGAGGTCCACATCGTTATGTCTTCACGCACGGAGGGGCCCTCATGGCGATCTCGCTTTGCAGGCATTACGCTATCTACCACAGAGGCCGAGTATGTTAAAAGAATCGAGGCTTGCAAGGAAGCCATATGGCTTGCCTGCTTAGTGGGAGACTTGGGGATCAAGGTTGAGTCGCTGTTGCATTGTGATAGCCGAGTGCTATCCAATTGGCAAAGAATCCAAAGGTTTCATGCTAAGACTAAACATGTGGATGGAAGTATCACTTCATTCGAGAGGTGTTGATGACAAGAGGGTACAACTTGTCAAGGTTCACACCACCAACCCCAGATATTCTTACCAAGGGACTCTACGAGCAATTTGCACAAGCTTGGACTACCTAGGAAGCTTGTGCAGTGAGGTAGCCTTGTGGGAGATAATAGCCTTCATCTCAATGTGAGAGTTACACTTGCCTCCTCCTCTCCTCTTCCACCATCATGTGTTGCCACACGATCCTTCATATAGTAAGATGCAATGTAATACAATTGTTATTAACTGTGATTGCTTATATTAAGCAGCCTTCCCTCTGTCCAAGCATCCGTGCCTTTCCTACCCAAGCTCCTCATTGTATTTCAACCCCGCCATCCCCTGAGCGGATATGGGAATCCTTGCCTACATCGGAGTCTGCCAATCCAACCGATATATGGAGCCTGCATGGAAATCCTGAGTGGCAAGGAACAGGCTTGACAAGGACCTATGGTCAAGCAAGGACTTCCGCCACCACCTCCGCTAAACACACATCGTTGGCACAAAGCAGCCCGATGCCACCATTCTCCACATACCAGCCAACTTACACAAATAGAGTTCAAGGTTCAATGGAACTAAATACCTGGTGGAGCGGCCCGCATGCGCACCTTGATGCTCGGCATGTGTGAGCCAGAGTGCGCTCCAACAACCAGTTACATTTCTCCCAACCCCGACCAAGACAGATGGGAGAATGCTAACACCGTCGCACGCGCACTCATCATAAGTGGCCTGGACGAGGTGTTAGTACCTGATGTGGCTTCCTCACTAAGGTCAAGACATCCGGACACAATTAGCACGTATATTACGAAGAACGCTTACCCTCGGCCGTCAGGAGCAAACTTCACCTTCGCATGCGTGAAGGAGACAAGGTCGTTGCTTTTGTGGTGAAGTTCAGGCAATTACGAGCCAACTTGATCTCCCTCGGTTTTCCCATGCCCGAACTTGATGCTGCCAGGCCCTCGACCGCCCTCCTCCCGCCACAGCCCTTTGTCCGCCATTGCAACACTGAGATGTCGGCAAAGCCGCCACACAGACAACCGTTATGACCAGCTTTGCAGATGTTGTTGGAGCCCTCTTCCAAGAAGAGCAATCCCGTCAACCTCATCCCAATTCTAATCGCACCAAAACTGACAAAGTGCTTTTTACCACAAAGTTCAAACCACAAGGCAGAACCAAAAACTTATCTGCAGCTGGGTCTTCGAGAGAATCGAGGCCAGGGCAGATAAAGAGACTAGGCTCATGCAACTGGTGTGGTTCTCTCGGTCACTGGGAACGAGAGTGTAGGAAGAAGAAATCTGGAGAACCAAAGAAGGCCGAGAAGACTAACAGAACGTTTGAGGCCCATACGGTTTCCAAGGACAAACCAACAAAATCTTCCTCAACTGACAAGCAACCTATGATTCTGACTGTCTGCAGCCTCCAGGCTTGATGATGCCTGGTATCTCGATCTGTGAGCATCAAGACATGTCCGCACAACAAAAATTGATGAGTAACTTACCCTCCACGCCTGAAAAGTTATGGCTGGAGATGAACTCACAAGAACAGGTCTGAAAATTCTTGGTCGAGGTTCCTGTTCCTTCAGGCAGTCGAATGGCCAGATTTTTCAGATTGACAATGTCCTCTTTGTGCCTGACATGGCAAAGCATCTCATTTCAGTTAGCCAGTTGATGCAACTCAAGAGTTTAGAACTCAAATTCACTGCTACCGGATGCACACTTATCAAGTCTCGACCTTCCTCCGTAGTTGCACAGGGCTTACTTGTGCAGGATCTATACAGGCTAGACATGCGGTCTCGCCATCAGCTGCATCTTGTTGCTAGTTCTCGTGCTCTAAGACAACTTTGGCATGCCCGCCTTGGTCATGCTAATAAGGATAAGTTGATCAAGATGTCCAACCTGGAGTGTTATCGGGAGCCCCTCCCTAAGTGCTTCAAAGACCTTCCTCTTTGTGATGCATGCATAGTAGCCAAGCAAAAAGAGTTACCTTTTCCTGCTACTTTGGCTCATAGGTCTTCTTCCATACTTGATCTAGTACATGCAGACATCTCTGGGAAGATCCATGTACCGTCTTTGGGAGGTTCTCTTTACTACCTCACACTCACCGACGATTTTAGTCAGTATTCCTGGACATACCCACTCAAGCGCAAATCTGACACTTTCCTGCTATTCAAAGAGTGGCTCACTATGATACAAAGACAGACTGGGACTCACCTTCGTTGTTTAAGATCCGACAACGCAGTAGTTTGTCAATGAATGCCGCTCGATGAATATCTTGCGCCGG
Source organism: Anthoceros angustus (assembly GCA_010909165.1). Taxonomy (NCBI): domain Eukaryota; kingdom Viridiplantae; phylum Streptophyta; class Anthocerotopsida; order Anthocerotales; family Anthocerotaceae; genus Anthoceros; species Anthoceros angustus. The sequence goes on from MU008204.1 coordinate 22,024, forward strand.
TGCAACCGCCACCAAGATTCCTTATACCAAAGAACAAAATGGGGTAGCGTAACACGCAAACCGCACTCTACTCAAGATGACACGATTAGGGAATGGACGTGGAGGGCTGCCACGCCGAGAACGGTCGAGGCCGTAGGCCGAGACCGTCTAGGCCGGCGCCCGACGAGTGTTCGCTCTCGGCGTAAGGGAGCCGAGGTCGGGCCGAGACGTCCACCGACTTCGCATCGAGGCGAGCGAGGTCCGGCGCATCTTTAGAATTGTTGCCTTGTGCAACCAAGTTAGAAGTCTTTTTCTCTCTTCGTAGTTTTCACCTTCGCACTTCGTAGTTTTCACTTTCACGCTATTTACGCTTGTCTTTCACGCTTTTGGGATTTATCTTTTCTAACTTTCTTCGGCGTTGAAGGTGTACACCGCGATTTGGATCCGCCTGCCTTCGTAATAATACTTCTTTGTTCATTGTACGGTCCAGATAGAAAGTTAATCATTTCAAAATTTCTCCAAACGGAATATTTCGCAGCAATGGTAATCGACATCGCATATTATATTTCACCACTGTAAATATGATATACTAACCTCAAATAGTGCAAACAACTCCTTTTGATTCTTCGATAACTACAAACAAAAAGGAGTTAATATTTTACCTCCATTTCAAGTCGAAGAAGATCTTGCTCGGTAAATACCTTTCTCACTAATGTGAGGCAATGGTGAAGATTTCCCACACTACGGAAATGTGATTGACGCTCGCAAAGAAATATCAACCTTAGAATTTGCATATTTGGTAAATACCAATATTAATATTTTCCTTGTTTACATAAAATTGTGGAACTAACCTTTTGAATGTTTTTGTAGTTTCGGATCTTCCATCGAGTCAAAGTCCGTGGTTTTAGCTCCTTATTTTCAATACGATATTTCTACATTACCAAAACACAAATTTCATTAGTACTACATAAACTGATTCAAATAAACTATTAAAAACAATATAAACCGAAAACACTTACTTTTCTGGATCTCCATGTATTGCTCTAGGGTTGCTGTCGACCCATCTTCATTGCATTGGTCATGGATCTTTGAGGCTATGTTCCCAAATGGGAACATATCTATTTTAAAATCTTGGAAGACTTGTGGATACCGAAAGTTATCCATCCATTTTCCAAAGTCGACAAATTCTTCGATGGTCCATACGTTGGTGCATTATCTTGACTCTCTTTTCCTCTTTTGTCCTTTGAAAACAAGAATTAGTAAGTTATACTAGTTACTATATACTAATTATTAATTACAAATATACAATAGCAATTACGATGAGATATCGTGTTGTTGATTTTGTCATCCATTGCTTCAATTTTCTCCTTAATTTCCTTAGCTGCAGCAACTTGTTCAGCAGCACTCTGTAAACAAATACATTAGTACTTATTTGTGTAAACAAATACATATAATACTAAGTTTTGTTGTTTACCTCCAAAATCGACTGAATTGAGATCTGATGTCCATTAAACCTCCGGACCAGAGTCATTGTTTCCAACTCTAATTGAGCTGTTGTTCGGAGATTCTTCTTAATATCCTGTAATCAGATACAACGGTAGTAAGTTGCAGAGACCTATATTTCCGTTCTATAGTCCTAGAGGAAGTTGCAGGACCAAGTCTTTACCTTTTTAATTTTTTCGAGTTGGCCAGGCACCTGGCAAAGGAGCTGCAAGTCCTTTTTGTCCATTGATGTGAACATAGTGTGCTCGTGAGTACTGTAACAAAGATATAGAGTTAGAAATGTTGACAGTAGATTCAATTGAGATAATTGTAATGTAGTACCTTTCTCAACTATCTTCGTATCTCAATGAGAGGGATTTCGAACTTCAGCCTGTCATCATATCCTGGATCCCCATGGGCGGGAACATGGTTGTTCGATCGCCAGCTGTTAAGGTTGGTTGGGTCTCTACTATTGTGGTCGCTTTCTGGAGAAACAGTCATTTTAGCCATGGATTCATCAACCACAAAATGGATTTGGCGGCTGTAGGTAGAAATTATCATTACCTTCTTGGATGTCGACCATCATCGTTGCTTTCATTCTCGGATGCCATTCTCGAAAAAGCACAAAGTTAACGTGTACACAAAACAACGCTCAAACTTGAACAAGTTGGGTACATACAAGCGTTGTTACGTAATCGAATTAGTTTGTTGGGCGTGGTCGTAATAACCGGTATCTTTGTGTTGTGTGTGACTGTGGGGGCACTGGTCGAGGTATGGTTGCGCAAGAACTATTACAGAGTCACGTAGCTGGGCAAGACACATAAGAAGGGAGTCAGCCCAAAACCCAGAAGCACAGAGACATACCCAGGAAGCAAAAAAGACATGGTTAGCTTATCTTCAGCACGGGCAGGCGCTGCGGGTGGTACCTTGCTGGTCGTTACTCTGATGTTGGGCTCCGTGAGGGACTGACTGATGCTGTGAAGACCTGTTGCACCCTGTCAAGACGGACTATTGCCTTTGTTTGGATTGAGTGCGGCACAGAGTCAGGGTATGCGAATGAGCGTTGGGAGAGGCAGAGAGCAACTGCACAAAAGAAGGTACAAAGGGTGTAAGCCCAAAACCCAGAAGTATACACGCCCAAATACGCAGAAATCAAAAAGGGAGATGAAACCCCTCAGCAGCAAGGGCAGGTGCGGGAAGTACCTGGCTGATCTTTAAGATATTGTTGGGCGCTACGAAAGACTGACAGATGCAATGCAGGCTTCTTGAACACCGCCCAAGACGTTGGTAGACCTCGCCACCGTGATAGCCGCAGACGAGCGCCAGCAAGAAGAAGGCGTGGAGCAGCAGCCCAAAAACTCCAACTAATTCGAGAACCTCCGCGGAGCTCCAGGACGCCGATCGCAAGACAGACAGGTGAAAAAGGATCGATTGAACGCCGAGCTGGAGGACCTCCGTCGAGACCAAACGTGCGCGAGGCGCCGAAACAGCCCGACAGCTTGGCGGCGCGAAGGCAAGAGGGCGCAATTGGCAGGAAGGAGTCTCTCCAGCGCCCGCAACAAAGTCAAATCTCAAGAAAAAGCCACCGCAATCGTGGAAGGATGTAGTTAGCTGGACCTTCGCTGTCGAAAGCCGGATGTCTTCACCACCATACCTTCGCAAGATGTCCAGATTGGCTGCAACTTCAAATCGCAGGCGTCTGCCACGGAGTTGCACCGCACATGAAAAAACCCACACTGAAAACAGCTTTCGACTATCACTGAAGCACGGATGGCGGTGGCGACGGTGCGGACCGAGCTCAACTGTGGGGGCAATGGCCAGCGGCTACTGCTGGTCGAAGTGAGAAAGTGGGCGGCGGAAGAACGCGCGTAGGGGGGTAGTGGTTTAAATAGGGACAGGTTAGGGTTCTGGATGCTTCTTGGCGGAGGCCTACGTGGCTATTTCTGATTCGTCGGAGCTTCGTTTTACGCCCGCCGTTTCGAGGTTCGGGGTTAGGTTGGGTAAGGTTTGGTTAGGTTTGGTGAGCTTAACTTAGGTTTGGAAGCTGGCGCGGCGGCGGCGCACGAATCACAGACCTAGAAAGGTTTGGAGTTAGGTTTGGATTTCCAGGTTTGGTAAATTCAAAATATGTCTGGTAGACAGAGAGTGGCGGCGCCGACAGAGAGAGAAGGGCTAGGGTTTCTTTGGCTATATAAGGTCTTACTTTCAGGTCCAACGTCTTTTCGACTGTAGGCTCCGAAGGCCAAGGGTTCTGGCGCTTTTTCTTTGTGTCTGAGCTCTTCATATGTCTGTGAGGAGTCTGTTGTTTACGCTCAGTTTGAAGGCGTGCTTCTATTTTACGTTAGGGTCTCCGTCCGAAGTCTAAGGTCTCGGATGCGAAGGCGACCTATGGTCATTGCTTTGCCAAACGCCTCGAAAGGCTTGTTGTGCGACTTGTCGAAAGCCGCAGGTGAAAGCTCGCTACCTTTGTTCTGTCAGTGTTGTGTTTTGCGCGTCATTGCTCCTTCTTCGTATTGCTCCTTTCTTTACTCTTTGGTTGAGCATGTGTTTTTAGCTGTCTGCTTAAGTCCTTCTGCCTTTCTTTCGTAGTCCAAGGAGCTTCGAGGCTTTGCTCTGAAGGTGGAGAGCTGTCTAGTTTTACTTTCGTCGGCCATGGTTCTTAAGGCTCTTGTCCGAAGGATAGGCCTTTTTTGTAGCTGTCGAAGTCCAAGGTGGTCAAGCCTTGCTAGGTCAAGTTTTGCGAAGTTTTTGGGCCAAGGTTCTTTAAGCCTCTTAAAAGGTTAAGGCCATTTCACGTCCTTTGTTCAAACTCCAAGGTTCTGTAAAGTTTCCTTTCAATGCCAAGGTTTCTGTTGAAGGTTGGTTTTCGAATGAAAGAGGTTCGTAGGTCCGAAGGTGAGGGTGTCTTTGCTCCTGGGGTCCAGGTTGTTTATCCGAAGGCTTTTGTTGTCCAGTTTGTTGGCTTTGCTGTCAGTTGTATTATGTTCGCAGAACGTCTTGCCGCGGTGCGATTGTTTGCCTGCAGCTCTGTTACTTCTCTAGTTGTACGTTACAGTGCTAGTATCTGAGCGCCCGTGCCTTAAGCGCCAGTGCTTTTGAGCGCTAGTGTCTTCAGGTCTAGTAGTTCTCAACGCTAGCACTTTTAGTTCTTGTGCTTTTAGCGCCTACCGCCTTTAAAGTGGTAGTGTTCTCGTGTTAGTTTTATCTCGATTGTGCAGCTTGCTTTTACTTGTCTGCGCTTATCGCTTGGAGTTTTGTTTGGTTGCATCGTGATTTGCATGTTGTCGTCTTCCTTTGCAAACATCTTCGTGCTTGCAAACTCATGTTTCTTTGGTGTTTTTTTGTTTCGTTGAAGCATCGGGCCGAGACGACGTACGTGACGACTGACGAAGAACACGTACCATTGGTCAAACATGTGTCCCAAACGACAGTTCCGTGTGTTTGAGTTCTTAAATGTTTGTTTTTAGTGTTAATTTCTTATGTTTTATAGGTTAGTTTTTGTGCTCGATTGTTTGTGCTCACCGTGTCCCAAGTAACATCATTGTAGTTGTTACGCCCGTGATGTTTTGTTCGCTTTTCATCGCTTTTTTCGCTCATGTTATCTCGCCTTGTTTTTGTATTGTCTCTTCATGCATGTGTTATTTGTCGTGTTTACGATCTCGATTGTTGTTCTGTAAGTCCAAGAGTAGTTGGTAAGGGGTAGGACGTCTTTGTTTGTTTAGAACAAGAAACCGATCGAATCGTGACCGATCAAGCTTCTCGAACTAGAAACCGACTTAAGCTCAGAATTTTGATTTGTTTTGTGTTTTCCTAAGCTTGGTGTTTATTTCATATTTCTTTTCCTTATCTAGTTGTGTGACGTCATGTCCCGTATGTGTTCAATTTGTTTTATTGTTTTGGAGTTTTGATTGTGTTTGGTTGTTTTTTCAGTGCATCATTCGTCTCTTAGCGANTCTTGTCACGAGGTGACCGCAATTGTGTTGTGTCGTAGGTCAAGTTTGGTCTTAGAAGTAGGGACGAAATCGCGTGTGAACTGGGGTCCCCGGCGCCTGGTAGGCTCTCGCCGAGGTGACCGCAATTGTGTTGTGTCGTAGGTCAAGTTTGGTCTTAGAAGTAGGGACGAAATCGCGTGTGAACTGGGGTCCCGGCGCCCGTGGTAGGCTCCACCGAGGCGGACCCGCAATTGTGTTGTGTCGTTGTGGTCGAGGTTGGCGATTTCAAGCAAGGTGCAGTACCGTGAGAGGGAGAGTAGTGGGCGCCTTGCTTGTTTAGAAGGTCGAGAAGTGTGTCATCGCAGTAGCGATTGGGCATCACGACCTCGAACTTTCACACAAGTCTCATGGGACGAAACCCAACGTACGAAGCGACAGTGGGATAAGTGTGGCCGCTATAGTGGGAGGACCTGGGGAGTGCCCCGGATTCTCCCCACCACAGCTTGTCTATGTCGGTATTTATCCAGGCCGTGATTGCAAGCTCAGAACATCGTGCACGATCGGTATTCTGTAACTTGCCTTCGTGAACGTGGCAAGCTTGATTGGTGGAGTCTATCGAATTCAAAAGCAGAGAAACGTATGCATATCTGTTAATTGTATGTGTAGGGCTATATGTTAACAATCATATACCTATGATCGTATGTCCCTACTTCATATGTGTGTATCTAATAGAGGACGGGGTTTCATAAGCAAACTTTTGAAATGAAAGCATAATACCTGCTAATGCACCATGGCACAAATGTCACAACTACTTATGACGGTGGAATGAAAAAACAGTAGCAAAACGATCGCGGTAAAAAGGACCTCTCTGCACTGACGGTTCAGGTGTAGTTGAATTGCGGTTCAGCTGCTAATTGGCCACGTGGTGGATTTAAACTATCGGAACTAGAACAAGATGTGGCATATAGTTGGGTAATGTGGCAGGGTATAGTTTAGTTTAGATCGAATAGTGAACTAAACGGTGTAGTTGAATTGCGGTTCAGCTGCTAGTTGGCCACGTGGTGGATTTAAACTATCGGAACTAGAACAAGATGTGGCATGTAGTTGGCTAATGTGGCAGGGTATAGTTTAGTTTAGATCGAATAGTGAACTAAACTATCTGCAAAGCCTCCATTATTTAGCTCAACTGAGATAAAATAGTAAATATAATTTTTTCTTCTTATTACTTTACTTTTTCTTTTATGAAATATCATGTCCTTTCCATCTCATTTGTTTTTTTCCCTTCTTTCACATTTGTCACAACTGCATTAGAAATGGAGTGCGGAATGAAACGTATACGGTTAAACCTTTACATGATATGAAACGATAAACTGCTAGTGTGGAAAGCTGAAGGGGTCTAAGGTGTTCCCATCAAACGGTATTATGGTTGGAGGATGGTTGGGACATGCCCGGTGAGTATGGCCACAATGATGTGTAGAGTCCTCCCTTTGAGGAATACATGCATACATGAGTTCATTAAAACTTGAGGAATACATGCATACATGAGTTCATTAAAACTCCATAGTTAAGTGTCTTTGTCTTTGGGATAGATCATTGCTTGGATGGGATGTCACCCATTCCCATTTCCATGGCCCTATGGGGCCACCTGTTATAAATCATGCCTTCGTCTGGTAGTGGGCGGAACCCCCGTTGTTAGTGTCCTGCGGGATTATTGAAGATGAAAAAACTCCCGTCGCGAGACTTCAACTAATATTTTGAAAAAATATATAAAGTCTTTAAATTAAAAAACCCAATGGTATATATGCAGTTAGCACACGACGCGAAAGAGGCCAAAACCATTTGAGCGCGCCTCGGGCAGTGTGCCTTCATTACCAACTCTTGCAGAATGTAAGCGACTTTTTTGTTCCTGTTTTTGTTGTTGTTGTGAGCCGACGGAACTGGTCAGGTGCTGTCATCAGGTCAGCAGGGTAGAGGGAGAGGTAGAGGTGGGAGTGATAGGGTCTTTCCGGACACCATTCTCACCCATGGAGCTTCCCTGCGTAAACAGCGACTCCTGCTTGGTGTGTAGAATTCTGCCTCTGCCCCCGGAGAAGGTTATTTTTTGCGACGGCTGCGATGGGCACTCGCACATGAAGTGCTTCCGGCAGCCGCTGCTGGTTCTATCCCGACTGCCTGCAGCTGCCGGAAGACCAAATTGCAAAGAGAAAGATTCGGCTGGAGAATATCGGGGAGGAAGAAGATACTGGTCCTCAAGTTGAAGCAAATTCAATCTCACCCTCATCCAAACAACAGGGAGAAAGCCAAGCTTCTCCAAGAACTCATGAAGGAGACCCGGCATGAGACAGAGGGCCCCGTGGACGATGAGGATGCTCCGGGTGTGGCTGTGAGAGGCGATAGACAGCACACCCGAAGCTCAGAGGAGAAAGCTTCGTCTTCTAAGCTTTGTCTCACACAAAAGAGCGTAGTGGGCGAAGAGAGGGACACTGAAATTTATGCCATCTCCAAGAGCCACCTTTCATGCGAGGTCTGCCATGGATTTCCGACTTTTGCAATTCGATTCTGCAGTTCTACACTAGAAAGAGAGGGGAAGGTCCTGCCAGGTAGCGGCAGTAAAAGATCAGACGAGCTTGCCAGCACTTCGTAAGGAAGTGGTGCAGAAGGAGCAGGGCCACCTGTGAAGCACCTGGTGAATTAATTTCCTGTGCAGGTCATAAGCGACGGAAAACAGAGGTTGACAGAGCTCGCGAGCCTCCCAGCGTGCAAGGAAGTGAGGAGGAGTCTAGCGAGAAACGTGAGGAGAAAGGGGATGTCAAAGCAAGCAGCGCATTTCACAACTGGCCATTTGATATACTGACGGACAGCCCTTCTACAGGGGTATCATCTGATTGGGTGCATCGTGTGGCTGGGAACTGGACCACGAGTTTGAAAGTGTCCAGGTTGTTATGTACCCTGAACTGGAACATCGGATTCATACTAGCCAGCCGAAACCCACCTGCCCGCTGAATCCGCTCCCATTGCAACAAGAAGTTTAGGGGATGCAAAATACAGTGAGAGCTATTATGGAACTAAACTCTGGTTGATCAAAACCTTTGCATCAACCTTGCATTCGAACACCTGACTGATATTCGTTCTAATTCCAGTCGCTTCTCCTGCGTAAGGCTTCAAAGCAGGCTTTACTTCACGCACTTGTCCTTTCCGCCTGATGACGGCCTTCTCATGCTTGAGCTTGTACTTCTTCCTTGGGTTCTTGGTCAACTTCTTTCTGTGGGGCGTAAGGCCTCTATTCTTCTCCATCTGGCTTGATATTTTTCGTTTACCTTCAAAATCTTCCTCGGCCGGAGTCATTGTTGGCTCCCTGGAGTACTTCGCAGACTTTGCAGCCTTCTTGGACGCCTGCAGCTGTTTGGCCTGTTGATAAAATTCGTCCTCATCAGCTTCCATGTCCTCAGGCTCGTCCGCACTTTCTTCTCGGTCCACCTGCTTTCTAGAAGCCTTCTGGATCTCATGCTTGTTCCGTCTCTCCCCGATATCATCCCTAGCCGGTAGGTCAGCATCTCCTGAAGCCACCCTTCGCTTCTTAGAAGGATGACCTGCTTCAGCAATAATTTGTGAAAGTTTTCGAGGCCGCGACAAGTCGCCAGGCGGCCCGCCCACACCCTTCCTTGCCTTTCCGTCCTCCATCTCCACCAGATCTGCGATATCATCATCAAAGTCATCCAGCATGCCCATCAAGCCACTCCTGGATCTCTTCATGTGCGTCAGCTTCGTCCTCTCAGCTTTGGAGAGAGGAGCTCTAGCGAACAGATCTTCCTCTTGCCTGGCACGAGCCTCAAGTTTCTCCCGCTCTCTCATCATTTCCTTACTATCTGCCCCGATAAGTTCTCTCAGTTCTTCAGGCCTACCCTCCAAGTCGTTGGCAAGCTCCTTCTCAAATGCACTGTGTGCTGACCTGCGGCGGGCTTCCTGTCCTGCCCTTTTGTCAGCGGGCCTCATGTCTTCTTGCTCGCAAGTTGGAGCTATCATAGGCGGACGATACACGACTCCGGCTTCTTGAGTGTCTCTGTCAACTTTAGACACCAGTAAGCCCGAATTAGGTCTGTACTTCAACGCGTCCTTATCCTTCACACCCTCGGAACCATTGCTCAGCTCACTAAGCTTGAGGAGCTTCTCGATTCGGTACTCAACCTTCTTGTCCATTGGTCGCATCTTCTCAATGAACAAACGCCTCTCGACAAGACGTGGAATCACAGGGTGATCCCTCACACACCGACCTTCACCCTTGAGCCCCAGATACACCACAATGAGCTGACAGTAGCTCAAGAGCAGCAGGTGCTTCATTTCCAAATAGCTCAATCCATCTTTTGTAGCAATAAGCCCACCAGATCGCACCTTCTCTTCAAGAGGGATAACTTTGTTCTCTAACTCATCAAGAGATACCTTCAGCTCGTGAAGAAGGCCTGGCAACTCTGGAGCATCACTCATGACAGCCTCCATTTGCTCCTCCTTGGACAGCAAGCTAATATCTTTCACAATCCGCTCCACAGCCATCTCGCTACCTGCAGTCTCTTTCACCACCTTCCCTGGCTCACTATCTTTGGCCTTCCTCTTCTTCTTTCCCTCTTCACCTTCTCGCTTCACAGCTTGCTCTAAGCTTTCCTCCTCATCCAGCCCAAAGTCTTCTGGCCTCATGGAAGCCGCATACAGCCGCTGCAACCTAAGCGCCTCAGCCTCCTCCTCAGCAAGTGCCTCATCATCACTGGACTGCAACTCAAAATCTACATTCTCCGCATTGTAATACGACTTCTTCGACTTCCCCCATGCCCTCTTCTCCCTCGTTTCTCCCTCCTCCTCTTCATCCTCGTCACCAGCCATGGCAGCCTCTTTCTGCCGCAACAGTTTCATCTGCTTGGCCATCTTGGCGGCAATGCCGGTAGGCTTTTTCTCCTCATACTGTTCCCCCTCCTCATCCTCATCCTCCTCCCCCTCCTCTTCGCTTCCCGAAGTATCCTCCGGAATATCCAGGACCGGCAGATCCATTTCTTCTTCCGTGCCATCATCCTCGTCGTTCCCCATCAAAGGAATCTTATCCCGTTGCTTTGCAAACAGGTCCCCGTCAAAATACTTGGCATTCATCTGACGGACTTTCGCCTGCCCGCCACCCCGCTTGGGCGGCCGAGACCGCCAACCTCTACTAGGCTTCCCCATCACCACACAACTCTCGTGTCCAATCACAAATTCGCTGACAAATCAGGCATATATATCATAAACCTTAAACCCTACTGCGAACCTGGCTGGGAACTCTGCTGCGCCGCAACCTCATGCTCTTGCTCCTTCTGCACATGCGAACAGTAAAATCAGAAGCTTCTTCCAGTTTTGCCTACACCTATCCAAAAGGTCCAGCACAAGTCCCAACCGAGCTAACTCAAATCTCAGAGTCACAGCAAAGAGCACCACATACAACTGGAGACGTGCCAAGCTAGGCCTCGGCCGACGTTGAACATAAGATTTCCGAAGAAGAAAAACGTGCAAAACCCAAAGCCAACCGTTACACCCTTAAGAGCTACGTCCGCAATCTGTGTAATGGTGTTCGTGGACTGCGAACTCAGGAGGTGTCGACAGCCATACTCGCCGTGGATTCGAATGTCCACCTCAGTAATGCTGTTCGTGGACTGCGAAATCAGGAGGTGTCGACAGCCATACTCGCCGCGGATTCAAAGCCCATTTGAGCCCACGTGCAAAGCCTATTTGAGTAGTCGGAGTGGAGATTTTAATTCGTCGGAATTTCCTGCTCTAACTCTTGCTCTGGGCTCACCGGGATCTCCGTTACGAAGACCTTAATTTTTCGGAAACAAAACGTGATTAAGCTAACGTGTTTACGTACATATATAGTTGGAAAGGAGGTCCAATTCTTAACCAGTTTGTTTCCTACCATCAAACTATAAGATAATCAACAACTTTATATTATTTTAAAATAGATACAATAAAATTATTAAAATAGAAGAATATATATCTTCTTGACTTCCTTTGTCTTCTATTCAAGAGCATCCAATTAGTACAAACAATCAGGTCATATTGCATACTGGTCAATAGGAGGGGTCATATTGCATACTGGTCAATAGGAGGATTTTATTGAGGTGGAAAAACGATGGGAAAAGCTGGTCAATAGGTATGGCATAGTGTTTAGTAAGAGTGTCGGTGATATCTACTCTCTCTGAAGAGCCACATGCGTTTAGTTTACATCGAATGGTTTTAGTAGCAACTAAATTAAGACACTTATTTGAAAGGGAAAGTGATTTTACTTACCAATGTTAAATGAGAAGAGGTTAAGTGATTATTTATCATGATGATGGATCTATAAGCTATAGGTACCTTTGAGTTTGACGCTAGGATGAGGTGCTACCCATCCCTGTTGTAAAAAAAACCCTACGAGGCCGCCTGGTCCCCCCGCCTATTCAATCCAAGTGCTTATATTACAATGTTAAATGTCCGCTTTGTAGGAGCTATATTAGTCAACCTATTCTTCTTCCTATAGTTCACCAGAGAAGGAGGGTGATATTATAATTCAACCTATTAATCATCCTTGATAGATTATGATAAAGTTTTTTCTTCTGTCTCACATGTAATAAGTGTGGCATGAGACAACATTGGCAGCTCTGATAAACCTTGGTACGCACATGAAGATGTAATAAAAAACTATCTAGTGGGATATGTTACAAAATTTCCAAGAGGTCTAGTTTTAAGAAGAAAAGCTTTAGTGAAGACATAAAATAGTTTGGTGAATTAAAGTAGAAGAAGGAAAATTATTTAAGTCCACCAAGAACGAGTGACATTATGAAACTCAAACCAAATGAAAATATCAAAAGAGATAAAACATGTCTTGACCTACTTCAATATTAAACTCAAAAACCCTTGAAATCTTTACAAATTCTTCCGCTATGTACCATACCATATACTCATAGTTTCTATGTACACATAAAGTCCATTTCTAGAAGGAGAAGTTATCCGCTTTCAAAGCAGCTCGCGCTGCAGGTCAAGTGGCTTTCTTTCATGGGGATGAATTGGTGATGTTTGGCCCTTGTTCACGCAATTTCATTGACACTGTTGATAAATTGAAGATCATTTGTCTTGATTGAATTTTACCTTTACATTCGTCCAGATCATTTTACCGCAATCTTTTTAGTTATCATATTTCAGTCCCATAACGGAAATCCGTCCTTAGTGGACTTAAATAAAATTCTTCTTCTTCTTCTATGTAAGAATAATTTATAGTAGCACATGATCAGAGTGGCTAATAGTTCCCCACCTAGTGACACTAGGGCTACGGGAAGGACTCTGCTATGTTCGGCATCGGAAACCGTATGGCGAGAGGAGCCTATGGACGTTAACAATGGGAGATATTGTCATATGGGTGCAATTTTCATTTCGTTCTATATTGTTGTCCTTTAGGGATACCATAAGGTTTGGGCCATCTTTACAAACGTAATTTTTTGGAGGATGTTAGTAGTGAGCTTGTTACTTCGATTCCAAAGCTATCAGTAGGCCTTTGTGTTGGTCCCCTTGGGGTCGAACGTTTGCTGTGAAATTTATCTCCACTTTTTAAGTGTTACTTAGTGAAAGAAAGCGGGTTTCAACAATAGGTACCATCTTTCAACAATTGACAAAAGCTCAGATTAAGGTGTAGCCCTAGTGGATCTCTTAAGCCTATTTTTATTTTCTTCTTCACATCAACAGGATATATATTTTGTAGTTTGAACTCTTCTACATGATGTGTTATGTGTTTTACATATTTTTTTAATCTAACTAACGCAGTTTGAGACGTCATATTCTCCATTGCCAGGGAGAGCGGATCCTCTTCTTCCAAGGAGCGCCCATATCCTTTTGCCTAACGGCGTTTCTCTCAAGGCTGACCTATTTCTGATCTGGGGGGACCAAGTTTCTGTTGCAGATGTACTTATAAGAGACTCTACTAAGACATACATTTCTGACAAAATGGTTTTCCAGTGATGTTGAATCGCCTGAAATAAGCCCTAATAACCATATGCGGATACCATTTGGAAGCATGTCATCATCAACCCTTCTCGAATGTTGGGCAGCGAAGGGATGTGCTACAGTCAAGGTTCACACGTACACCTCTATGCACAAAGGCCATGCTTTCATTCCCCTTGCTGTTGAGACTCGTGGGCCCATAGACAAGGACTTCTTGAGGTTTATCAGGGCTTGTACGAAAGCATACCACATCCGCAAGAATGGGCTAGGTCTCCCTCTTTCCTATGTGGTGGCTTTCTTCCGGCAACGAGTATCCATTGCTCTGCAAAGGACATTGACAAACGCAATTTTCGGGACACCTTCAAACGTAGCGAACGTATCATCTTCAGCTCCGGTGGTAAGTAGGCCCTTCCTTATTTCAGACTATGACATCTTGGGAGCGGTAGGTAGCTTCAAAGTAGACATTTGGGGGGCTTAGTCCCCCTTGGCCTAGGGCCCTCTAGAGGGTTGTTCTTCATCACCCTGGTGTAGATGAGACTTCTCATCTCTGCACATTTATAAAGTCTCCACTTTTCTACTAAAGAATATCAAGTTCATTCACAACATTGCCCAAATGTTAGCGCTGAAGATTCAAGGATATGTTACTTATTTTAGTACATAAAATAATGCATATCATCGATTTTAGGTTCATAATTCTTGAAATCATGTCAAGCCAATGACATGTTCTTATGGACCGAATAGTTGTTGTAAGCAAGTTGGATGAAGCTAGATATTCAAAGATATATCTCATCAAGTGTTATCTACTCTTTGTACTATGAGTGGGTTGGAGAAAGCTAGATATTCAATGACATATTTCCTCAAGTGTTATCCACTCTCTCTCTCTGTTATCCTTATTTGAGGAGGCAGCACGCGCATATGCTAGATTGATTTATAAATTTAAAATTTAGATTCTTGGTAATAGAGACCATTTACAAATCTAGCATTTAGATTCTTGGCGACGTTCCATCCTAATAGTAAAATTAGCATTTAGATTCTTGGTGACATTCCTTCCCAGTTGTAAATTCTAAGCTGCTTGCTCTAAAAAGAAAGATGGGAAAAAGCTCATCTAGCAGGGACAACCAAAGAGGACCCCGAGAGTGGAGGAGAAAAGGAGCAACTAAGCTCCCTACCTAAAGGTACCAACTGCTCTGAAAACTTCGTATGCAGGAAGGACAAAGAGCCTGCAAACCACATAGGACAAGGAAGAAGCGTCACCTGTCGTTGCCGCCTTGTGAAGGATCGCCGACGAGACGACCTTTTGAAAGGCAATGGAGACTCTCACCATTTGAAGTAAGCTGTGAAATAGGAAAGTGACAGCCCCATGCCACACTTGCGGTTTTGATAGGATTTGGCACAGGACTTGAGAAACTTATCGAAGTCCTCGGCCATAGCCCCATATGTTTCGAGAGTGAGCGGGATGAAGAGATGGCCCGCTCGCAAACCGTTGTACTTCCTGACCTTGAGAGCCATAGCACCGGCGGCAGCCCAACCAAGGTGGTTGGTGATGACTTGAAATAGCGTTTGTGTAGAAAGAGGTTTCTCCTGAAACCCCTTTTTGCACACGGACGTGGCCGGACCCCTTTTTGCACTTGAAAAAATCCGCACTATGATAAGCCTTTTTGGTATTTCTCTGCAGACATGTCACCCGCAACCTTTTGAATAATTGTTTTGATACACGTTTTTTGAGATTGTAGATTGCAAGTATGTGGCAAAAACCTAATGTCCCATTCTCGTTCGGCTTTTTCTTTCAAACTGGACACAGAATCCGTGCGCAAACTTGTGCGCGCACTTACATCTAAATAGTCTCCAACACCTGGCAATCATTGTCAGGTATTGGACATATACAAACGTTTAGAGTTTTTACGGCTTGCTGTAATTCTGCGCTCCAACCTTTCACTCATACCAGTCAATCCTAAGACTATACTCTCGCTCTGGGAATTTTACAGGACTTTGTTTCTTAGACATTGGGACAATAATATCTTCGTTGACCTGAGGCTCTTGATCTGCGTGCAGTGCGAGAATGAGAGTGGCATGGTCTGCACTTGGAGCTGGGCCCATGCCAAACGTCTCAAGATTCAAAAGATGCAAAATATTCTCACTACTAGTTCGAAGTTTTAACCACTAGAAAAAAGATTAGGGCTAAGTAAAGATAAGAACATATCCACATCAGGGAGGTGCACAAAAAAGGTTGAAAATGTCGAAAGGAACCCTTTAAAATAACAAAAATATAAAAAATACCAAAAAATTAACAAAAATATCAAAATTTTAGGGCAAGTGCGCGCACTTGCCTCAAAAAATTGGACTTTTTTGGGATTGTTTTGGGGTTTATTAGATTTTTTGCTCTTTTTTTCTTTGGATGAACCGTGTGGGAATGCACTAGGAGGCATGAACTATATGGGTTCATGCTCCTAGGCCCTTCTTGACCTTGGGTGCGCGGACCTGGGCCCCCTTGCCCCATGCGCGCGCGCCAAGTACATGTGCACCGCCCCTTGCCCCATGGTGCGCAAGATGGCCCCTTGCCCCCTGGTGCGCACATAAGTGCGCGCACCTGGGCTCCCTTGCCCCCTGGTGCACGCATTTGTTCACCCAACTGGGCCCCCCAGCGCGTACAAGTTTGCACATAGCGTTATTTAGTGCGCACTTATGCGCGCCTAGGCCCCCTTGGTATACAAAAACATACAAAACCACACAAAATGCAGAAACTATAGACATAACGAAATTATGGAACAATCTGGTCACTGGCCCTTCATCACACCGACTAAATCGCCATGAACCTAACTACAAGACGCCAGCGCGGTGTAAATGACTTGACAGGAAGTGGTGCCGGAGCCGAGAATGCCCGAAACCGATGGATGAACACCTACAAAAACCAACAAAAACCAAACCAACTTCCGTTTCCGGGGAAATAGGGTTGGGATGTTTTCCAAAACCCCTTTTGACAGGAGAAACCCCTTTCTACACAGACGCTATTTTGAGTGGAGATGGTGTCATGAGCAAGGTCAGTAACCACCATGTCCGCCACCGAAACGTGGTCACCGCGGACAAAGTACAAGTCAGCTCGAATTTAACGACATGTTCGAAGAGTGTACGCCGCTCCCTCCAGGCCATGTAGCCACTTTCACGAGCGATGACAACCATAACATCACGGATGGCGTCGTGGGTGGCGATGTAGTGACCCCGTAGGGACAACGAGCAAGCTGCACCCCAGAGTCATCGAGGGCAGAGCCGCACTCGCAGGTAAGGAGGGAAGACGCCACATGTTAGAGCAGGCCAAGACGGAATTGCATTGCAGTGGTGAAGGTGGTTGGTGGGATGACAAAACCCCGTATACATGGATGAGCCAAAAGCCAAGTGCCTACACCCTTTCCAAAACAAGAGCGAAGCCGAGCTCTTGTGGACCTGGGGATAGAGGAGTCGAGGAGGACGGAATGGAAAGCTTGGTCGAGCTACTTGTCGAGCAATGGCACTTGTAGTCCCTGAAACCATCGGTGACGAGGTCAAGAAAAGAGGAAGTTCTTGCCAAGCATCCGTTGAAAGCATGTCCCTGGTCGGCCGCAAGGAATAGATCCCATGAATAGATCCCATTGTAAATAGATCCTGTCACATCGAAGGATCCGTTGAAAGTATGCCCCTGGCCGGCCGCAAGGAATAGATCCCGTTGTCAATAGATCCTGTGACATCCGATCCAGGTAGCAGTTCGCCCGCATGCTCTTATTATCGGAGTATGTCTATGTGCTGGAGTGCTTATCATCAGAGCATGTCTATGTGCTGGAGTACTTATCATCGGAGTATGTCTATGTTCTGGAGTACTTATCATCGGAGTATGTCTATGTTCTGGAGTACTTATCATCGGAGTATGTCTATGTTCTGGAGTACTTATCATCAGAGCATGTCTATGTGCTGGAGTACTTATCATCGGAGCATGTCTATGTGCTGGAGTATCGGAGCATGTTTATATGCTAGAGTTCTTATCATACGAGCTTGCCTATGTGCTGAAGTTCTTATCATACGAGCGTGCTGAAGTTCTTATCATACTGAGCGTCTTTGTTCTTATCATACGAGCGTCAAGTTCTTATCATCCGAGCATGTCTATCCATCCTAGTTTCCTTTTCAATGAGGATCTTACACCATTACAATGGAAGACTAAGAATGAGAAGTTACCCGCTGAAGTTCTTATCATACGAGCGTGCTGAAGTTCCTATCATACGAGCGTGCTGAATTTCTTATCATACGAGCGTGCTGAAGTTCTTATCATCTGAGCATGTCTATCTGCACCTCTGTCCTAGTTTCCTTTTCAATGAGGATCTTACACCATTACAATGGAAGACTAAGAATGAGAAGTTACCCGCTTTCAGAGTAGCTCGCGCTGCAGGTCAAGTGGCTTTCTGCAGGTCAAGTGACTTTCTTTCGTGGGGATGAATTGGTGGTGTTTGGCCCTCGTTCACGCAATTTTATTGAAGATTATTTATCTTGTTTAAATTTTACGCTATCTTATTTAAATTTTACCTTTATATTCATCCAGACCGCGATCTAGGTAGTTATCATATTTCAGTCCCAAGACGGAAATCCTCCTCAGTGGACTTAAATAAAATTCTTCTTCTTTACGCCTCCACATTTTAGCCTGTAAGCTTCTACATTGCAGAGGCACGGAAGCTGCACTCTCTTTTCACACTGTCCTGGAAGCTGCACTCTCTTTTCACACTCTCGTAAGAGCTAGAGACACGCTAGGCAATTGTTTGTCTCCTTCAGTTTTGGGCTGAAACATTAATAGGCCAGCGCAGCCACATACAATTCTGTGTGTCACACCCAAGAATGGTTTTATTACTTTCTCGGGGCCAGGAGGACATCCTGCCCCCCAGCACCCTTAACATCATTCTCCTTGCGCTTTTCCTTCTCTTTGTCCTTGACGTCTTTGTCCTTATGGCGGTGTTTGCTCTTCTTTTCACTGGACATAAACTCAAGCTTCAATTTTCAATAATGGCATCATCTTTAAAGCTCCACATGCACGTTCACACACGAAAGAAACAGTTGAACAAGCAAGCATGGCAAAAGTAATAACACCAGCAGACACATGCCAGGCTCCCTGCGCAGGGCAGGCAATTAAAACTCTTGTTAAGCATCCCTTCACTGAAGATCAACCCAAACAGTCAGTCCACAGCCAAGTCACAATCTTCTTCGTCCACAATGGATGCATAGGACTTGTCACCACAGCAGACAGAGACTGCAAGGCACCCGGCATTGAGCCGAGTGCTTGCGAGTTCAGCATGCTGTACGTCCCGTTTCCTCAAGATCGTGCCACATGAATAACCTAGGCTTCTGCACATGTCCAAAACGCCCTCTGGCAGGCAGAGTGGCGTTCATCGTCAACCCTTCCTGTTGCATCAAGGCACGGGTCTAACTTGGCAGTTTTCTTACTTCCTAGCCGCACCATCACTCTCGTGTTTCCTCTTCTTCTTGTGGTGCTTCTTGTCAGCAGCATCTCCAGCAGGATCCTTACCGCCAGCATCACCTTTCCCATCCTTATCCTTATCCTTACCCTTGTCCTTGTCTCTGTGACGGTGTTTGTGCTCCTTGTCCTTGTCCTTATCCTTGTCCTTGTGCTTCTTATGCTTCCTCTTGTGCTTCTTCCCATCCTTCTCCCTGTCATCACTCTTCCTACCTACGCACTCAGTCGGCACCCCCTTTTCCGCCTCCGGCAAAACCACCGGCGCAACCTCCCGGAACGTAAACGCCTTCCGCAAACTATCCAAATCAAGCGGCAAGATGGGATCAGAATCCGTGGCAAGCGCCGGCCTCTCCACCAGCTGCACCAGTTCCATCCCGTCCCCTCTCCACAGCGCCGTGTCCCCTACAACGAACTTAAAGTACCGCGCGGGGTCGATCACCCGCGGAATAGGCTTCGTGCACAGAGCCTCATACGCGCTGTTCAAGCCGTAGAAGCTCAACAGGTCCACAGCCCCGGTGCAGAAATCCGGAGTTCGAACAGCCGAATTGAGAAGCCTGAACGGGCCGCTAGACGACTCGGCCGTCATCCTGGACCACAACAACCCGCGCTAGCTACAATTCTTGCTCTGCCCGTGCCGGCTGATCGATCTGTTTCAGCTTCTCATCCAGCGTCTGCGGCCCTTCTTCCAACTTCCGAGCCTTCTTATCTGCCGATGCCACGAGTATACCTGCCCCACGCACAGTGTCCATGCCATACCAGCATAAGTCGTGCACACATACATACATACTTACTACACTGGTTCCATCTACCTAATCCCGAGCCCTAATACGCAACACAACCCGCAGCAGCATCACACCGAGACAGCAGAAGAAGGAAGGCATGGCAAGGAGCTCCATCTCTCACCTCCGAGGGTAGCAAGCGACGCCGCTATCAACACCACCTTCTCCACCTTGTCGGAGCGCGTCATCGCAATTCGCAAATCGAGACGACGAATCGCGATTCGTCTCCCGGCGAGGGAGGCCGAGGCTGTGTGCGCCGCGCGGGCAGAGAGGCAGGCAGCAGACGCTCGAAGCCCGCGCAGCCGTGTTCGCAATTAATCGGCGTAATAATGTCCCAGGAGACGGCCAACGGCCGGTCACGAGTCATCAGGACGACTCACGACTGCGCCGGGCGGGGTCGGACTCGAAACCGAAACTAAAACCGAAACAGGGCCTGCCGCGGGAACCGAACCGAGCCGAACCGGGGAGGCTCGGGCCGCGCCCGCCACAGAAGGAGTCGGCCGCGGCAGTGACGTGAGGAAGGCGCAGGCAGAATCCGCGCGACAGCAGCAGGTTTTGCGCGCGATTGCGCCTGGGCAGCGCGGGAGGCAGGAGAAAGCGCGCCCGGCTTCATGCGGAGCAGATCCGCGCTCGCACGAGCTTCCCGATGATGGGCGATGGCGCAGCGGCGGCCAGGAATTCGGCTGCCGAGGGGGCCCGGGGAGTGTCCGCCTCCTGGGGCTGGGGGATGCCTACTTTCTCCGAGTCCAGCAGGTACGCGGGCGTGAGCGAGTCCGAGGAGGAGGACGCGCATGGCCCCGGCACCGCCCCCGTGGAGGACTCCAGGAGGTTCTCGCTTCCCGCCGGGTTCGCGCTGGAGGGCAGGCCCAGGCACGCCCCCCCGCTGGTCTCCAAGGTGGTCAAGCTCAAGGAGCGCGTTGCGGTGAGTGGGGGACTGTGAATTGGACTGGGCTGCTGCAGCGGGGCCTGCCAGGCCGGGACTAATTCGTCGTGGCTTCAGACCACCAAAGAGGAAATGCTGGAGCTGAGGCAGGAGGCCAGCGACTTGCAGGAGTACTCCAATGCCAAAATCAGCCGGTTGACGCGCTATCTTGGTGTTCTGGCGGACAAAGCACGGAAACTGGGTCAGCATTCCCGCGTTTCGCTCTGCTCGTCCTGTACTAGGTTTCGGAATGCTGTTTTGTTGTTTGTACCCGCATTGTTTGAAGGTCGGGTGGCCGCTGCCTCTGTAGATCAAGCTGTGTTGAATTTCGAGGAGCGGATTACCCCGGTGAAGCAGGAGAGGAAGAAGCTCTTCAACGATCTTATCACCGCGAAAGGTACAGCGCTCGTGGGGTGATTGTTTGGAATGCATACCGTGTGCTGTGCCTGTCGGCTCGGCTCGGGACGTTTGACTGAGTACTCGAGGAGACTTGTTCAGGCAACATTAGGGTATTCTGCCGAGTGCGTCCGCAGTTCGAGGATGAAGGACCCTCGGCAACAGCGTTTCCCGATAACTACACCCTTCGAGTCAACCCTTCCCCTCCTGGTTTCGCCGGAACGCCTACTCCCAGGAAGGAATGTGAATTCGATCGTGTTTACGGGCCTCATGTTGGTCAAGGTAAACACCGGGCTCTGTTCCGTTTGGGCTCGGCAGTTCATCCGATTCGAGTACGTTTGAGCTCAAACTTTCTTATTCTGCAGCCGATGTCTTCCATGATATCCAACCGCTGGCGCAGTCTGCTATGGATGGCTACAACGTCTCCATCTTTGCTTATGGGCAGACGGGTGCTGGAAAGACTTACACTATGGTAATATGGGAAGATCCCGTCACTGCTATAGGTTGCCTTGTTGTCAGATGGCCTGTTTCGTTACTTCACCTGGGTTGTGTACTGTTTATCAGGAAGGGCTGAGTCACGACAGAGGACTATACTTCAGGGTATTTGATGAGCTGTTTGATTTGTCCCAAGCTGACACAACTCCAACTGCAAGATTTTCGTTTCACTTATCGATGATTGAGTTATATAACGAGCAGGTATGCTGGTATGCTGTGTACTGCAGCTGTTTCTGAGGTCAGTGATGATTCGGCTGGTCTAGTCCTGTGAGCTGGAGGCATTTCACTTTCCCGAGTGCGTGATGTAGTTTGAATTCTGAATGTAGGTCCGGGATCTGTTATCAAAGACGCCCGATGAGGATTTGAAGGGTGATGAGCTCGTTGAAGTGCCAGTAGACAATCCTACAGACTTTGCACAGACCTTCAAGACTGGCTCACAGAATAGAGCGGTTGATGCTACCAAGACTCAGCGTTACAACAGATCACACATGTTAGATTCCGGTGTCCAATCATTTGCCTAGGAGCTGTAATCTTTGTCCTTCCACTGCTTCACTCTGTAAATGATTGAACTCTTGGTGTTTGTATAGTTCCTAAGAGGTTATGTGCGCCTTTCAGGGTTCTAACTGTACATATCCGGTACTCTGATAGTCTAAATGGTGAGAAGCAGTACAGCAAGGTTGCTCTGGTAGACATGGCAGGCAGTGAGCGCCTTCCCAAGGCAGAGTCAAGTGGGAACCGTCTCACAGAATCGTTGCATGTGAACAAGTCCCTGTCTGCGTGAGTGTTGGTTATCTGCTATATCGTCAGCAATGATTGAGTGTCAGACTTGGCCCTTATCATTGTTTTTTCTTGTGCAGTTTGGGTGATGTCTTAGCTGCTCTTACAGCAAGGAAGGATCACGTGCCATACGGAAACTCAAAGCTGACCCAGATCCTGGCTGATACTCTTGGTAGGTCTTGAATTGGACTTGAAGATGCAAGAGAACGAGAATCTTGACAGACAGGGCTCTGTAGGGTGATGCTGATTTGCAATTGCATATCTGAGATGGGGGAAACCAGACTGGGTTCTAGCCATGGTTTCCAGCATGAATGTTTAGCTTGAGGGTCCTGACTTTTGCAGGGATACTCAGTTGAAGCTGGATTTGGATCTCTTAATCTCTGCAGGAGGCGATTCGAAGACGATCGTTGTCGTGAACATTAGTCCAAGCTTTGCGGATGTGCAGGAGACTTTTTCGTCTTTGAGTTTCTCAGGTCGGGCTAAAAACGTGGAGATCAGCCTTGGCAATCGAGAAACAGTGAAGAAGTGGAGAGATCTGGTATTTTCTGCCTCATTCACTGTGATATTGTAGCTTCGAGCATCATGCTGCCATCCCAATGTTCTGTGACAGGGCTTGTGGGTGCTGCTTTCTGATCTTGTCCCTGACAGGCCAATGATGCTCGGAAGGAGGTTTCAGAGAAAGACGCTGAAATCGCCAGTCTGCAGCTAGAGATTGAGAAACTCAAAAAGGCGGCTTCAGAGGCAGACAGTCAGTGCCTCCTTTTGTTTAATGAAGTCCAAAAAGCATGGAAGGTGTCTTCGACATTACAAACTGACATCAGCACACAGGAATCTCGCTTCAACAAATTAAAGGTTGTTCTTTCTCTTTTTTTCCTTGCCTGTGACACGACTCAATTTGAGGGCAACTTCATCTTGCTGTATGTTTCTAACTATGGGGCTGCCTGGTTGTCTTTTCAGATTGAGATAGCCGATCTTACTGAAAAGCAAAGACATGAGAGGGATCAAAACGATCACTTCATGAAGCAAATATCTCAGCTCTTGAAGACAGAGCGAGACCAGAAAATCCAGCTGTCAGAAAGTACAGCCAAGATTGACCAGTTGGAAGTAAGTCAATTGTTTGATATCCATGACTTTCCATCTCTGACTTGGACCTTGTGCTGACTGAATTTCCATTGATGTTGCATAGTCTAAATTAAAAGATCTGGAGCAGCAGCTGGTAGATGCTCAGTCTGCTGCGAAGCTGGCAGAGATTGCCGCTGCATCTGCCCCTGCGTTGAAGTCTGTCTCTGAGAAAGCGGAATTGCGGAGGGCTGTTGAAGAGAAGGAAACCGCCTTGTCCACAAACAAGAAGTTGGAGGAGGAGCTTCTGAAACGAGATGAGCTGATTGAGGTTAGCTGCACGATCATCACTTGGTTTTGTATCTATGGCATCCTTGCAGAGATTACAATTTTTAACTACTTTCTATTGAATATTTGGTGCTTCCTCATCAGCGTCTGCACCAGGAGAATGAGAAACTGTTTGAGCGGTTAACAGAGAAGACTGTAGCCAACTTGAGCTCTCCTAAGGCTTCGACATTGTCTACCAAGGTGTGTGTTGCTCTATATCTGTCATACCACCACTGAAGCACAGGATTGTCAGTTAGTAATGTGTTCGAGGGAGTTCTCAGGTTCCAAGGTTGGACTCCGGACGAGTGGATGACTTCAGCCTTGATGGGTCATTCAGGTGCGACTCTTGGTGTCTGAGCTGGGCCTGAACTCCCAGTAAATTTTTAGTCATGACAAAGCTTGCTGCTAGCAGCTCCTGCCTCACTTTAATGTCCCTATCTGCCACCACAGGGCAGCACGACCTCCATCTCCGTCAAGTAAACGGTCTCCTGTGCTGGCCTCTCATGATTCAAAAGCCAGCGCAGCATCTTCTCCAGGAACCATAGCTTTGACATCATCTGAGAACACTAAAACCACACCGGCAGGGGAGTATTTAACAGCTGCGTTGATGGATTTCAATCCCGATCAGTTTGAGGGCTCAGAGGCAGTTGCTGATGCTGCGAACAAATTATTGATGCTGGTACGCAATTGGTCTTGATGTTGTTGATGTCGGACGGAGCCTGAGGAACATAATTTGTCACCAGGGTTGTCTCGTACTTATTTTGCGTGGCTTTCATTGTAGGTCCTGGCTGCTGTGATTAAGGCTGGTGCAACAAGGGAGCATGACATGCTTGCAGAGATTCGTAATGCTGTGTTTGCTTTCATCCGGAAGATGGAACCCAGAAGGGTGATGGATACAATGCTCGTATCCAGAGTCAGAATACTTTATATCCGCTCTCTTCTGTCTCGCTCACCTGAGCTGCAGACCATCAAAGTAAGCCCTGAATTCCAATTTCTGGTAGTATTTGAAGCACCTTGCCAGTGTTGTCTGGGATCAGAGCCAGCGTGAAGAGCCTTGCAACTAATGTGTTGCAGTTGTACATGTGTGGCAGGTCCCTCCAGTGGACAGGTTTTTAGAGAAGCCCGGACATCATCCCAGCCGAGCAGGTCGTTCTGGACGTGGAGTCAGTCCTGCCAGGTCTCCTGTCAGTGGAGACCTTGGCGCCACCGGATCAAGAAGGGATTTGCTGGATGATCAGATCCATGCTTTCCGTGTGAACTTGAAGCAAGAGAAGAAAAACAAGTTCTCTTCATTGGTGTTAAAATTGAGGGGCATTGATCAGGTTTGTAGACCTGATCGTTGAAGTGGCGGAAGTGTTTGGTCGACCATCTTTCGTGGTAGGCTGAGTTTTATTATCGTTGTTTGGAACAGGAAGCTTGGAGGCAACATGTGACCACTGCGAAATTAAGGGAAATGAGTGAAGAGGCTCGGGGTTACGCCATGGGGAACAAGCACCTGGCGGCTCTTTTTGTCCACAGTCCTGCTGGGGAGCTTCAGCGGCAAATCAGGGGCTGGCTGGCGGAGAATTTCGATTTTCTGTCGTTGGCTGGTGGGGATTCGGGGACAGACGGGGGACAATTGGAGGCCCTTGCAACAGCCATAATGGATGGGTGGATGGCTGGTTTGGGTGTTCCCCATCGGCTCAGCACAGATGCTCTTGGCCAACTTCTTTCCGACTACACCAAGAGAGTCTACACATCACAGTTACAGCATCTCAAGGTTCCCCACTGGATCCGAAATTGCTGCCTTTTGCATCCACCTGTTCAAGGAGGCGCAGTTCTCACTTGCTCTTTATCTGCCTCAGGATGTTGCAGCCACGTTGGCCACAGAGGAAGCTGAAGATTCCTCTCAAATTGCCAAGTTACGATCCGCTCTTGAATCCGTGGAACACAAACGACGGAAGGTATTTCGAAAGTTGCGTTCGCGTAATTTTCTCCACTGTCACACAGGCCCTGGCTGAAGAGATGTTGCCTGTCTGTTATAGGTGTTACAACAAATGCGGGCGGATGTGGCGCTGCTGACCAAGGAAGAGGGCGGTTCTCCATTGCGGAATCCTTCGACTGCCAGTGAAGATGCCCGAGTAGCCTCCCTCATCTCCTTGGAGGACATCCTTAAGCAAGCTGAGGTATTGTATTCGGGGGGAGGTGTGAGGCCATTAAGCTAATGTTTGTGTTTTGCAGGGGACTGAATGAATGTCTGATGTTGCAGGAGGTCCGAAGAGAGGCGCCTTACAAAGCTGTCCACTCTTCCAAGAAAAGGACCATGACCAACCGATTGAATTCCCTGACGGAGCGCATGCCGACTCTCCTCCCCATCGACCATCCCTGTGCACAGAAGTACATTGCCGAGGCGCAACGGACAGTGGAGGTACGGTGATGACCATCACGGTCCGTTACCCCAACTGTGCCTGCACCGTCTTGATTTCCCCCGACTGATTATTCCTTCACGTTTGCAGTCTGTGCCGGAGCAAAAAGAGGGAGGTCACCATTCGAGAGGGGAGAAATCCCTGGAGGGGCTCGGGGACCTTTCGGCGACCTCCGGCGAATGGGGTGAGCCGAGCACGACTCTGGACGGCGATATCGTGCAGTGGAGCGTCCTCCAGTTCAACAACGGGTCAGCCACGCCGTTCGTGATCAAGTGCGGTGCCACCCCCTCTCTGGATCTAGTAATCAAGGCTCACGCCAAAGGAGCGGACAAGGAGGTTGTGTGCGTGGTCCCACCCCCTTCGTCCCTGGGCGGCCTCGCCCTGGACGAAATCAGACACAGCCTGTCAAACCTCCCCGACGCCTTCCTCCAGCTAGCCCTGGCCAAGACGGCCGACGGAACGCGTGCCCGCTTCGCCCGCCTCTACAAGACGCTGGCCGTCAGAGTCCCGGCTTTACGGAGCAGCTTGGGAGAGTCCTCTCCCAGAGCCGTGGGGGACTCGGGAAGGAGCCGAGGTTCCAGGAGATATTCCGATGCGGATTCTGCCTCCAACGGATCTCACCACTGAAATTTTCCCCTCCCGTCTCCAGATCCCGGTAGGCTGTCTATACCTTCCCTGCTTCCTTCCCCTTTGCTGCGTGTACCTTGTGTATTATGTTAGGCCTTGAACGCTCTACGTACCTCCATCCTCCCTTTTCTGCCTGGGAGCAATGCAGCGCCGTAAGCAACTGTGTCCTCGAGTACGTCACGTTTTATGTAGAGATGCAGACAAGAGATGTTTCCAGGCTACGAGAGTATGTTCTCACATCTGGAGGTGATCGGATGTACGTAGTGCCCTGTCCACGCGTATTTGTTGTTGCACAGCCACTCCCAAATATGTGTCTGATGAGCTTGGACTCGTCCCCGCTCGTCTTGCAGTCGGCTTGGCAGGTGACGTCGAGATCCACTAGGATCCGAGAGGGGGCGCAGCTGCAAAAGACAATATGCGCGTCTAGAGACGGGCTGGCTGCTGCAGCCTGCAACGTGATCGAATCGTGACAGGTATGTTCGTATCTTCCGGGGCCCATTCTCCACAGTGCTGCATCCTTATCCTGGCCTGCAGTCTTGAGGTACATTGCAGGCAGGAAGGAGAGTGGCCGATTCCACGTGTATGATTTTATTTGCTTGCGGAATTGGCCTTTTTCATTCAGTTGTCGGCAATGCGGATAGGTCCCGGATGAAATGATCCGGATAAGGAGAGTCGGAGGCCCTTTTGGCTAGGTGTGCAGCCTTTCTGGACTGGCCGGGCCTCTCCTCCCCTCCCCGTCCCTGGGGGCGCCTGCACGGAAGCACCTAGTCTATGTAATGTGGGCAGGCGTCGTTGCACGAAATGCCGCGTAACCTGCATGTTGGGATAGAAAACGTGGTGCGGGGGGCACATTTTTCATTCGCTGCGGGCGCCACGTCCAGGAGGGAGGGAGGGAGGGAGGGAGGGAGAGGTGGAGAGCGCGGGCGGGCGCGAACAAATTGGAGCTCGCCTGGTGTCGAGGGCGGGACGGCGCTTTGCCATTCCGCTGTGGACATTTGATGTGAGACACCGACAGCGCGTGCTGTTGGCTGGGCCTGGCCTGGGCCTAGGAAGGAACAATGGACCCGTCCTGGACGCAGGAACAGCAGCGGCGCCTGCAGATGCTGTGCCCGGATGCTCTCTTCTTGCAGCATCAGCAGCATCAGCATCAGCAGCAGCTGCTGCAGCAGCAACAGCAGCAGCTGCGGCTGCTGGCGGTGCCGCTGGCGGACGCGGACTCCTTCAAGCCGCTGCCTCGGAGCGCGTCGTCTCCCTGCCTATCGCGGCGGAATTCGGGGAGGCCGCGTTCCAGATCCTTCTCCCGGGACCTGAGCGCGCTGGGAGCGGGGGGGAACCCCGGGTCGGGGGCCAGGACGCGGCTGCAGTCGCGGAAGCTGCAGGAGCAGCAGAAGCGGAAGCAGGAGGAGGAGAAGTGGCAGGCGCAGGCCTGCGAGGAGAGCGCCATGGAGCAGGCGCTGCCGGACGACGTGCTGGAGCTCTGCCTGGTGCGGCTGCCGTGGCGGTGCCTGGTGCGGATGCGGCTCGTGTGCAAGCGGTGGCGGGCTTTGCTTCTTTCCGGCCCTTTCTTCGGCTGCGCGCGGTGTCCGGCTTCCACGAGCCCTGGATGTTCATCTTCGCCGGAGTCGCAGAACAGCGAGGCGGCCATCCTGGCCTACGACCCGGTGTACAAGAAGTCGCACTTCATCCGCGCGCCGGCCATGGCGGGAAGGAGCCACTACTCGCTGGTGGCGGGGGCGGCTGGTGTACCTCGTGGAGGCGGCGGGACCGGGACCGCGGCCTGCTCTTCGGCCTCCGCGCTGGCCTACAACCCGGTGAGCAATGCGTGGAGGAAGATGCCCCTGATGCACCACGGGCGGGACTCGCCGGCGGTGGGGGTTCTGGAGGACAAGGATGGCCGGACCCGGCTGGTGGTGGCGGGGAAGGGTTTGTCCCGCCGCAGCCTCTGCTCCGCGGAGCTGTACGACCCGGCCACCAACAGATGGAACTACATCACCTCCCTCCCGCCGCCCTTCAAGGAGGTGCGCTACGGGCAGTGCACAATGGGAAGCTGCTGGTGTACAACAGGAGGCTCAACCTCACCAACGAGGTGGCGGCCTACGACACGGACCGAGGGGTTTGGACGCGGCTGCCTATGACGCACAGCCCCGGGGCGCCGCCTGTACCACCACTTCCACCTCATGTCCTGCGGGGGGAAGCTGTTCAAGGTGGAGGATGGGCCGCACATGAAGGAGGACACCTCTATCAGCGTGTGGCGGCTGGAGGAGGCCCGGATGGAGTGGGTGGAGGTGGCCAAGATCCCGCCCTTGGACAAGGGCACCTGGCTGTGGTATATCGGCTCTGTGGAGGGGAAGGACGGCCAGTGCCTCATCTACCTCTACGAAGTCAACTACCCCAACCTCATGAGCATCCGCTGCTGCGTCTGCGACTTGCGCACCGGGAAGGCGCATTGGCAGTGGGTCACCGACATGCCCTACATGGTGCACCCCAACGATCTCACCGCCATTGTGCAGCTGTGAATGGGGGTTTGACACGCAGAGCCACAGAACGCCTGTGGTTGTAAAATGTGTACAAAAGATACGATTAGCTCTTCCCTCCGCCCTCTGCCTCAGGTGTATGCTGCAGCTCTCACTGATGGGTGGGAAGGAAGATGCAGCTCGGAAGTCCTAGGCTGGAAGTGACAGGCTGCTTTCCTTCTTCCATGGAGCAAGCACCTTCGGATTTTCTTTTTTTGCAGCTGGAGGTTGGGTGGGAAGAGTGCAGCTCTATACTATGTAGGTACATATGTCACGTTACTTCTACCGAGTACAGTATTCATTCATATGCAGGTCATTGACATCCCGAGTTCATGCTGAGCCACGGCGTTGAGGTGCTCGCACTAAGCAACAGGCTTGCTGCACAATACAGCACAGCACCCTTCATTGCCTCCAACGGTGTCTGCGAAGAAGGGCAAACGTCCTCCCCTGGTTCTGCAGCATGTTTCGGGCAAGGCCGCAAGACTAAGAGTCCCAAATGGTCGCCTCATCCTCAAACTCCCAGTCTGTCGCCGGGGATGAAGATGTATTACCTTCCTAACCGGACGCGGGAGAGTTCTGTCAAGTTTAGAATGCCACGGGGTCGTCTGCTACATATGCACACCCAGCTGTGAGCACGCTTTCGTCCATTCAGGCACAGAGCGTTTGTCAAAATTAATTCACAATTCTTTTAACTGACCAAGTGTTTCCAACTGCCAGTGTGTCGTCTGTTGCTACGATGTGATTTGCATCTCTGAGATTCGCCGGCCTTGGTTCATTATTGGAGAGGCACGGCACTTTCAGGTGTGCAAACTGGCTGTTGTGATGGAAACTGTATGCAGCCGGAAGATGGGCTGGCAAACCCCTAACCCATGGAGTGAGAGACCCCTAAATTCAACCCACCAGCGCGGTATTCTTGTTTGCTGTGTTGGAGTGCTGCGGCCGTCAAGCCTGATTGTTTTGTGGAAATGGCTAGTGAGGCCATCGACGACGCAATCGCACATCTGGATGGTTTGATTGCTAGCCTTGAGCCCCGCAGCTCGGGAGCCGATGTCACGCCTGATTCTGCTGCAGCCCCGGCAACTGCTGATAAGCCCCTTGTTCCTCCTTCGTCACAAGTAGGTTCTTCACTTTTTGCGGCACATGTGACCTAAATTCTTGAGGGGAAGGATAATGCATGACTGCAGTCTCTCCTCCCTGGAACCTCTAGCCACATGTGGCAAATGCATCGATTTGTGGGCAGGCCCTAGATAGACACAACCGTGTTTTGGTACATTGACATGTGCACTGATTAAGCACTCGTCTACAAGGGACCTGCCTGCTGCTAGGGTTTGCGCACTAAGAACTCGTGGTTGGCAGGGAGAAGCTAGTCCGGACGTAGTTGCCCCGACCCAGGAAAAGGCTGTTGAGCAAGCACATGGCGGTGTTGGGGAACAGACAGAACCAGTACAAGGTTCCGAGCAGACCAAACCAAATGTCCGTGACGTGCAAGGGAAGAAACCTCGTGAGTTCATTTGACTCTCTCTCTCTGGAGCTCGCCACCGCCTTGATTATACTTCGCATAAGGAAGACATGAAACTGACAAGTTCCTGTATCTTGTGTTGAGCAGTTAAAACTCCTGGAGCCACTCCTCCAAAGCCCTCCGTCGTTGCACTTTCTGCTGATGCAGACAACTTTGACAAAGCCCATTTGCAGGTGATGAATCGCACAAACAGCTTCGATCAAGCACGTTATAAGTGTGTCATGTCGTCATGAACTCTCTTGTTCATTTCTGGGCGTGGTGCAGGTTGGACTGGTGCTATCTGTTGACAATCACCCAGTCTCCGAAAAGCTGTATTGCTGCAAAGTTGAAGTGGCTAATGGAGAAATTCGTAAGGTGTACACATCTTTGCTGCTTCCTTGTCTCTCGGAAAGTTGTCTTATGTTTGTTTGACCAGCGTCGCGTCAGGTTACTAAGCTCCATGTGCCTCATGTTCTTTATGGTGTGTCTTGTTTGCAGGTAGTGGCAGGTCTTCGAAAGTTCATACCATCTTCAGAGTTAGTTGGAAAGAAAGTGTGCGTAATTTTGAATCTAAAGCCTGCAAAGCTAGCTGGTGAAGTGAGTGAGGCGATGATCCTTGCAGGTGATGGACGATCACAGAACGGAGATGAAATCGTGAAGGTATGTATCCGCAAGACATGGGCAGCTGCCCATAACTCTTCTGTCCTTACTTGAAGGACCATCTCATGGCTGGTGCCTTGTCTCTGTGTGAAGGTTCTCGAGCCTTCTCCTGAAGTCTCAGTCGGAGACCGGGTCTATATTGAGGTTTGCTTCCACATTGCCTCAGCATCTAGTTCGTCCTTGCGATCTAGCTAACCTCCTAACATCGAGCTTACTTCTTCTCAGGGAGGCGCTCCCAGTTCAAGTCCTGCCAAGCAATTAAGCTCAAAAATCTGGGAGAAAATAGTCCCATTACTCAAAGTTGAAGGTACAGGGAATTGAACCTAATACCCTCAAAACCTGAATGTGAGCACAATATTCTCTGCTTGCTTTTTGTCACAGGTCTAACGTTTGTGCATTTTGTGCAGGGGGTATTGCAAGATTCAACGGCACGCCTTTGGTGACATCAGCAGGAGTGGTCAAAGTACCTGTTCTTCCAGACGGGGCTGGCATTCATTAACGAGGTCTATTCCATCTTGGACATATTACGGTCTGTGAAAATGGATGGTCCCATCCACCATATTCCATTGGCTAAAGACCCGTCTCGAATTTGCTTCATCAAGGTCTTCCAAGTTCAGAGGCATATGTACAAACGTTTTACCACCAGTGGCATGTACCATGTACCGGCTCGAGGAACCACATCAGTTCTCTGTGCCCCTTTCAGAGGAGCAAACCTCGTTTAACATGAACGAAAAAGGCTGAGAACTCACTTCCTGAAACGGATGCCCAGAAACTTCTGGAGGACTTATTACTCCATAAAACAGAGCCGGGCGCTCACGTTCAGCATGGTTTCCTGTGCCACTTGGCAAACCACCACTCTGTTTCCAGCGCCACATCCGTCAAGTTCTTGCGGTCGCATCAGAACCATCACATTTTGCAAGGTTTGACGACAAACAATCCAGGTTCAAACAGCTGTCCTCTTCCAAGTGCACTTCACCGCATCGGAAAGTGAAAGATGTCGGCTACATGCGTCCACCTCCGATTCTTTTTAATTAGTATTTTGAAACTAAATCAAAACAAAACCCGGGGGAGAAATCTCGATAGGTGGAACCGCGAGAGCCGAGGACCTGGTTTGACGACCAAAATAGCTTTGGATGAGCCAGGCGGGAGTCGTTTTGCTTGCTTGATGTGTCACAACGTCGGGGCTACTCCGAGTTCTACTAGAAGAAGAAGTCTGCATTCTACCCTGGATAAATGTGTCTTATATAAATATTAATCTCTCTGAAATTATCATTTCTGATCTACTCCCAAAATTTTTTAAAAAGTTTTTGGATAAGTGTCGGATGTTAACCTGAGGGAAAAACGGACTTCATAATATTATGCTAATAAATATTAAAATATTATTATATCTTAAAATATATGTTATTAACTAAATATGGTATTCCGAAGATAAGACTCATTCTAACATATTATTTAAACTAAAATATCATAATGATTATGAGTTAATTAAGGTTTATTGTTGTGTATTGGTTTATTAAATAATTGAAAAATATAATATAATTATGGATACATGTTTGTTACACTTGGATAATTGTCATGCCTATATTTACTCCTGTATAGCGGACTGTATTATGGTCCACTTGGATGGAATCTTTCTATCATGGGACGTGGTACTTAAGAACTAGTACCATGGTGTGAATAAGCGCACACCTAAGCTACATGCACCAAGGGCATCCACACTCCCTTTAAACACTCCATTTAAGAATGCTAACAAAAATGTTCTTATAAGAAGAAGAAGAATTTTATTGACGTGCACTAAGAATTAAATTCCATTTATGTGAGTCCACTATAAATGTGTGTCCATTTAGCTTGTGTGGAATACCGATCTGGTCACGCGGCATCCACATGTTTTTAGGTTGTGGATGTGTGGTTCGGTGTCCCGATGTCGCCAACCTACCCCATAATGCACGAAAAGATTTCACGGTACACAGAAACTTTTCTTCTCTTGGGTTTAGGGTTGCATTTAGGTCATTTGCGTTGCCGCGCCATTCCGGCACGCAATATTCCATCTCTGGTCACGCGGCATCCACATTTCTTTAGGGTTGTCAACGGTTGCGTTAGCAACCGCTGGCCTCACATGTTTCGTCTCCTAAGAGACGCAGGGTCACTCTGAGCGGGCACAGATGCAGCATGAGGAACAAGGTGTTGGATGTCTGGGCCATCTGCCGTGTTGACTAGTGGATGCTAGATTCAAATGACTATCATCTTCTGGTCTCAAGCTGTCCCATACATCCAACTGCAAGCATAACAGAAGCATCTTAGTAGTCAACCACACTGAAACATAGGGACTGCACCCACAGCCTCTCCTTACTGCACATACGGTGAAAACAACACGTCTAAGCGGAGGATTTGCATTCAGTTTCTCGGCCAATGCGGGCCATACTTGCGAACAAAAATTTGTGTATGCGTGTCTTGCCCGCCTGTTTAACATGAATGTGTGGTGATCGGATCGAAACCCTAAAACCCTAAACAAGAAAACATGTGCATGACACAATCAGAACACCAGGCCTATGATCGTATCATACAAAGTTTTTGCCCTGCGTACGAACTGATGTGATACGTATTATATGTGTATTGTATGCAAGTATCTAAAAGATGCCGTGGCATATTTCCGTAGCGTACACCCCCAAAAAAAAAAAAGTCTCACACACGCTCCCGTGTGACCAGATCGCTATTCCATAGCCTAAGAGCCATTTGGATACGCATCTTACTAGCGGGGATTTTACATTTCTTTATTTTATTTTATTTTCTTAAAGTTGAAGGTTCCATTTGTCAGTGCCATGCCATGCTGCATGCATACATGAATTTCAAGAGAAGGTTGAACTTGCCAAGTTCTGGTCCCTCCCTCGAGTAGGCCTGAGACAAGGTTCCCTTTTACGCAAGCACATCCCTATGCTTCTCAGTATCACGGTCTTTCCATGTGTATCTGATCTCCGCACCCGGACAGCCCTCTGGTAGCGACAGCGGCTCCAAGATCTGCTTTGATTACTCTAGCACATAATCCCAGCTCGATTCGAGTGTCTTCCTACTAGTCACGGCAATGTAGAGATACCGATCTGGACTCCGGGAGCAGACGAGATTCTTGTTTTGAGCTGTTCACGTGTTCCGTCTGTCGACCTTCTCTGCCTTGCCATGACAGCGTGACTCCTCGTCTCATATGTAAGTTGTTCTTTGGCCTGCGGGGTTTCGGACTAGCTTCTCACGATGCTCCGTCTATGTGCTACTGCTGTAACGGTACCTGTGGAAGCCAGGGGGAATCTTTGCTCTTACTCGGCCACGGGCCACGGCTACATGTACGCCATGACCACCAACCTGCCGAGGAAACCAGACTTCCCGATGGCCTGCAATTGGCAACCCCGGCCTGATGGTGAAGACTCGAAGAGGATGCTCCGGCACAAAAGTCTGTCTTCTCCTACTGGCTCTGGAGGGTGTGGATCAATAACACCATTTTCCGTGCAAAGCGCAGCCACAATTCCTGGTTTACAAACCTCGTGTCCACATTTACATAAACGGCTAGGTCGTGGTGGTCACGGGTCATTGCAGAGGAAGGTGGCGCGTCACGACCTGGTTGTTCGCAGGGCAATCACGGGTCGTGACCGGAACTGGTCAGGAGAACCGTTATGCCCTAATCACCAACCTAACCACGGGCTAACACCATGGGATAAATGTAGGAAATATTTACAGTCTAGCGAAAGTAGCGGGCGGAGGAGTTTCCGTCGCAAGGCGGACAGTGCGGAGATCAGGACCAGCTCAGATTGTCGTCGAGCGCGGGCGCGCTGTGCCCTCTTTCCAGCTCCAGATTGGCTACCCGGCCTTAGCTCGTATCCTTCCGCAGGCCCCGAATCCATGCTTTCTGCGGTTCTGCTTACGGACATGACTGCTGCGATTGTTGAGTGATTGCTGTCGTCTCAAGAAGCGCCGCATTCGGGATCGGAGTGCTACAGCATCTTCTTGTCGGGAGATTTGTTGCGCAAGAAGGCACAGCAACGGCCTGCTGCTTCCTCAGTCGATCGGGGAAGGATTTCCTGAAGAGGTGATAATCTTGAGAGAGAAGGGCGTGTCGTCGGGCTGGCCCCACGGGCTGCATAGAGTATTAAATCTGGAGGATTCCCGGGCGCAAGGTGGAATACAGGTGTTGCTTCTGATCTGTAGCGGGATTTGGAGGCTTCTGTGGTGGGGGATGGAGGAGGTTGTGTAGTGCTGTACGGGGGAATCCCGTTGAAGGTGGATCCGAGGCTGTTAGCAGGGTTTGAATTTCCCGATTCGTGATCTCGGAGTGTCACGGGTTTGGGACACAAGCCGCAAGCTGGTTTCAGGAGCTGTGAGAAGAGAACTTGATGTGGAGGCAATCGCGGACAGGAATCTCCTTGCCAACCAGGCAGGGCAGGGCTGTGCTGGGAGCAACAAGAGCTCAGAGATGTGAGGGGATGTCGGGATAAGCAATGCCAGCTGAGCTTACGTGTTGAGGTGCGAACCTGTTTGTGAAGTATGCTGGATCTTCTGTTGCCGTGTACGCGTGTTGAACCTGGGCTGGGTAGGTCAGCTGTGTCTTGCTGGAATCGAAATCTTGGCTTTTGTCATGGCTAGTGCCACAAACTTTGTTTTCGGAGGAAAGCTGTGTTTGTGTCCTAACCAATTTGGACTTTTTGTTGACACAATGCAATGCTTTCATCCTTCCCTGATCTGTCAAATTGGTGTGCTGCAGTGCTACTTGGAAGCGCGCACATTCTTCGGTATCACATCCCTCACCATGAGTGAGCATCTTGTGATTCTGACCGTCATTGTGTTCGTTCTTGTGGCAATCAAGCAAGCATTCTTCACCGTAGAGCTCGATGGATACTTTGAAGCTGCCTCAAGCCAAGCAGTTTCCTCAGTACAGAACTTCTTCATGTTCTTTTTCCTTGCCATTGTGGGTATAAACCTCTTTCTGGCCATGAACACTTTTAGCTCATACGAGAAGAAGTACAGAGAGCAACGGCGATGGTAGAACGGCTCGGCTCGGTGCGCGTGGAGGCAGCAGAATGCTATTTAAAATTCCTAGGTAGAGCGCTGGAGATTTGTACCTGCATATGAACAATCAGCGGACCAGGTGGAGGCATTGCTAATTGTTTGCTCATGTTAAAGTTACCATGCCAAACTCTTATTTAATCATTGCTCACTTCTCTTATTTCAATTATTATATAACTTTTTATTTAATAGTATATTTTACATTTTATGTCTTATACTAACAGTATATAATATTAATATATAAAATCTCATACTAATACATGCTCACATTGGAATAGAAGTCTCTAGGTTAGACTTACAAAATGTTTAGACGACACCAACATCCTGGTTTACTGGGAAAAGAATACTTTATTATTAAAAAAAATAGAAAAATCCTTCCACCCAAAAACAAAGGGGGAAAAACCCAACGAAAGGCACCATGCCAGGGGGACTAGCTCCCTCGATCACGCATTGGCACCATGCCAGGGGGACTAGCCCCCACGATCACACATTTCAGAACTACCCACCACCCGAAGAACGAGACCAACATCCTGGTTTACTCGCGTTTGAAGGATGCCTTCTTTTGCAAGTCTGTTATTGCTTTTAGGAGCCGACCTGTCCCCGCAGCTCAGTTTCTCTATTTGATCTCTTCTAGCCAATATTCAGCAAGTTTATTATATCATGTAGGTTTTGGAGCTTATTTAAACGCAATCCATGTTTACCAAAAAATATAGCTCTACAAACTTGTTGAGTATCCAAGTCTGGCATAGGATCCTATGCTTGCTTCCTTCAAGCGGTGCTTAATTAAGGTAAGACAGGTCGGCTGCCATTTAACAGCAAAAGAAGAAGCAGCTCACAACAACCTCCAGACACATAAGGAACTGGATATAGTGCACAGGAATACATTCATGCCTTCAACCCATGGCTGATCAATGACTACTTTCATATGGACCACGGCTTTTTTGCACCTGTCCACAATTCTCTTGCAACAGGCTGCCCTCGGGAATATTCTGATATTTCTCCTCTCTTCTACATGTGCTAGTCCCTTGCTGCCTACATGGAACGTGGAGCAAGCTATCTAATACCTCTATCCCTGAACGTGTGACATGAGAAATCACCTGCAATGTAATAAAGCAGAACTGTGAAAACGGGCACTAGTTATGCCAAACGACCAATGCCATTTGCAAATGCAACAGCACTTCCCACTACCCCACTAGGGTCCATTGGACCACGAATATTTCACGGTTTTAATTTTTACTATTATCATTGGTAACTTTTTTTTATCGTCCCAAGGACGGGCACGCCAAACTTCCTTGAGTGAGTCCTTCAGCATGGGACGTTAGTTAAATAAAAACTTGACTTGGAAAACTTACAAAATTTCGAAGAGAGATAATGTACTTCATCATCATAAATGAAAACAAAACATGAAAAAAGAATAGAGCTTCCATCAATAATCGAAGATAAGAATAAAAGCACAAATAATAAAGAATAGATTGATTTACACACTATTGGAGAGGAGAAAAGAAGTTTTGATCAATTAATCCACCACAATCAATAAAAATGCAGTAGTCTACTTAAGAATAGGTTAATCTACTATTATAGAAGAGAATAGAAATCTCTTTCAACTATCAAACGAACATTGAAGATATTAACGAAGAATTCTATTTTCTGATATTTCATTGGTATGAAATATTTTGAAAAATATTCAAATGTATGGAAAAAGTTCTCTACCAATTGTTTCACCTATAAACAAGTATTTTTCTATAATAATAATTTATAGTACATTTGAATCAATATTGTGATATGAAAAAGTCACTTCGCTCCTTCATGACCTTCTCATCAGTGATTTCAGGGGGTTGCGAGTGTCATTGCTCGAGAAACAGCTTGGCCAAGCTTTTCAGTTCATCCTCTTAAGGACCCCTCCATCCCCAGGCGCACAAGAGCTAGGCTCTGCTCTTGCTTTGGGAAGGGCGCAAATGCTTGGGTTCTAGCTCGTCCACACATATGGGCCCGGTTTTTCACATCCCACCAACCTCCTTCATTACTGTGGCACGATTCCGTGTTGGCTTAGTTCAGTCTGTGGCTTCTTTACTAATGCAGCTTTGCCCTTGTAGGATACATTTTGCTTGTTGCTCCCAAGGGGGTCAACGCATTGCCACCCATAACGCCATTCGTAATATCATGTTCGCTATAGCCCGCGAAAGCGGCTACATGGCTTGGAGGGAGCAGTGATACACTCTTTATACAAGTCGGTCACTCATGGCCAACTTGTATCTCATTCGCGACGACCAAGTTTCAGTGGCGGACGTGGTCACTAATCCTGCGCATGACACCACCTCTACTTAGGTTATCACCAACCATCCAGGTTGGGCTGCTGGTGATGCAACGGCTCTCAAGGTCAGAAAATTTGACGTTTTCGCTCACCTTAGAGACGTATGGGACAATGGTTGAGGACTTCAATAAATCAAGTCCTGCGCCAAGCCTACCATGCCCGCAGGCACGGGGTGGGGCTGTCCCTCTTTTACTTTACGGCAGCCTTCAAACAGCATATTTCCATTGCTCATCAACGGGCACTCGCAATGGCGATCCTCCACAATGCAGCAGGTGATGCATTCTCCTTTTCCTCCGTAGGTTGTAGGCCGTTTACTCTTCTTGCATATGATATTGTTGGCGCAATAAGTGACTTTAGATGGGGAAACAACATAATATTTGAAGCGGCTCAATATACAAGAAGGGGCTTATGGGGTACATATACGGTGAAGGGGCTTCTCGATGGGCAGCGAAATGGGGTTTTGCCCGTTATGGTAACGCCAATGTTTGGAAAAGTAGGGTCTAAGATACAGCCCTAAGTGTATACATATGTGTTCTAGTGTTCAGCGATGGTCGTTGACTTCCATGGTCACGTAGTTTTCTCAGAAATATGCCATTTGTGCGGGTGATGGAAGGTGAAATATGGATAAGTTTAGGGTATGAGATTTGAAACATGGGGAAGAGAGCCTCCCCGTGATTCGGAATACCATCCTTGAGGGTTTGTTATGGCTCTACTTCATTGAGCTTTACTGTGTCAAGATGTGTGGGGAAGCTCGCGGTCGGCGCGGTAAGCGGCATGCATGCGGCGCCAACTCTTTAGTGGTCTTGACTACAAAGCGTTTGAATCAATGACAATGGCGATAACTAAACAGTGGTTTTGGTTTAAACCCTTCATAAAAGCGACAAGAAAAGAGATTTGCATTCATGCAGATGGAGGAATTCAAATGTGTAATATAATAGATAGCTTATGTCCGAAGATAATAATGGGCGCTGGCATGCCGCTGCCCATTGCCTATGCCACGATGATCAAATATGACTTTCACCGACAGACAATACCCCAATATGCCCACTATGTAAGAATCGTTACATGGGCATATGCTAAAGACAGAAATGCAAGTCCTGGCATTGGAGTTGCTGTATTACGACTGGTTGATCACTCTTCGCCAGAGTCTAGACCTTCTCCATTTACCTCCTTCTCCTCGTTACAATCGTCATCGCTTTCATCTTGGACATCAGGAGTGCATGGTTGCAGATGGGGACGAAGGGCACTCGACTTCTCCCTAATTACTTTCTTATCGATGCATATAGATGTTTCCTTGAGTTCAACTTGAACCCATAATAGGCGATAACCGCTTTGCGAACGAAGATTATGGATGTTTGGAGGTCTTGAGTTTTTCCCCTTTTCCTTTCGATCTTTGGTGCTTGGTGTGATTGTTCTCAGACGTATTCTCCAACATACTTGCCCTCGTAAGCTGTACTCTGTTCTCCACCAATGCACACGTAAGAAAGGGTCTGCGAGTTCGGTGCACACTTACAACCTTTGCAAACCAAAATGCTGTTATGAGTGTCTCCCTCGCGAGGAGTGACAATGAACATGCCTTCAATCTCCATGACATCCCCATTCATCCTTGCCACCTCCTCTTGGCGTTGCAAGCTCGGTGAGCTCCCAAATACATATCTCTGTGGTACTTCTCGGAGTAATGCTTCGTCAAGAATAGCCTCGCCACGACGTGCTGGGACACAAGTAACTCCGCCAAGTCCTCATACCATTTCCATCTGCTCGCAAGACTAGTCCAATGTTGTTGTCCACAATAGTTGCGATCTCACTCTGATCCTTCGAATTCAATCCACCACTCCTCTTCATCCGCATTCAAATATGTTGGCAGCTTGAGCAAGCCCTTCCGTAGGTGGTCTACGCCGCATGCCGTGAGCCCACCTTCACTCCCTTTTGTCTTTTGCACGAAGGGCCATCAATGGTGCAGTCCAATAACTGCGAACTGTTAGGAACTCAAGCCATCTTGGTTTCCCACCGTGGAGAAGTAGAATCTGTTTACCAGATGATTGTAACTTTTCAGCGCTAATCATCTTCCCTTGTAATTTTGAATTGATCTTTGGAGCGAGAGGTTGTTCAAGCTGTAACATGACTTTAAATTGGTGCCCACTCAGTTGTGTTTTGTTACTCCTGCCGCAATCCCCTTTGCTTGTTTTCTGCCTTTTGTGAAGTGGTGAGGAGTCGCTGGGAGTATGGACCCCCTCCTTGGAAGGGTGGGCGCCGGCATGCCGGCGCCCCTCTTCCTCACCCTCCTCGTCGAGGGGGGCGCCGGCATGTCGACGCCCCTCTTCTTCTCCATGCACGAGAGGCGCGGCATGCCGGCGCCCCTTCTTCCCCATGTTCGCCATGGCGCCGTCATGCCGGCGCCCACCCTGCTCGTCTGCGCTGTCCACTCTACCCTCAGTACGGGCTTCCACACCACCCAAAGTGCTAGGGTGTCTCCGACCTTGGGATCAAGTAAGGCGCAGTCAAGGCCCCGCCTCTTCCTCTCGATATATGGGATAGTAAGCATATCCATTGACGCCCCAGGGAGATCCATCCTGACCTCCCCACCACGACCTTCTCCCCATGCCCCGAAGCCTCATCATCTGAATGTCCCAAAACATCCGGGACTGGCCCATCTTCTTCATCCGATGGCCCAAACTCATTCTCCTCTTCGTCATCAACAAATGCCATTTCTCCTTGTGCAAACACACAAGTCCTTGGCGCGTTATCCGATATGAAACCTCCCACCTGTGAGTTTTGATGGAGGAGGTAATGGCTTCGCATAGTTTTCTGTACACTGCGCTTCCAGCCTGAACAGACCAAACCAGGATCAGCAAGAGAAAGAGCTGGCAAGGTGAAGCGTTTCCCCATTTTGAAACAACAAGCAATGCTAAAAAAAGGTTGCGTTGGGTAGCACTCACACTCTCAGCTCGCACCGCTTCTCGAAATTTCAGAGACAAGGCTCGCGGCTCACACTTGCGGGCATTGAAGTTGGCCAGACTCACTGTAAACACACTATAATCTTCTATTGTTACTGGAAGAGTGTTGAATTCATATCGAGGGGACGCAAAGTCGGACGCAAGTTAATGGAGTTTTTGTGAAGCCCAAAGAGATGCAGGGGAAGCCGTGGCGAAGCTTTCAAGGAATCCCTTCTGGAGAGTCAGGACAACATATGTTGATAAGTGCCACGGAGAAAGTACTGAGTGGCCTCTTGGACCTAAACGGAATGTCGAAGGAAGTTACACTCCGGAAGAAATTTCACGTCATTCAGGTGGCAATGGCAAAACATCTGGGTTGTGACTCATTCGAAATGGTGAGACAAGAATACCCTCAACACTCCTCAGACGAAGTTATTGCAAGATTTCAAACCGCATTTGAGGGCAAGGTAACCATATTTCCTTCCATTCCGTGCACCAGAGGCGCCTGCCCGGCGCCGCTAAGGCCTTCCAGTCTCTCACGCTAACCCATGATGTTTGTCATTCCATGCAGCAAGTGAAAGATGTTGAGGACCTAAAGAAATTACGATGATTTTCAAGCCTTTATTCTCGAGGTCCATACATGGAAGGGACTTGAAAATGAGCAAAGAGCGCCAGCGATATGGACATGGAGGAAGGGCTTCAATCGTTCATAGTGCCAAAAGCAGAGGACATTGTCAAGTACGGTCATTTCTAGAGATGCGCAGGCGAGGGGTTTCTAAGGGTCAAGTACACCACGATGGTCATGGACGTACCAGAGGATTCAACAGAGGTAAACATGATGTGAAGTTAGACCACTTTCAATTGGGAAAAATATTTCACCTGCTCCATGACATGACCATTGCCGGAGATGAGAATGATAGTGATGCATGGTGTTGAAGAGCAACATGTTGTGAGGGAGGCCATGCGAAAGTGGTGCAGGGGAGGAGGGTTGGTGTCTTTTGTATGGGACAAAACGAACATGCACAACGACTTGGGTGGGTATGACACTATGGAGTACATCACGATAGGATGGGGGTTAACATCAGACAGTCAAAGGTCAAAAATCTGCATGATCCCTACTAACATCCATGGGTCTTTCAATAATGGGCGGGCAGTCATTGGCCACCCTACAGTGGTGAAGAAGTTGCTGTACACATCATTGGACAAGCTGGTGGTCTGTGCTTACCAAAGGCCTTTGGCTTTGATGATGAAGCTCATCAAAAGTTTCTCGAAGGAGGGGGACTGGATTTTGGATGTTTGTGCTGGTAGCGGGTCAACAACATTGGCAACTTTGCTCTGCGGGCGCAACTGCATTGCAATCAAGGTGGACAAGAGGTGCGCAAAGTTCATTCCCCAGAGAATCCATGGGTACGAAGTTCTCCCAGACGCAGAAGAGGAGTTGAATCATGAGCCACATCGTCAAGGACCGACCCAGTTCTGGGCAAAAGAGGTTAGTTTGTCTGAGAAGGATGGGTCACAGTCGCAGGTTGTGCGTTTGGCCGCCAGCAGAATGAAGGAGAAGTCCGGCGACCTCCTAGACGTTGGGCGGCGAACTGGGTGTATGGCAACACGACTCCGGCCGGCGGAGATGACCATGCCTCCGAAGACAATGCCATGGAGGAAATTGACAACTTTGAGGACAAGGAGCACACTCGACTGAAAGGACTTGAAGTAGTCATGGATAGCGTGTCTGGACAATTTCCTTCGGAAACTCAAACCGGCATGGAAGACCATAGTACTTAAGTTCCAGCAATCTTGCTCTCTTATGACATAGACATGTTTGGAACATTATAATATGAGGGTAGTCGCCGGCATGCCGGCGCCCCCCCCTACTTTCCTTCTCGCATAATACATGAAAAAGCTGTTTTGGGGTTCTCCATATCACGTCATAGTTAAAGAACCGTTTGCCACAGTGCCCGGCGCCCGGGACTTCATCCACCATTACCCTGCGTTTAAAAACATGTAATCGATCATTCAACCAAGGCACTCGCCCCTTACACGTTCCGGACACACACTTATATGGCAATTTTGGTTACTGATGAGATTTTCCGGAAGCGGCTTCTTTTCGGGTGGAAGTGGCTTTGTATATTGAGCTGCTTCAAATATTATGCTGTTGGGAGTTTAGTTGCTCCTTTTTTCCACGACCCTTAAGTTCTCCCTTTGTTGTCCTTTGTTGGATGGGCTCTCCCCATCATTTTAAAGCTTTACAACTGGTGTGTATGTTTAAGATTTAGATAAACATGAACACATAGAAACATTTAGGTGTAATATTTATGGTGATTATAAATTTCAATATATATCATATAACATTTAAGAATGCAGAATTGCCTCATGTTATTTCTTTACTTATTTTGTGACACAATGAAATTTTGTGACACATTTTTTTTTATATTTCATTCTAGTCCTGTTGTAATTTCCCAATATGTCCCAAAAATCATCAATGAGGCATTTCACCAGTTTTCGTAAAAGGAAGGGCATAAAGTAGTACTTTATTATTAATCCGTAAGTTATTTCACATGTTTTGGGGTACGATGAATTATTTTTCACATTCGAGT
This sequence comes from Anthoceros angustus, assembly GCA_010909165.1. Lineage (NCBI taxonomy): Eukaryota > Viridiplantae > Streptophyta > Anthocerotopsida > Anthocerotales > Anthocerotaceae > Anthoceros > Anthoceros angustus. The sequence continues at coordinate 66,230 of MU008204.1, forward strand.
AAACAACAAGATCTATTTGGAATGCGAAATAGATCAACAATGTTAACAAAATCACAATGTTGCAATTGCTTAGAAGACATTAATTTACAGCCCTTGCAAATTGATGTCTTAATGCACGTGGTGAATTTTACCAAGCAAATGATTATTACAAAGGCTATATGAAACTGGTGAGCAATGCTTAACGAAAACAAGTCTACATGACCCAAAGAACTGGGGTCCTTTTGTACTAATTCAACTCCTATTAAGTCAAGATAACCTAACTAACGGTGTCATGAATAGTCATGAACTAGACTCGTCTTAGGTGCTCAATAGGGTGTGTGCATTAGCGCTAGGTCACGGTCGTCATCCTCTCCTGTGCTGATAATACCTAATTAGTAATCCTAATATTCTTGATAACTCTATTTCCTATATATGGGAAAAGAAGATTTTATCATAAAAAAGAGATGGGAAAAACCCATCCCATATATTACATTCTTATTTCCTATATATTTATTATTATTTATTTTTATATACTTTATTATGTAATTCATTGCACTATATTTTGGATGGACTTAATTATTAGTACATATCGGTGGATACTAGATGTATTTAAGAAATATCTCTCAACTTTAGGTAATGTAATTTTCGAATATGAACTTATGTAACATAACTTATACTTTTTATAGTTTGCAGATTCATGTAGAGTCTCATCGACAAAAACTTATAGCTAGTTGTATTGAACATATCACACCTTTTTCGTAATATCCTTTTTCACTTGAACCTTTTTTCTAATATTTAAACTTAAGTATTTTCAAAAGTTTTTGAGATAGGAAAAGGTACAGATTCTCTAAAGCTTTCAGACTTGACTGGGATACTATAGTCGATAGAGCTATTAGGCACCCCACTGTTGATAGGCTTACCACTAGGTAACCTATATTTAATTATTTACTAAATAATTATAAATAATTTACTTATAATTAGGTCCGGTGCCACCGAGCGCAGAGAGGGTCGGGGGATCCATCCCCGCTGCCCTATTCACACCCCGGTTTTTGAGCGCGGAGAAAATTTCCCTGCGTTCCGCTGGTTCGTATCCTGGCTGCGGGGTCGTTCGAGTATCCGTAGTTGGCATCCGTAGTTTTCGGCAAGGTATGTAATTAACTTTTTGTTGTTTGATGATTAACTACTAAAAATTAAAAAAATCAACAAAAGTATAAAATAATTTAAGTTCCGCCACAACAGAGATTTATCTACACCACCATAAATTAATTGAAAATAAAAGAATTGGCTACATCATTATTGTATGACTACAACATCTTGTGCCCGACTTGGGGCTGAAAAAATGGAAGGCACATCTGACAAGCGCACGAGGCTGTCATAGGTTGCACAAATATGCATGGTCGATGCGTCTTGGTTCGACAGGTTGCTCATCTGCGAATCAGCTCCTAACTACATTACCACCAGCCCGGAAAAGCAACACCATTCACTCATTCTCACCTCATAGCTTGTGCTTGCTACTGCAGAGTTTGAGTGAGATCATTGTGGTAGAGAAACATGGTTGTTGCAGAGTACTTGTTGCTCAAAAACTTGAGCAGCTCTGTGCACTTTGCCTTGATAGCCACACTGCACCCACTTTGAATGAGCAGCACCAATTTGCTTGCAGCACCAGCTTCCACTGCAGCCACAGAGAGCTTGTCACTGCGTCCAGACTCAGGAGATCCAATGACACTTGACAGCACTGTCAGTGCTGCCTCTGTCCGCCGTTCATTCTTTGGTCGCAGGCATGCAACTAACCTGGGCATCAAGGACCTGTAATGGTGCATCAGGGCAAGTCGCCCTTCTTCTGTGGTGCAAATAAGCTCCAGAAGATGGAAAATTTTCCCTGTCCTATCTGTGGCCCTGTCCTCTGGTAATGATGCACCTAAGGGTATGAGGTCCACCAAACTAGGGACGGCACCAAGACTTATCAGAGGGAGGAGAGCCTTGCTGCAATGGGTGCATAAAAGGTAGATGGTGGAGACAGAAGCAATTGCTGCCTGGTAATGTCGTCGTCCAGATTGAAGAAGGAGAACGAGCATTTGCAACAAGCTGCAATTAGTAGCGATTCTCACCACAATTTGAACAACTGACCTATGGTCAAGGGAGGTTGCAACACAGGGTGGCATGTGAGGATCACTGTCCAGCATGCCTGAGGCAATCCGGCCTGACCATCCCTGTCCAGACCTGCGAGTTGCGACACCTCCTCCTGTGAGCCCATCTACATCCAAATTCAATGTTTGACGAACTCCTGTTGCACTGCCAATACCATCAACCAAGGTCTCAACAATATGCCCAAGCAATGTAACAACGCTGATCCTGGTACCCAGAGTGGCATCTTCACCCATCTGTGCAATCAGAGTATCTAGGACCACCTGCTCTGTAAGTTGAGCTGCCGTGTTAACTGTCAAAGGCATCAACAAGACAAGGATTTTCACAACCATGACAGCACACTCTCTTGCATTCTTTCGGTCAGCCTTCTTCTGGCTCTGCATGGAGTAAGGCTCAAGTGCAGTGAGCAGAACAGGGATTGTTTCATCCACCATGCCAAGGCGGTGAATCTGCTCAGATGCTGCAAGTTTTTGAAGTTTCTTCAACGCTTCAAGCCTCATAGCCTGCAACCCATCCTGCCCAGAGGGACAGAGTTCAGCAGGTCCAGACACAGGAGATGGGAAGTTTTTGTTAGGAGAAGGAGGAGGGTTCACTAAGACGTCATTTTCTGGCTGTCCAAGACTGAGAGCCTGGTGTTCCACGTGTCTAGACATCGGCGAATAAAACTCTCCTGAGTGCCCTGATGTTGGAAAGTACAGTCCACCCAGGGAGCCATTGTCACAATGCTGGGAGAACAGCACAGGAAACGTGGAGGCTGCACCATCATCAGAATAACCATACTCTGTCATAGACGGGGCCTTGATATTGCCCTTCGACCATTTGCTAAACTCCCGCTCTGGAAAAAATCGTCCTGTCCGAACGGAAAGCACTCATCCTGCACGGTTGGTGGTGGTGTAATATATCCCATAGACTGTGACCGCGATGAGCTGTGCATAGAGAAAGGTGACAACGGCCCAGACATCGGACCAGAGATGGGTCCAGAGATGGGCCCAGAAAGTGGCCCTGACAATGGTGAGGCCTGCCCATAGAACGGTGATGTGAATCCCGAAGAGGAGATGCACCTCCAGTTGATGCGTGTCTTGAAAGGGGACACAATCTCAGGAGATGCTGAAGCCTCAAGAACAGAAAGGGAGAAATTGGACCAGACAGAGGCCCAGAAAGCAAAGAGATCTGCTCAGGGGATGCGAAGCCTTGCATTGAAACATGCATCTCCTGGGGACTGTACAGTGAGATCTCCCTGCCGAAGTCCGACAGGCTACCAATTTCTTGAATGTAGCCATCAGCATCGGCAGAGTCCATAGGAGACGATGGAGGATCTTTGCGGTAATAACTCCAGTCCATGGCCACAGCCTCCTGTTGCGAGTACTTGGCGTCTTGGTGCCGATCAGAGCCAGAGGTTTGTTTCGCTCTCGAGTTGGGAATCAGCCTCTGCAAGGGCCACTTGCACGAGGTCATCACTTGCTCAGGTCCAGATGACAGCCCATCCAGTCTCTTCCCGAAGCGCTCCTAAATCTGGTAGAAGGGGCGGGGCTGTGAACTCCTTACGTTGCGAACCACCTACCGATTCCTGCACATTCCTGGTGTCCACAAGGTCTTCCCAGGTGAAAGGATCCACAGCGACCCTCTCACTGGCAAAATCATACCTGTTTGGACAAATCTTGTCACTTTGATCAGCACTGGAGCCCGACAGATGTCGGCGGTGTGATGGCTTGGGCCAGTCTCCTCCTTCTGTGAATCCATGTGGTCACTCTTGGGAGGCCGAGGAAGACTCGTTTGCACCTTCAAAGGAGGAGCAGAATCCTTCAGGACCTGAGGCGAATACTGGTTTCCTCCAGAATACCCCGCAGAATTCTGCACTGCTTGCTTCCCTGCTCCCCTGTTTACTGGGCTTCTAGTTTTCTGACCTCTGACAGCACCCCTTCGCAGAGCCTGAGCTGTGATGTCACGCCACTTCGCCACCACAAGATCTCGCCATTTCGCAGGGCTGTTCGATCCTTTCTTGCGAAAATCAGCAGTCTCAACTCTCTGAAGCCTGTTCTCGGGCACCCTATCTTTAATGAGAGCAAGAAGTCTGGGCGACTCTGCAGCTCCCAGACAGTCAGACTTGACAGGCTCCAAAATCTGAGATCTTTGGGCAATAGTTTTGAGCGGTGACGGTGACCTCCCAGCAATTTGGGTACCTCGAATGGAATCAATGACCAATGCATGCTGATGAGCATCCTTCAATCTGGGCCAGTCAATTTCCTGACTTTCTGCCTCTCCGGCGGCATAGCTTTCACAGGTGAGCTCCTGCAGGCTTGGAATAACCAGTCGACAAGACGAATTGAGGGCGTCCCCACAATCCCAGACACCTTTCTGGCAGCCTAACTCAGCCACTCTATCCACTGTAACCCCTCTTTAATGTCCATCTGCAGAAGCCCATCCACCAGCTCCTGGTGGAGGCTTGAGTCAATGGCTTGCTTCCATATGGTGTCAGAGTATTCAGGGAGCTCAGCACCCTCACCTCCTGGCCATTCAGGTCCTTCATGATGATGCCCTGACCTTTGGAGAGCATAATGTCCTCCAGGCCCTTGCAGAGAACGATCTCCTCCAACAAGGCCCTCACTTCTGCAGGAGTGGTTTCTGAGAGGGGCGGACTGCTTCTTGGCCCTTCTGACAGCCTTGAGTGTCTGCTTCTTGTGCCACTCTTCAATCATATGCCTTAGAGTGTGGTTAGGGATAAGAGTGCTGTCCGTAAGCCTCTGCATAGTTGTGGGGCACGTCCTGTTACCTGCTGCCAGCCACCTCTCGATGCTGTGTCTGTCATAAGTCTGACCTGTGCAGAGGGTAACAGGGTCCTTCATCGGCTCCAATGAGATGGGGCACAGGAAGTTGGAGGGCATCTCATCTGCGGATTCTTCGACCGATGCTGCAAGCAGCCTGGAGATTCCTGATTCCCTACCTCTCATATCACCCTTATCCGGGCATCCCACTTCCAATCCCAATCCCAACCCAAATCGTGGTGAAAGGCTGGCATGCCTGTTCCTTTGAACTGCAGCGCTCGCCATCATGCTCCCCTCAAGACCCATGAAGTCCTATACTGGCTGCCGATGAAGCGAGCAAGTCTGTTGAAGCTAACACGCAATGAAGCAAACTGCTCCACCTCGCCCTCACCCAGAGCGTGATATAACGACGTCACCGTGTCTGAAACAGGATGCAGAAACACTGGTGGAAAGAGGGCTACCTTTCTTGCGGAACGGGATTCCAGACAGATGAACCCATTTGCACCTCAGAAGCAAACTCGACTTGGTCGCCATTAGTGATTTGAACATAAGGTAGCCTACGGGAACCAGTTGTTGTTGTACCTGTCTACAACCAACAACGATGCCCAATGCAGCAGGATGGTTGGCACAACATCTACAAGTTGCATTCCATAGCCATTCGTCCGTCCAAGCAAAATCTTAACCTGGCACCACCTCGCTGCAATTGCTCAAAATTGATGTCATTCTCAACCAATCTGCCATCTGTCGGGAAGGTGATGGAGTGAGAAAGTGTTCAAAGACGGGGAGCGACACGAGAATTGCAGAAAAAGCCTTCCAACCCGATCCAGGATCTCTCTTCTTATCTTCACCAAAATGGTGCTCCCACCCTGACGTTGGCGACACGCTAGCGCGGGCAGGGAAATCATCAAACTGCTCCCGATTCGGCGAGCGACCGGACACTCTAACAACGAAGGAAGCAGCAGGGCAGGCGAGTCAGAAAAGAGGGGCAAGGAATTGCGGAGCAGGGCAAGAGCCCGGCTCCTGAATCGTGGAGTGAGACACAATCCAGAGAGCGCGAGAAAGAATCCATGGCGGAAGAGCGGAAGCTCAAAGATTCCAGGAAGCTGCTGCAGCAGCAGCGCAGAGCAGGCACAGACATAGAGGCGAGGTTCCGGATCGAAGAAGAGGATCGAAGAAGGCGGAGGGAGCAGACAGATGAGAGAGCGACGAGAAGAAACACCCAGAAGTTCCACGCAATTGTGCAGCAGAGGCAGGGGCAGGCAGGGGCAGCGGCAGGCAGAGGCAGAGGCAGGTGATGAGAGGTGCGGAAACAGGTGTCCGCCACCGGCATTCGCAGCTGCTGACCGCTACGTGATGCGGCAGCGGGAGCTCAGCGGTGCAGCAAGACGACGAGAGAGTGAGGCACTGCAAATTGGCGCATCCGGCAAGAAGGAGTGACGAGGAGAGAGAGAATGCTGGAAGCTGGGCTCTGCCGGGGCCGGGGCCAGAACCCGGCACAGCAGCCTAGGCTGGTCTTGGAGGAACAAGAAGGGGAAGCGGGAGGGGACGAAGCGGAAGCAGAATGTGGATGGGAAGGATGTGTCTGTAGGCGGCATATCAACACACAGAAAAGCCGCTGGAGCTGCTTCGGGTGGCAGAGCCACAATCCTAGGCTGAAAACCAGGTCCCCGGTTCTGGGGCCGGCACCGGCCCTGGCCCTGCATGGAGCATGCCGGGCAGGAACAGGGAGAGGAGACCGGTCAAGCCTCCAGGCTTCTCATCAAGTTGGCTGCCGAGATGCCACCAGGCAGGAAAGCAGCGGAAGCTTCCCTCTGTCCCAGCCCCAGCAAGGAAAAAACAGGAAAGGAAGGAAAAAAGAAAATATCAGGGAAGGAAGAAGAGGAAGAAGAAGCAGCTGGCCTGCCTGCCGCTGCACGACCGCAGCGGCTGACAGTTGCCACCTGCGAAAGCAGAACGTTGCTCCTCCGCCTTCCTCCTCCCGCAAAGTTCAAACGGGCCAACGGAAACGCGAGCACGACGAAGCCTGCCCCTGCAGCCTGCAGGTTCTGCAACCTGCAACCTCCTGCAACCTGCAGCGGCAGACCAGATCACACCAGCATCGATCATTCATCACACGAAGAGAGGAAGCGAGAGAAATGGGGCGGACGCGTTCCTCCGTGTAAACTTTACGGAAGCTTGCGTTGGAAGCCGGTGCGTGCGTGCATTGAGCATTGAGAGCTTGCTCTCAGAGAAGTATATCTGATGTGGAGTCCGTCGGCTGGCTGTTCCGGCGATTCGAACCGGTGATTTCAGGTTCCTAGAGTTAACTGGCTTAACCAAGGTATCATGTCCTGAACGGCTCCCCAGACCGTTGCGCCTTTGCGGGCACCGGCAGCAAGGAGCTCGTCACCCGGGAGGTGGAGCGGGCGGGAGCGTGCGGCGTGCGGGCCGCGAATCCCAGCGAGGCTGGCTCTAACTGCGTTGCACACATTACGAGATATGTATGAAAATGACATGGGCGACCGGGCGGCCCGTTTTCGAGACACGGGGAGGGAGCGGAGCGGAGCGGAGAGGAGAGGAAGAAACGCTACAGTTACAGAGTTTTATGGTTTTATGTAGGAATTGGGGAGACGAGCGGAATGTAATAAGGGCATATTGAAATGGGAGATTTGGGCCCAGGCTACCTCGCGATGTGATCATGGCCGCCCATTTATGACTATGTTAACTGCCGATCGGCGGGCGGATCCGGGGATCATTCTCACAGCCCCGCAGTTATGGCTTGCTTATTAGCAGCTGCAGCTAACCTGCCTTGGCGCTCAACCGAATCTTTGTTCTTGGCCAGCAAACTCGATTCTGTAGGTACTGAAAAGTGTTGTAAAGTTATGTATTGTACGTGGGGATGTGCGGTTAGTGGGTAGGGTAGGGACATGGGAGAAGGGATGGAGAAGTATTGAAAACGGGAGGAAAGCAAAATGCCTTGTGCCCGACTTGGGGCTGAAAAATGGAAGGCACATCTGACAAGCGCACGAGGCTGTCATAGGTTGCACAAATATGCATGGTCGATGCGTCTTGGTTCGACAGGTTGCTCATCTGCGAATCAGCTCCTAACTACATTACCACCAGCCCGGAAAAGCAACACCATTCACTCATTCTCACCTCATAGCTTGTGCTTGCTACTGCAGAGTTTGAGTGAGATCATTGTGGTAGAGAAACATGGTTGTTGCAGAGTACTTGTTGCTCAAAAACTTGAGCAGCTCTGTGCACTTTGCCTTGATAGCCACACTGCACCCACTTTGAATGAGCAGCACCAATTTGCTTGCAGCACCAGCTTCCACTGCAGCCACAGAGAGCTTGTCACTGCGTCCAGACTCAGGAGATCCAATGACACTTGACAGCACTGTCAGTGCTGCCTCTGTCCGCCGCTTCATTCTTTGGTCGCAGGCATGCAACTAACCTGGGCATCAAGGACCTGTAATGGTGCATCAGGGCAAGTCGCCCTTCTTCTGTGGTGCAAATAAGCTCCAGAAGATGGAAAATTTTCCCTGTCCTATCTGTGGCCCTGTCCTCTGGTAATGATGCACCTAAGGGTATGAGGTCCACCAAACTAGGGACGGCACCAAGACTTATCAGAGGGAGGAGAGCCTTGCTGCAATGGGTGCATAAAAGGTAGATGGTGGAGACAGAAGCAATTGCTGCCTGGTAATGTCGTCGTCCAGATTGAAGAAGGAGAACGAGCATTTGCAACAAGCTGCAATTAGTAGCGATTCTCACCACAATTTGAACAACTGACCTATGGTCAAGGGAGGTTGCAACACAGGGTGGCATGTGAGGATCACTGTCCAGCATGCCTGAGGCAATCCGGCCTGACCATCCCTGTCCAGACCTGCGAGTTGCGACACCTCCTCCTGTGAGCCCATCTACATCCAAATTCAATGTTTGACGAACTCCTGTTGCACTGCCAATACCATCAACCAAGGTCTCAACAATATGCCCAAGCAATGTAACAACGCTGATCCTGGTACCCAGAGTGGCATCTTCACCCATCTGTGCAATCAGAGTATCTAGGACCACCTGCTCTGTAAGTTGAGCTGCCGTGTTAACTGTCAAAGGCATCAACAAGACAAGGATTTTCACAACCATGACAGCACACTCTCTTGCATTCTTTCGGTCAGCCTTCTTCTGGCTCTGCATGGAGTAAGGCTCAAGTGCAGTGAGCAGAACAGGGATTGTTTCATCCACCATGCCAAGGCGGTGAATCTGCTCAGATGCTGCAAGTTTTGAAGTTTCTTCAACGCTTCAAGCCTCATAGCCTGCAACCCATCCTGCCCAGAGGGACAGAGTTCAGCAGGTCCAGACACAGGAGATGGGAAGTTTTTGTTAGGAGAAGGAGGAGGGTTCACTAAGACGTCATTTTCTGGCTGTCCAAGACTGAGAGCCTGGTGTTCCACGTGTCTAGACATCGGCGAATAAAACTCTCCTGAGTGCCCCGATGTTGGAAAGTACAGTCCACCCAGGGAGCCATTGTCACAATGCTGGGAGAACAGCACAGGAAACGTGGAGGCTGCACCATCATCAGAATAACCATACTCTGTCATAGACGGGGCCTTGATATTGCCCTTCGACCATTTGCTAAACTCCCGCTCTGGAAAAAATCGTCCTGTCCGAACGGAAAAGCACTCATCCTGCACGGTTGGTGGTGGTGTAATATATCCCATAGACTGTGACCGCGATGAGCTGTGCATAGAGAAAGGTGACAACGGCCCAGACATCGGACCAGAGATGGGTCCAGAGATGGGCCCAGAAAGTGGCCCTGACAATGGTGAGGCCTGCCCATAGAACGGTGATGTGAATCCCGAAAGAGGAGATGCACCTCCAGTTGATGCGTGTCTTGAAAGGGGACACAATCTCAGGAGATGCTGAAGCCTCAAGAACAGAAAGGGAGAAAATTGGACCAGACAGAGGCCCAGAAGCAAAGAGATCTGCTCAGGGGATGCGAAGCCTTGCATTGAAACATGCATCTCCTGGGGACTGTACAGTGAGATCTCCTGCCGAAGTCCGACAGGCTACCAATTTCTTGAATGTAGCCATCAGCATCGGCAGAGTCCATAGGAGACGATGGAGGATCTTTGCGGTAATAACTCCAGTCCATGGCCACAGCCTCCTGTTGCAGTACTTGGCGTCTTGGTGCCGATCAGAGCCAGAGGTTTGTTTCGCTCTCGAGTTGGGAATCAGCCTCTGCAAGGGCCACTTGCACGAGGTCATCACTTGCTCAGGTCCAGATGACAGCCCATCCAGTCTCTTCCCGAAGCGCTCCTAAATCTGGTAGAAGGGGCGGGGCTGTGAACTCCTTACGTTGCGAACCACCTACCGATTCCTGCACATTCCTGGTGTCCACAAGGTCTTCCCAGGTGAAAGGATCCACAGCGACCCTCTCACTGGCAAAATCATACCTGTTTGGACAAATCTTGTCACTTTGATCAGCACTGGAGCCCGACAGATGTCGGCGGTGTGATGGCTTGGGCCCAGTCTCCTCCTTCTGTGAATCCATGTGGTCACTCTTGGGAGGCCGAGGAAGACTCGTTTGCACCTTCAAAGGAGGAGCAGAATCCTTCAGGACCTGAGGCGAATACTGGTTTCCTCCAGAATACCCCGCAGAATTCTGCACTGCTTGCTTCCCTGCTCCCCTGTTTACTGGGCTTCTAGTTTTCTGACCTCTGACAGCACCCCTTCGCAGAGCCTGAGCTGTGATGTCACGCCACTTCGCCACCACAAGATCTCGCCATTTCGCAGGGCTGTTCGATCCTTTCTTGCGAAAATCAGCAGTCTCAACTCTCTGAAGCCTGTTCTCGGGCACCCTATCTTTAATGAGAGCAAGGCTCAAGTGCAGTGAGCAGAACAGGGATTGTTTCATCCACCATGCCAAGGCGGTGAATCTGCTCAGATGCTGCAAGTTTTTGAAGTTTCTTCAACGCTTCAAGCCTCATAGCCTGCAACCCATCCTGCCCAGAGGGACAGAGTTCAGCAGGTCCAGACACAGGAGATGGGAAGTTTTTGTTAGGAGAAGGAGGAGGGTTCACTAAGACGTCATTTTCTGGCTGTCCAAGACTGAGAGCCTGGTGTTCCACGTGTCTAGACATCGGCGAATAAAACTCTCCTGAGTGCCCTGATGTTGGAAAGTACAGTCCACCCAGGGAGCCATTGTCACAATGCTGGGAGAACAGCACAGGAAACGTGGAGGCTGCACCATCATCAGAATAACCATACTCTGTCATAGACGGGGCCTTGATATTGCCCTTCGACCATTTGCTAAACTCCCGCTCTGGAAAAAATCGTCCTGTCCGAACGGAAAGCACTCATCCTGCACGGTTGGTGGTGGTGTAATATATCCCATAGACTGTGACCGCGATGAGCTGTGCATAGAGAAAGGTGACAACGGCCCAGACATCGGACCAGAGATGGGTCCAGAGATGGGCCCAGAAAGTGGCCCTGACAATGGTGAGGCCTGCCCATAGAACGGTGATGTGAATCCCGAAAGAGGAGATGCACCTCCAGTTGATGCGTGTCTTGAAAAGGGGGACACAATCTCAGGAGATGCTGAAGCCTCAAGAACAGAAAGGGGAGAAATTGGACCAGACAGAGGCCCAGAAAGCAAAGAGATCTGCTCAGGGGATGCGAAGCCTTGCATTGAAACATGCATCTCCTGGGGACTGTACAGTGAGATCTCCCTGCCGAAGTCCGACAGGCTACCAATTTCTTGAATGTAGCCATCAGCATCGGCAGAGTCCATAGGAGACGATGGAGGATCTTTGCGGTAATAACTCCAGTCCATGGCCACAGCCTCCTGTTGCGAGTACTTGGCGTCTTGGTGCCGATCAGAGCCAGAGGTTTGTTTCGCTCTCGAGTTGGGAATCAGCCTCTGCAAGGGCCACTTGCACGAGGTCATCACTTGCTCAGGTCCAGATGACAGCCCATCCAGTCTCTTCCCGAAGCGCTCCTAAATCTGGTAGAAGGGGCGGGGCTGTGAACTCCTTACGTTGCGAACCACCTACCGATTCCTGCACATTCCTGGTGTCCACAAGGTCTTCCCAGGTGAAAGGATCCACAGCGACCCTCTCACTGGCAAAATCATACCTGTTTGGACAAATCTTGTCACTTTGATCAGCACTGGAGCCCGACAGATGTCGGCGGTGTGATGGCTTGGGCCCAGTCTCCTCCTTCTGTGAATCCATGTGGTCACTCTTGGGAGGCCGAGGAAGACTCGTTTGCACCTTCAAAGGAGGAGCAGAATCCTTCAGGACCTGAGGCGAATACTGGTTTCCTCCAGAATACCCTGCAGAATTCTGCACTGCTTGCTTCCCTGCTCCCCTGTTTACTGGGCTTCTAGTTTTCTGACCTCTGACAGCACCCCTTCGCAGAGCCTGAGCTGTGATGTCACGCCACTTCGCCACCACAAGATCTCGCCATTTCGCAGGGCTGTTCGATCCTTTCTTGCGAAAATCAGCAGTCTCAACTCTCTGAAGCCTGTTCTCGGGCACCCTATCTTTAATGAGAGCAAGAAGTCTGGGCGACTCTGCAGCTCCCAGACAGTCAGACTTGACAGGCTCCAAAATCTGAGATCTTTGGGCAATAGTTTTGAGCGGTGACGGTGACCTCCCAGCAATTTGGGTACCTCGAATGGAATCAATGACCAATGCATGCTGATGAGCATCCTTCAATCTGGGCCAGTCAATTTCCTGACTTTCTGCCTCTCCGGCGGCATAGCTTTCACAGGTGAGCTCCTGCAGGCTTGGAATAACCAGTCGACAAGACGAATTGAGGGCGTCCCCACAATCCCAGACACCTTTCTGGCAGCCTAACTCAGCCACTCTATCCACTGTAACCCCCTCTTTAATGTCCATCTGCAGAAGCCCATCCACCAGCTCCTGGTGGAGGCTTGAGTCAATGGCTTGCTTCCATATGGTGTCAGAGTATTCAGGGGAGCTCAGCACCCTCACCTCCTGGCCATTCAGGTCCTTCATGATGATGCCCTGACCTTTGGAGAGCATAATGTCCTCCAGGCCCTTGCAGAGAACGATCTCCTCCAACAAGGCCCTCACTTCTGCAGGAGTGGTTTCCCTGAGAGGGGCGGACTGCTTCTTGGCCCTTCTGACAGCCTTGAGTGTCTGCTTCTTGTGCCACTCTTCAATCATATGCCTTAGAGTGTGGTTAGGGATAAGAGTGCTGTCCGTAAGCCTCTGCATAGTTGTGGGGCACGTCCTGTTACCTGCTGCCAGCCACCTCTCGATGCTGTGTCTGTCATAAGTCTGACCTGTGCAGAGGGTAACAGGGTCCTTCATCGGCTCCAATGAGATGGGGCACAGGAAGTTGGAGGGCATCTCATCTGCGGATTCTTCGACCGATGCTGCAAGCAGCCTGGAGATTCCTGATTCCCTACCTCTCATATCACCCTTATCCGGGCATCCCACTTCCAATCCCAATCCCAACCCAAATCGTGGTGAAAGGCTGGCATGCCTGTTCCTTTGAACTGCAGCGCTCGCCATCATGCTCCCCTCAAGACCCATGAAGTCCTATACTGGCTGCCGATGAAGCGAGCAAGTCTGTTGAAGCTAACACGCAATGAAGCAAACCGCTCCACCCTCGCCCTCACCCAGAGCGTGATATAACGACGTCACCGTGTCTGAAACAGGATGCAGAAACACTGGTGGAAAGAGGGCTACCTTTCTTGCGGAACGGGATTCCAGACAGATGAACCCATTTGCACCTCAGAAGCAAACTCGACTTGGTCGCCATTAGTGATTTGAACATAAGGTAGCCTACGGGAACCAGTTGTTGTTGTACCTGTCTACAACCAACAACGATGCCCAATGCAGCAGGATGGTTGGCACAACATCTACAAGTTGCATTCCATAGCCATTCGTCCGTCCAAGCAAAATCTTAACCTGGCACCACCTCGCTGCAATTGCTCAAAATTGATGTCATTCTCAACCAATCTGCCATCTGTCGGGAAGGTGATGGAGTGAGAAAGTGTTCAAAGACGGGGAGCGACACGAGAATTGCAGAAAAAGCCTTCCAACCCGATCCAGGATCTCTCTTCTTATCTTCACCAAAATGGTGCTCCCACCCTGACGTTGGCGACACGCTAGCGCGGGCAGGGAAATCATCAAACTGCTCCCGATTCGGCGAGCGACCGGACACTCTAACAACGAAGGAAGCAGCAGGGCAGGCGAGTCAGAAAAGAGGGGCAAGGAATTGCGGAGCAGGGCAAGAGCCCGGCTCCTGAATCGTGGAGTGAGACACAATCCAGAGAGAGCGCGAGAAAGAATCCATGGCGGAAGAGCGGAAGCTCAAAGATTCCAGGAAGCTGCTGCCGCAGCAGCGCGGCAGAGCAGGCACAGACATAGAGGCGAGGTTCCGGATCGAAGAAGAGGATCGAAGAAGGCGGAGGGAGCAGACAGATGAGAGAGCGACGAGAAGAAACACCCAGAAGTTCCACGCAATTGTGCAGCAGAGGCAGGGGCAGGGGCAGGGGCAGCGGCAGCGGCAGAGGCAGAGGCAGGTGATGAGAGAGGTGCGGGAAACAGGTGTCCGCCACCGGCATTCGCAGCTGCTGACCGCTACGTGATGCGGCAGCGGGAGCTCAGCGGGTGCAGCAAGACGACGAGAGAGTGAGGCACTGCAAATTGGCGCATCCGGCAAGAAGGAGTGACGAGGAGAGAGAGAATGCTGGAAGCTGGGCTCTGCCGGGGCCGGGGCCAGAACCCGGCACAGCAGCCTAGGCTGGTCTTGGAGGAACAAGAAGGGGAAGCGGGAGGGGACGAAGCGGAAGCAGAATGTGGATGGGAAGGATGTGTCTGTAGGCGGCATATCAACACACAGAAAAGCCGCTGGAGCTGCTTCGGGTGGCAGAGCCACAATCCTAGGCTGAAAACCAGGTCCCCCCGGTTCTGGGGCCGGCACCGGCCCCGGCTCCGGCGCATGGGCGGGAGCATGCCGGGCAGGAACAGGGGAGAGGAGACCGGTCAAGCCTCCAGGCTTCTCATCAAGTTGGCTGCCGAGATGCCACCAGGCAGGAAAGCAGCGGAAGCTTCCCTCTGTCCCAGCCCCAGCAAGGAAAAAACAGGAAAGGAAGGAAAAAAGAAAATATCAGGGAAGGAAGAAGAGGAAGAAGAAGCAGCCGGGCCCTGCCTGCCGCTGCACGACCGCAGCGGCTGACAGTTGCCACCTGCGAAAGCAGAACGTTGCTCCTCCGCCTTCCTCCTCCCGCAAAGTTCAAACGGGCCAACGGAAACGCGAGCACGACGAAGCCTGCCCCCTGCAGCCTGCAGGTTCTGCAACCTGCAACCTGCAACCTGCAGCGGCAGACCAGATCACACCAGCATCGATCATTCATCACACGAAGAGAGAGGGAAGCGAGAGAAATGGGGCGGACGCGTTCCTCCGTGTAAACTTTACGGAAGCTTGCGTTGGAAGCCGGTGCGTGCGTGCATTGAGCATTGAGAGAGCTTGCTCTCAGAGAAGTATATCTGATGTGGAGTCCGTCGGCTGGCTGTTCCGGCGATTCGAACCGGTGATTTCAGGTTCCTAGAGTTAACTGGCTTAACCAAGGTATCATGTCCTGAACGGCTCCCCAGACCGTTGCGCCTTTGCGGGCACCGGCAGCAAGGAGCTCGTCACCCGGGAGGTGGAGCGGGCGGGAGCGTGCGGCGTGCGGGCCGCGAATCCCAGCGAGGCTGGCTCTAACTGCGTTGCACACATTACGAGATATGTATGAAAATGACATGGGCGACCGGGCGGCCCGTTTTCGAGACACGGGGAGGGGAGCGGAGCGGAGCGGGAGAGGGAGAGGGAAGAAACGCTACAGTTACAGAGTTTTATGGTTTTATGTAGGGAATTGGGGAGACGAGCGGAATGTAATAAGGGCATATTGAAATGGGAGATTTGGGCCCGGGCTACCTCGCGATGTGATCATGGCCGCCCATTTATGACTATGTTAACTGCCGATCGGCGGGGCGGATCCGGGGGGATCATTCTCACAGCCCCGCAGTTATGGCTTGCTTATTAGCAGCTGCAGCTAACCTGCCTTGGCGCTCAACCGAATCTTTGTTCTTGGCCAGCAAACTCGATTCTGTAGGTACTGAAAAGTGTTGTAAAGTTATGTATTGTACGTGGGGATGTGCGGTTAGTGGGTAGGGTAGGGACATGGGAGAAGGGGATGGAGAAGTATTGAAAAACGGGGAGGAAAGCAAAATGCCTTGTGCCCTCCTGGGTTACTCCAGATCAAAATCCCGCTGTGGGACTTCGATGTAGACTTACAAATATTTGTAAAGTCCCCGAATTCACTAAAAAAATGCCTTGTGCCAATCATGCAAGCCAAGGAGGGCGACCGCCCTTCCCAACATGGCGATAAAAGCCCGGGGCTCGGCAGGCGCGCATGCTGCGCAGCACATGCGGGCTGCACTGCCCTTGTTCTCGCCTCGAGCGTTGCCTGCCCTTTCGCGAGATTCTCACCACGGGCACCTCTCCCACCAAGGGCCGTCTGTGGGTTGTGTGTCTGCCATGCACGTTGGTTGGAAAAAGGAGATAAGTGTGGGAGGGGAATAAAATGGTGCAAAGGCCTCGAGGGGAGGAGCGCTTGCGGCTTGCCCTGTTTGCCCTAACAAGACTCCAGAAAGAAAGAGTTGTTGATCTAATAGGATTGATAGGAAGCAGGCCAAGGCTGGATGGTGAGGAGTCGAGGTGGGAGAAGGAGGGGTGGCCCATGTGCGCCGCAACAGCAACAGCAACAGCAACAGCAACAGCAACAGCAACAGCAACAGCAACAGCAACAGCAACAGCCACAGCCAACAGCAGCAGACGCGACCTGCGAGCGGTATTTGCAGGCCAGGCCCACATGTGACATGAATGACATGATGCTGTTGCAACCACCAGCGGCCTTAACTCTTCTGGTTGACCGTGGTGTTGGGGTCAAACGGTGATGGCATCCACACTTCACCGCACGATGCTGGAGGCTGGATATGCAATCGAGTCGTGACCAGGACGCCAGTTGCATGCGACTGGTGCCCACTTCCCGCTGCCTGCACATCACCTATATTTTGCATTTCCATGCATCCGGGCTTGTGGGCTCCTTGCGAGCTCCGACGTGCCTGTTTGGATATACACAGCCAAATTTGGGTCGGCGCCCACCTTCTGTCTCCAACCTCCATGTGAAATCCTGCAACCCGGCCCACTCCATCCCGGCCTGCCTTGCCCTGCCCTGCCCTTCCCTGCCCTGCCTGCCTGTTGCCGGGCTGCCCTGCACTGCACTGCACTCCAGTCTCTGCGCCACCTGGCTTCCTGTCCGCAGCATTATTCAATCGGCCTCGGCAAAGCTTCCCGTCCTCGGGAACCCACAACCATGTGTTGGGTTCTGTGTGACCCACGCCGGGACACACGGCAGGGTGTGTCAAGATTCAAAACAACGTCTCACCTGTAAGAAAAACAAGGAAGGAGAAGCAGATTACAGCCTGACCTCACGGCCATGTCGAGACTTGTCCGTTTGGAGACGTGAGTCATGTCGTCATCCTCACCGGATTACATCACACAGCTGTGCGAGAGGGCCCCCTGCGCACGGTCACACGACCCCACCACACCTCTGCTGGTCAAAGGCTGGGTGCGCTGGCGTCCCTTCGCTTGCCAGGCCTGGAAATGGACAAAAGCGGATGCCGATGTGCAGCCTGCAGCACATACTTTACATAAACTAGCATAGACTGGGCCTCGACAGAGCTGGCGAGAGGGGCCGAACCTGGAACATCTTCTCCTCTCTCACCCAGGACCCTCCAGCCTCCACCACACGCTCTGCATGATGTTGCGCACGCATCCATTCTGTGCCTTGCCACCGCTTTAACATGCATACCACTTGTACTTGCTGGCCGAAAGGCTGGGCCAAGGCCCAAGGGACAGCACCGGGTCAGACATCAGCATTAGAATGCCTTTAGTTTTTTCTCTCTGTCTTCCGGAGCATCTGCAATGTGGTGCGTGGTCAAATGTCCATTGGATCACGCTACGAATAATGAGCCACATTCGCTCACCTCCCCGAACAACCCTCACATGGATGGAGACGGGGATGTGGATAATTCTGTGCCCTCCTTAAATGGCAGGAGGCTACAATTACAGGCCATCTCTGAAGGTGCCACCTGTGGTGTTTCTGAATGATAGGTACAATGACGTCTATCTTACAGGTGAGTCGCGGATGGGGACTAGAGCTTGCTCTCGAACTTGTCCAGGTTCTTAATTCTCCGCAATCCATTCAGTATAAACGCGGCGAACACACCTGGAAAGTAGAAGAGAGGACGTCATCGCTATGCTGGATACACTCCGTCCCCCGAGCCAGAATGAGACAGGCAAGT
The DNA here is from genome assembly GCA_010909165.1 of Anthoceros angustus. Classification (NCBI taxonomy): domain Eukaryota; kingdom Viridiplantae; phylum Streptophyta; class Anthocerotopsida; order Anthocerotales; family Anthocerotaceae; genus Anthoceros; species Anthoceros angustus. The sequence goes on from MU008204.1 coordinate 84,480, forward strand.
ATCGAGGGTGACATGACACGTACCTGCTCCATGGAAGGAAACGTTTGCATAGACAGGGAAGCCTTGAGTGAGAAGTGTTACTCCCACATTCACCAGGCTTGCAGCAGCCACAGTCTGTAACGTGGCCATTTGGAGAATTGAAGCCCGTCGTGCTGCCCTTTCGGCCTGCACTTGCCACACCCCAAATTATTCACCCACACCGGCAGTCAACAGATGCGAAGCATCGAAAGGGACAGCTGAGGAATTCCATGCCTCCAGGACGCGGACACGAAGTTTCACATCTCCCATCTCCAGCTGTCTGACAAAGTCTTCTATGCGCTGTACTCGTATGGGCATACTGACAGCCGCATCCCTTGCCTACAACAGATGCCAATACCACATGAATCCTCCTTCACAACAGCTATCATATTTATTTCAGCCGATACAAAGAAGACAGGAGGCTCAAGGAGATTACATCATTAGCTTGGCGCTGTAGCTCCTGTACAACGTACTGAGGACTTCTCTGGGCGTCCCGTACATCAAGAAGCTCCTGCTCAATTGGGAGACAACGAGTGAACAGCAGCTCACCCAATGAAATACATTCGAGCAACCACAACGGACGTACCGAGAGAAGATGGCAGAGGAGCAGACCTGTGCATAAGGAGCCGCGACTTTTGCGAAAGAAAAATCTGGATTGAGAATGTAGCTGATTCCTGCGACAGAAAACACGCCTGTCAGAGTCACTCCTCCCGACCATGTCCACAACCATCGGCGAGACCAGCAAGAAGCAGATCGAAGAAGACCTTCAAGCGTTGAGAAAGCACGTAGGACAAATGTAAACGTTGCTGGAAAGCGGAAAGGTTGGTCCAGGGCAATCGCAAACAAATCCTGCAGCGAGCAAATCCAGATTAAGGTTTCAGAGCAAGATATGCCTCAAATCGCATTGCACCAATTTGTTAGCCACGGACAACTCGTGAAACCGTGAATGCAGGTGCATTTGCATAGCATCAGCAGGAGGAGTATGTCTTACTTCGCCGATGGCTGAGAACGTTGTGGCTTCATCTGGCCTCTGATCCATGAGGTTGTCCAGAAAGAACTGTACAGTTTTCCTAACCTGGAAGAACTACCAGCCTTAGTGCGCAAGGACAATGCCTCCAAGATTGGCAAACATCCCACACACCAAACACACATTGCAACTTACCGAGGCAAGGTCACCTGTTGGTACCAAAGCCCCCAAGTCTATAAGCGCTTTGATAACCTGAAAATGTTCAGAATCAAATTCTGAGTTGCAAACTAGGATTACTCCCTTTAAAAACACTTAAAATCTCTCATCCCAGATCAAGGTGTCTGGCCGAAACAAGTCTGGTGTTCACACCAACCTTCTTTGCATCCTTCTCGTACACAGCGTAAAACATTTCAAGAAGTTTCTCTCTTGTGAATGATTTGATTTCACCCATCATTCCGAAGTCATAATAAATGAGCGAGCCATCTTTGTCGACAGCCAGGTTTCCTGGATGTGGATCAGCATGAAAAAATCCTGTTTTTAGAATCTGCACCAGTGATTCCTATGTCAGTGGTGACCTCATAACTCATACAACGACCAAACCAGGAATGGCCCAAAACTTGCTACCGTCTACCTGCCAAGTTGCTCTCAGTTAGAAATGCCAACTTGAGTGAACGGTTTCTCACCTGAATTAAATAAGCCTCAATAGCTAGACTTGCGATTAGATTGCGATCGAGTTGCCCCATATCAAGCCGGTCGACTTCATTGATCTTAATTCCTGATTACGCACAAGGATATGTCACCGTTCTTGAACCCCTATTGAGGCAAAACATGAAACATGTAAAGAACAGATTCAAGGCTCACCTGGAAGATATTCCAGTGTCAGCACCTTTCGAGAGACATAATCCCAGTAGATTTTCTGCAGAGGGATGAAGTATAGTATGAATAAACCTGCAACATGTGGGACTTTCAATATGCAAATACAAATCGAGAGGCAGTTGCTGGGATTTACCGGCACACGAACCCACTTCCTGTTCCTGAAGTCTCTTCTGAACCTATCAGCATTCCGTCCTTCATTGATGTAGTCTATCTCTTGATACAAAATTCTGCACGTTGGACAGTTGTGAGTCCATGTTCTCTTGACAAATCAGGACAAAGACAACTCCACCCCATAACAAATATTGAAGCACTGTGAACGTACGTCGCACACTCTTCATAAATGCCAACCCAGTCTCTTGAAGGGCCCCCAAGTGTCTCACTGCGCTGAAAGTATTCTGCAATGATCTTCATGTTGCCTGCATGATTTGAAAACGTGTTCTCAGTGAACATTGTGGGCAAGCAAGGCCGAGACTAAGAACAGGACAGAACCGAAAGCACGGTCAGTACTTAGATCAATATCGAACAGCTCTTTCAACCCCGGTCTCTGAACTTTCACCACAACACGCTCTCCATTAGGTAGTAGAGCCCTGTGCACCTGGCATGACGACCAGTATCATGCCGTCAGAATTACATGAAGAAGCGGCACCTGAAGCATACAGCCTTCACTACAGAGGAGGCAATTAGAAAAGTGTCAAATGGCACCTGTCCAAGACTGGCAGCGGCTATAGGCCTCCTTTCAAAGTCAGCAAACAACTCGTTCATAGGTTGTCCAAGCTCCTTCTCAATCAAAGCAATAGATTTTTCTGCGGTGAATGCAGGAACACGGTCCTGTGAGGCACCCACAGCAATGTGTAAAACTTCTTGGAGCACAAAATAATGGCAGACACAAAAAGATACAAACCCAAGTCCAATCACACGCAGTAGCTTAGAGAAGGAGCCAAACAGAAGGACATTCTCAAACCTGAAGCTTTGCAAGTTCCTCCACATACTCTGCTGGGAACAGATCAGAGCGTGTCGATGACAGCTGCCCAAGTTTTATAAATGTAGGACCTAGCTGCAAAATGGTCTCTCGGACCCATTCGGCAGTGCGTCTCCTCCGTGCTTTCTGAAAATGCATACGCAGGTCAAGGTGATGAGTAAGCCAACGGAACGAGGGCCGTTCACATTCTCTGTCCGAAGAAGCATTTGCGTTTTGCTAACAGGTCATCTTCATTGCCGCCAGCTTCTAGACCTGCAGTAAACCAACCTGCTTTTCCTCGCTGAACCCACCAACGTAGGACCACTTTGCATCGATGAAAAACAACCGACTTCTGAGAGTGAGAACAAAGCTCCACACATCAATCGACCTTTGGGCACTGCTGTAGTTATCCTTAGCCCAGCTAAAACCTTCATCTGATGGTAAGACCTTCAACTCATTTTCATCCCACTCTTCCACTGTCAGTGGCAGTGGCCGTAGTTTGCTACCAAGTCCATCCCTGGGCGCAACTATTGCACCAGACCCACCGTTGCCTACTCCGCCACCAATATTTGCGGTACTATTTCCCTCAACCTTGTCAGTCCGATTGCGTAACCATTTTAGGGAGTTGCTTGTGCCTGATGCAAATCCGTTCTTTTGCACCACTATAGCCGCAGAGGCACCACTTCCACCACTTCTGACCACCACCTTCCCTGGAACAGTCAACAAACACGGCTTGCCCGTTGAGATAACAAGAGATGAGGTTAAAGAGTGCAGACTACGAGAGGCTAGGATAGGGAGTGTACGAAGTTATGCCGACTTGTAGGGAAAAAGCTCCCGCGGACGTACACAAGAAGGGCTTACCGTTGGCGTTGGCGGGTGCAGAGCTGGAAACATTCCCTTTCTGTGCTTCTTCGATCGGAACCATGCTCGTGCTAAATCCACCGATGCTGTTCCTTCTACTAGGTCCCTTCCATTGCTGGAAGAAGCAGATGATGCCGCATTTCTTGCTGAGCCATCCTGCTTCTCGTCCTCGAATGGTAGGCATCCCTTGCCTTACTCTGCCAACCTCTATAATCCCAGAAATCTTCCCACCGTGAAGAAATTCACTGTTGAATCGTGAAATTTGGTGATTCTTACACCCGTCTATCATGTCAGGCCGCGAGCATTGCACAAGATAAGCTGCAGGAGGTGCCATTGCCGAAGAAAATATCAAGCAGACGGCCAGCTGGTTCTGCGGATCACACTTCAAGGGCACCTGTACCCAACAAATCAACCAACATCTCCTGTCAGATTGATCAGCAAAGGTCATCTGAATTGCTCCACTGCCCAGGGAATTAACCACTGTCGGCTTCCCAATCATATATATGACTAAGGACAGGCCGAACAACTCACCGAGAAGGTGCACAAATTCCTGGTCCCTTCTGCACTGCGTCTCCTCCGTGCTTTCTGAAAATGCATACGCAGGTCAAGGTGATGAGTAAGCCAACGGAACGAGGGCCGTTCACATTCTCTGTCCGAAGAAGCATTTGCGTTTTGCTAACAGGTCATCTTCATTGCCGCCAGCTTCTAGACCTGCAGTAAACCAACCTGCTTTTCCTCGCTGAACCCACCAACGTAGGACCACTTTGCATCGATGAAAAACAACCGACTTCTGAGAGTGAGAACAAAGCTCCACACATCAATCGACCTTTGGGCACTGCTGTAGTTATCCTTAGCCCAGCTAAAACCTTCATCTGATGGTAAGACCTTCAACTCATTTTCATCCCACTCTTCCACTGTCAGTGGCAGTGGCCGTAGTTTGCTACCAAGTCCATCCCTGGGCGCAACTATTGCACCAGACCCACCGTTGCCTACTCCGCCACCAATATTTGCGGTACTATTTCCCTCAACCTTGTCAGTCCCGATTGCGTAACCATTTTTAGGGGAGTTGCTTGTGCCTGATGCAAATCCGTTCTTTTGCACCACTATAGCCGCAGAGGCACCACTTCCACCACTTCTGACCACCACCTTCCCTGGAACAGTCAACAAACACGGCTTGCCCGTTGAGATAACAAGAGATGAGGTTAAAGAGTGCAGACTACGAGAGGCTAGGATAGGGAGTGTACGAAGTTATGCCGACTTGTAGGGAAAAAGCTCCCGCGGACGTACACAAGAAGGGCTTACCGTTGGCGTTGGCGGGTGCAGAGCTGGAAACATTCCCTTTCTGTGCTTCTTCGATCGGAACCATGCTCGTGCTAAATCCACCGATGCTGTTCCTTCTACTAGGTCCCTTCCCATTGCTGGAAGAAGCAGATGATGCCGCATTTCTTGCTGAGCCATCCCTGCTTCTCGTCCTCGAATGGTAGGCATCCCCTTGCCTTACTCTGCCAACCTCTATAATCCCAGAAATCTTCCCACCGTGAAGAAATTCACTGTTGAATCGTGAAATTTGGTGATTCTTACACCCGTCTATCATGTCAGGCCGCGAGCATTGCACAAGATAAGCTGCAGGAGGTGCCATTGCCGAAGAAAATATCAAGCAGACGGCCAGCTGGTTCTGCGGATCACACTTCAAGGGCACCTGTACCCAACAAATCAACCAACATCTCCCTGTCAGATTGATCAGCAAAGGTCATCTGAATTGCTCCACTGCCCAGGGAATTAACCACTGTCGGCTTCCCAATCATATATATGACTAAGGACAGGCCGAACAACTCACCGAGAAGGTGCACAAATTCCTGGTCCCTTCTGCACTGAACGTGTCACGGAAAGTGAGATATGATTTCCTGACAGCTCGCCATTCACCGGTTACAAGGAGAGTTGGAGCAACAAGGAATTGGCGCGCGGCGGGTGCCGTCGATGGCCGCCGTTCAAGCTTGACAGTCACGTGACAGTTTCGACACTCATGCTCTCGTGCAACAGTGGTGAAGCATCAGTCCAACGGTGGTGGAGAGCAAATTTAGCACACAATCGACGTGGGAAAGAGCGAGCTGCGCGAATACGGCACGCAAGCCACAGAATCGCCTCGCCATTTCCACCACTCATCTTCGCGATACCCCTTCTTAGCACCCCACGTCCGTGGCGAAGGTAAATCAAACTTCGACCTTCAAGTCGACTCAATTTATTTGATTATGGACACAATGCTCCAGGGCTGGTAAGGCTGGTTTTGGTCGGGATCACACACACGCCACTCGGAGCTACTTTGTTTAGCTAAACCACATATGCTCCACGGGTTTGTTTACCGCTACAGCAGCTACAAAACCTCCTCCTTCACATTCCCAGCAGGCCTACCATAATAGATTAATCACCTACAATAGTATATATCTCACCTATATTGGTAGGTCTCTTACCTATGATGGTAGGTAAGCCCCCTACCGATATAGACACCCTTTTCCTCATCCTTTCGGAGTGAGCTCTCCTTCTACAGGGGCTCTCCCAGCTCCGCTTGCTCTTCCTTGTTGTGTTGCCTCCTCATCCTTTGTTTCCTCGGAGTCCATGTCACTGGTGGCCTCATTGAAGTCTAAGGCCCCTAACTTGATTTCATAAAGGCCTCCCTGCCATCATCATGTGGCCTAGCGTTCTCCTCCTGGCAAGATGCAGTAGCTCATTGTTCGCCTTAAGTATCTTGTTGTGAAGATGGGCCACTAGGCATTGATGTGCCAACTCCACTTCGTCATGATCCTCTGGACACACTCCTTGTTCGCACTTGCTCTTGTAGGCATTTCGCTCCGGGGTCGGCTCTCCCACCCTCACATGGAGAGCTGTGTTTTCCACTCTCATTTCGTAGTTGGTGGATCAACTTCGCCTGTAGAGCATAATCAGCTCGAAACCATTTCTTCCTCACCACCAACATTCGATGCATGGCTGCCTTGTGGCGGTCCTCCGCTTCCGCTCTCTTCTTCTCCAACTCCGCTAACTTCTCTAGGAGGCCTTCATCCTCCTGCTGCCGAGCCTCCTGCTCCATCTCCAATCCATAGATCAAATGTGCCTGTTCCTCCATCTCAGCCTCTTTTGCCTCCAAACTCAGGCGGGTTTCTCCTATCTCCCTTTCCAAGTCACAGATTCTCACAGGTTGGGTTGCCATGACTTTCTCATGCACCTCAACGCGCTCTTGTGCCATCCTTGCCCGCTGTTGGGCCTTCTCTTGGCGTCTTCCCTTTGTTCACCAGCAGCATGATTAACCCCCGCCTCTTCCCACCGTGAAGAAATTCACTGTTGAATCGTGAAATTTGGTGATTCTTACACCGTCTATCATGTCAGGCCGCGAGCATTGCACAAGATAAGCTGCAGGAGGTGCCATTGCCGAAGAAAATATCAAGCAGACGGCCAGCTGGTTCTGCGGATCACACTCAAGGGCACCTGTACCCAACAAATCAACCAACATCTCCTGTCAGATTGATCAGCAAAGGTCATCTGAATTGCTCCACTGCCCAGGGAATTAACCACTGTCGGCTTCCCAATCATATATATGACTAAGGACAGGCCGAACAACTCACCGAGAAGGTGCACAAATTCCTGGTCCCTTCTGCACTGAACGTGTCACGGAAAGTGAGATATGATTTCCTGACAGCTCGCCATTCACCGGTTACAAGGAGAGTTGGAGCAACAAGGAATTGGCGCGCGGCGGGTGCCGTCGATAGCGCCGTTCAAGCTTGACAGTCACGTGACAGTTTCGACACTCATGCTCTCGTGCAACAGTGGTGAAGCATCAGTCCAACGGTGGTGGAGAGCAAATTTAGCACACAATCGACGTGGGAAAGAGCGAGCTGCGCGAATACGGCACGCAAGCCACAGAATCGCCTCGCCATTTCCACCACTCATCTTCGCGATACCCCTTCTTAGCACCCCACGTCCGTGGCGAAGGTAAATCAAACTTCGACCTTCAAGTCGACTCAATTTATTTGATTATGGACACAATGCTCCAGGGCTGGTAAGGCTGGTTTTGGTCGGGATCACACACGCCACTCGGAGCTACTTTGTTTAGCTAAACCACATATGCTCCACGGGTTTGTTTACCGCTACAGCAGCTACAAAACCTCCTCCTTCACATCTCAGCAGGCCTACCATAATAGATTAATCACCTACAATAGTATATATCTCACCTATATTGGTAGGTCTCTTACCTATGATGGTAGGTAAGCCCCCACCGATATAGACACCCTTTCCTCATCCTTCTGAGTGAGCTCTCCTTCTACAGGGCTCCCGCCTCCGCTTGCTCTTCCTTGTTGTGTTGCCTCCTCATCCTTTGTTTCCTGAGTCCATGTCACCGGTGGCCTCATTGAAGTCTAAGGCCCCTAACTTGATTTCATAAAGGCCTCCGCCATCATCATGTGGCCTAGCGCCTCCTCCGGCAAGATGATTGTTCGCCTTAAGTATCTTGTTGTGAAGATGGGCCACTACATTGATGTGCCAACTCCACTTCTGCCATGATCCTCGACACTCCTTGTTCGCACTTGCTCTTGTAGGCATTTCGCTCGGCCGGCTCTCCCCACCTCACATGGAGGCTGTTTTCCACTCTCATTTCGTAGTTGGTGGATCAATCTCGGTAGAGCATAATCAGCCCGAAACCATTTCTTCCTCACCACCAACATTCGATGCATGGCTGCCTTGTGGCGGTCCTCCGCTCGCCTCTTCTTCTCCAACTCCGCTTAACTTCTCTAGGAGGCCTTCATCCTCCTCACGAGCCTCCCGCCTCCATCTCCAATCCATAGATCAAATGTGCCTGTTCCTCCATCTCAGCCTCTTTTGCCTCCAAACTCAGGCGGGTTTCTCCTATCTCCCTTTCCAAGTCACAGATTCTCACAGGTTGGGTTGCCATGACTTTCTCATGCACCTCAACGCGCTCTTGTGCCATCCTTGCCCGCTGTTGGGCCTTCTCTTGGCGTCTTCCCTTTGTTCACCAGCAACGCATGATTAACCCCTGCCCTCTTCTCCCATGTTTCTTTCATGTGGGCCATCTGCTTAATTTGCACTTCTCGAGCAGTCAGTGCTTTGCCATAGCCTTGTTCTCCTTTATTTGGTCAATAACCTCTTGTTGGCTTGCTTCAAGGCTCTTCTCCAAATGTTCTACCTTGGCCTCTACTTCCATGGCTTCCACTTGCAGCTGTCTTTCCATTTGTCTGCTTGTTATTTCCCATACTTGGTTAATTCTCGCCCTTTCTCCATCTGCCCTCAAAGAGTTGGCCAACCTTTTGGCCTCTTCTACGTCCACTTTGCTGAGCATCTCACATATGTCAAGCACCTCCTCTACGGGCCCCAAGTCCGTTCCTCCCTTCGCTGAACCCTTGGGCTCCTTACCTACTGGCGTAGGTGTCTTACCTACTGTCGTAGGTTGCTGACTTATATAAGTCAGCAACCTATGGGACTTCCGAGGGGGGGAGCATGCCATCATCGCGCCCATCGGTAAGCCATGACCTTTGCATGTTCGTGAGTGCTTGGTGAAAGAGGTCCTCAGGGGGATCCAAAGTTGTCGCCCGCACCAGCAACTGCCCTTGTTGTTTGTCTGTCAAATCTTCTATGCCTCCGGCAAACGGATCCATTGCTGCATTCTTTGCGGCCGCTGCTTGTTCAAGCTCCGCCACCGTTGCTGTGACGTCCAGCACCTCCGTGTCGACCACGGCATAAGGATGGTAGCCCGACAGTTGGACGACGCGGGTGACCTTGCTCCCAGACGCTCTGTTTCACTCTAGATGTTGCTTCCAGTCGCCTTTCGAGTCTGCTCCCTGCGCCCCTCTGCATCCATGACACAAGGCGAAAGTGAAGACGACACATGGCCGACATTGTTGGCGGTGCATTCTTTGGCTTACCGTATGTCAAGCGCGCGTGTTTTGGGGCCTGCTCTTTCAAGCCCCCTTGTGGCGCGACTTTGTCCGAGGCGCGCACAATCCGTGTCGCTAGTAGGAAGAAGTCCGCTCAAGGGAATGATAGGCTCCGTTGCGTTCGTGTGTGATTCTTACCTCACCTGCTCACCTCAACGCACATACGCCTATCACAACGTTCACCGTACAGCCCGAGATGGCTAAACGTTTAGGGACCCGTTCGCGTCCGTATCGCTCACATTCGTACCACACTTCCGTCCTTTCCTCCTCCTCACGCTACACTCGGATTAGAAAGACGCTGGTTGCCCCGGACCTCCGGCTGCCCGCTGGCCTCTGGCCTCCGTCCGCAGAGACGCCTCCGGAGTTCCTCCGGCCACACGCTCAGTCGGCGGCCGGGTCGCGCTCGGCAGCACGGGTCACCCACCCTTCCCCGCACACACCACAACACGTTAGGTCCGCCACTGACCGATCAATCCCCGAGCCGCCGTGCTCGCTGACTCAGACTCACGTTAGCAAGAAGACACACAAAGGTCCGCAAGAACGCGCATCAACACCAAGAGAAAGATGATTTATCTGTGGCGCCTTAGCCCTCTTATACTACGGTCGGCGCCTTTATTACACCTCTATTCGAGAGGGCCACTCGTGCCCTAACCACCGCCTACTATCCTCCCTATTCCGCCTATCGCGCCGGGGCTGGATGGCCCCGATTCCTTCTTGGCACCGGCCAAAACACCCTGCGCAATCGGATGATCGGCGGGCCTTCCTCTTCCAGGAATGCAGCCGGTGCGCCACGGCGGTGGCGGCGACAGCGATCACCACAAGTCTTCCTCGTCCTCCCTCTTCTCTCTCCGGGCCCTGCGCGGTGGGCCCTCAAGGGATCTGCTGGGGTTGGTGTGGTGGCTCTCCCCACTCCCGGGTTTGGACCTCGGGACCACTCTGACTCGGTCAGGACCTCTAGGTCAGTCTTCCCTCAGGTCCGGTCTCCTGGCGGCCTTCTTTGAGTCCGGTCCTCGGGGTCGGGACTTGCCTCAGGTCGGTCTTGGACCCAACCCTTCCGGACCTCGGGGTCGGATCGTCACTGAGTCTGGATCCCTAAGTCGGACTTCCTTGACGGACCTCGGGATCGGCCTTTCCTCAGTCAGGACAAAGTCAGGACCTCGAACTCTGGGCATGCCTCCTCCCCGGGCTAGTCACGGGTTCATCTGAGCCCTCCCTTGGTTCCCAATGCCCGGTTGCCCTTTCCCTTCCTCTCAAGATCCTCCCTCGTCCTTCCATGCGCGGGGGTCTTTACCTCGGTGTGGCGACCCTTCCTCCTCCGGTTCCTCCTGCTCTCCCCGCCTGCTGCTGCCGTCGTCAAGCAGTGCTCCTAGGACTCCGTGGTTGTCTGTCCCGGGTCCGTCCTCTCCTCCTCCTTTGTCCCTTCGGAGTCCACCCTCCTGCTGGGGTGGCGCGGGACCTCCGAGCCTTGAGGAGCTGCGTGGTAGTAAGCGGTCGGGTCGACTTCTGAATCGCCTCCTCTACATGAGCCGGGCACGGTACTCCCTCCTCCGAGGTGCTCCGTGGCGGATCGCGCCCTTTTGGCCCGTCTCGTAAGCTTACGGTATGGGGCGGGCGGACTCCCTTGAGGCCGTCAAGGCTGCCTCAGTTACCTCTTGCAACCTTGGCTGCGCTCGGCGTTCTCCTCCTCCGTCGTTGTTCCGGCTCGATTCACGGGCCATGGGTGAGCTCCTCCTTCCACCTGCCGGACGAGCAGCTGGCCTCTCCTCCGGTGCTTTCTTCCCTTCTATTCTTTCCGGAGGTCCCCACTTCCTTCTCAGGCGGGCGGTATCCCGTCAGGCTCGGCTCCACATCCCTGCAACCTTGCGGCGTCGAACTCCTTGCCCGCCTATTCTCCTCCGTCTTCAAGGCTGGGCGTTCTACCTCGCTCGAAGTCTTGGATTCTCTCGTTGAGAACCCCCTCTGCTCCGCATCTTGGGTTGCAACTCCAAGGTGTCCTTGTCCTCTCCTGTGCCCTGCCTCCCTGCGGGTCCCCAATCTCCCGGGTCTTGGCCTCCGATGCCTCCTCACGGCTCGGCCAGGTGCTCCACTTGCTCGGCCTTGAGTTGGCCGCGGCTCTCTCGGCCTCCCTCCACGGTTCGATCACGCCGATAGTGATCGCGATCGGCCTCAGCCTCCTTGGCCACCTTCACAGCCTCTCCGGCTTGGCTCTGGTCCGTCGGGCCGCCTCACGATCCCGGGTTCGCTGCCGGGCCTCCTCCTTCTGCTCGCCCTCTGCTGCGAGGTCCTCGCCCCGCTTGGGCCTCCTTGGCCCGCTTGTGTCCTCGGTGAAGGAATTTGGTCGCCTTGCGGATGGACGACCTCCCTCTCCGCCTCCGGCGTTTCCTTCCTTCAAAGCGAGGTTTCGCCTCCTGGGCCCTCCAGCCTGCTCACAGGCTCCCATCCTCCGGGTGGCCTCCACTTCTGGGTCTTCTCTCTCCCAGACCCAGGCATTCCATGGTGTAGCACTCGTGTTTCTTCCGGCGCCTGAGTGAGGCTCCCACAAAGTCCGTGGCGGGCCGGCATCTCCGCAGTCGTCAGGACCTCCACCATGATCGAGCAAGTCGGTGGTTCTCGGACAATCGGGACCCTTAGGTCACAGTCTTGGTCGGAGCTTCCCCTCCTTGGCCCTTTTGGCGCGAGCTCCTTCTCGCCCTCACGGGCTCGGCGGAGGTGATGGAGTCAGCACGCCCTTTGCCCCTTCACAGCCGGCGGGGCCGGCTGGATCGGCTGCGCGGTGTCCTCCTGCTCACAGGCGTCCTTCGCCCTCCTTCGCTTCCTCAGCTTCTTGCCACTCGGCGGGGAAGAATCTTGGCCCAGGGGGTGCGTTTGGTAAGTGGTCTTGCGTCTCTTGGCTCTCTCACAGTCGCGGGGCTCCTCGGTAGGATGGCGATGGCGGGGGCTGCTTTGGGTCGGGCCGCTTCTGCTTTGCTGGTTGGGGCACGGAAGGAGGAGGCGGGAATTTCTTCCCATACTTCCACAGGTGGTGAGGGGTCCGTTCAGGGCATGGAGTCAGGAATCCTCGATCGTCCTCCTCCGTCCGTTTGGTTTTCGGCGGCCTCCTCCCTCCGGCGCCCTTGCTCCACTTGGCGGGGCCTCAGGTCCTTTCGGGGCCGCTCAAGCTCTCCTTCCTTGAGGGGCTCAAATGCCCCATACATGGATCGGTATGGGGCGGCCAGATGGCGAGGCTTCGGTCTGAGCTTGCGAGCCTCACAGCTAAGCCGGGCGAAGATAATCCTTCCCGATCGCCCTCTTCCCCATTGCTAGCGTGCGGGAACACCAATAGATTATCACCAAGGTGATCCACCTTGGTGAGTAGGTTCGATGGACATGATGATGCCCGACTCGGTATCAGCGTGGATGTCACCGTTGGTGGTCGTTGCGTCGAGCCTTAGCACTGTGGCATCTATCTTCCCTTCGCCTTGAGGGGCTCGGCACCACTCCCCTCTTCCTCCTTGGGCGGTTGTAGGCGCCTCGGGACCTCAAGGTCCATCGCCTTGGGTCCTCGGAGGTTCTTGGACCGCACCTCCTTGTTGACCGCCCTTGGCATCTTCGGGCAAACTCCGGACAGTGGCTTTGTCAAATGTCGGACCATGGACACATCCAAATGCCACTCCTGCACCAATTCTCCCTTCCTGGGCAGGCCCAAAGTCCGGATAGCGCGGGTCACAATGTTGCGCTCCACAAGGTTCCATGGCTCCCAAACTTCCGCGGGCTTTTGGGTGCCATCGCCTTCTCCTCCCTTGGTTCTGTAGCCGCTTGGCCGAGGCTGGCAGCGTTGCGCCTTCCGCGCGTTCGCTGCTCACCTCAGCGGTGAGCCGCGCAGGCGTCAGTGTCCCGAGATACCGCCCGGCGGTTGCGGGCGCGAGATCGCGAGTCTCGGCTGCGCGGAAATGACCTTCTTCCGCGACCACGCCGGGAATGCCCAGGCGGGCGCCTCTTCCTGTCATGGCCGGAGGTGCATGGCTTCCTGCGCCTCTGCCGCGTGCAGCCTTACTCCGCGCGTACTCGGCCCCTCGCCCGCGGCGCGGCGTGAATACATATAACGGCCTCTCGGCAAGTTACGGTCTGACCCATGCATGCCGTCCTCCACTCGAGTCGTCACGTGGCGTCGCCTGTCCGTCCTCACTTCTAAGTTTTACTGGCGTACTTATCACAGTCACGGAGTGGGTCGGACTTATCCGTCTTATGCGCCATCGTAGGTCTAGTCGTTCCTCACTCGGTCCGGAGTGCTAGCAGGTGCTCCCCCTTTTTCGCCTCATTTTATCCTTCCACAAAAAAAACCCTACCTAATTTTAACCCCGAAGTCCGTAGTCCACATACTCCCTTCTCACCGCATGCCTCCGCCAACACTAAGCGTGGTACTTTTTCACCCGCCATCCGTTCACCGGTGGGCGGTTCACCATCCCGGTGCGGACCCGGACCCATTGGGGATATGCACGACTTGGTAAGGCCCCATCCCATCCTGGAGTTTACAGGAAGTGCATATGTCGGTCGTAAAGGAGGCGGATCTCCCTCCTTCACATACTCCATTCTAAGGCGCTCATGCACTTGCGTTGATTACGATTGCATTTATTGCGCCTCTTCCGGTCCTCCGTATCTTTGCACAAACCCTAGCAACGCTCCGGTTGGCTCTCTTCATCCGTTAAGCGCCTTTCCATCATGACGGAGTGTTGGCACCTCAAACTCGGCCGGCATAGGTGAGTGCCCGTCGAATGTCTGAGTTCGTTGCGTGGTTACCTTCTCTGCCGTTACGAGCGCGCCCTAGCGCGATGGCGCTTTGTATCGATCGTGCGCATAGTTAACGTCGGCTTATTGAGGATCGGCGGATAAGTCCATTGGTCTTCTCGTCGGTCGTTGGCCTTGGATTGTAGGGGCGTTTCACGATGTGTGATGCGAAATAGTCCGTCATTGCGGTTATCACATCATTGAGAAATGGGTTCCCCTATAAACTTACCGGTACAGCGGACACCCATACCTTGTGATGATGTTTTCGTGAGGAATTTGGCCACCGTGCTCATGATCCGTTCGTAGCGGTTGACCCACACGTGCGGTGAGTCGTTGCCACCAAGATGTACCGCTTACGTGTGTGCCTGGTGGTTGGGTATGGGTCCAAGTCGATGCCCCATTTCTCAAAAGGCGCTAGTGCTAGTATGGGCACTAACGGCCATTGAGTTGTGGCGTCGGCTTCCGATCCGTGACAAGCATCACACTTCTTCACAATTGGTGTGTTTCCCCATACATGGTGGGCCACGGTACCCGACCTCAAGATTTTCTTGGTGGTGACTGCTGCATAATGTCCACCACCTAGTCCTTGTGCATCCCCTTTATTACCACCTCCGTTTCTTTGTTGGAGTACCTTCCTCCTCGGCCCCTAAAGATGCACGTCTGGAAAGAGGCGGCGTAGTGCACAAAGGCTGGACCAGTTCGATTCGTTGGGTAGCTCCATCTCCCATAGTGCGTTCCAACTCCGCGTAAGAGGCCGCCCCCTGTCGCTCCCTTCTCGCCACGTGGGTCCATGTTCACCCGGCTTGGTTTGTCGGTGCTCCTCTACCTCCTCCTCTAGCGCCACCAATTCCTCATCCAGGAAGGCGTCCTCTTGATCCTGGGCGGGGCTCCGTCTTTAATCTGGATAAGAAGTCGGCGTGTTGCCTTGCCTAGTCTCCACCTCAAATGTGAACTCCTGGCAAAGAATCCACCTCGCAATTCGTCCAGGACAAGTCGCCTTGTTCACCAAATGCTTGGTAGTGATCAACATAGAACACAAACTCATTGGGCGGGAAGGTAGTGCGAATTTCTTAGCGTATACCATTCCAATGCCTCTCGCTCCGTAGTAGTGTACCTCGTTCGCGTCGTGGTGTCTTCCAGCGTAGTAGATTGGGTGATCCCTCCGTTTATCATCTTTTGGTGAGCACTACCCAGGTGGCGGGCGGCATCCACGTACACATGGAATCGCTTCCCGGTCCGGTCCTTTGAGTCTTTGGGGCCGCGGCAGTGGTGCAGGTCTCTGAATCGCCTCCCTTTGGCGTCGGGTCCATTCCTCCTCCTTCTGAGTAGCTCTGTTGCGAGGCCCGCTTTGCAAAATCTTGTATGAAACGCCTATAGTAACCCACCATGCCCGGGAATCCCGTAACTCCTTCAAGTTCGTTGGTGGGCTGCGAGGCGGATGACTTTCACCTTGTCTTGGTCCACCTCTATCCCTCTTCTGACACTCGGTGCCCCAACAAGATTCCCTCATCATGCGAGTAGCACATTTCTCGGGATGCGAGCCATTGAGTCTCCTACATCGTTCCAAACACTTCCGAAATGTCCCGTGTTTGTCCTCCTCTCCGTGCACCAGTCGTCAGAACACCTCCATGAAGTCCTCAGAATTCTAAGACATTGGTCACCATCCGCATAAATGATCCGGTGCTCTGTCATCCGAAGGCACTCCGTTTGTAGGCAAGCGTCCCCACTCCGTGGTGAATGTTGTCTTATCGGTCAGGCTCCCTTAGGTGTATGGCGGTTGTGGCCAGATGGCCGTCCGGAGTAGGTACTCCGGCTGCCACCTTGTCGATGTAGTCCACAAAGGGCATGGGAAATGGTCCTTTTGTGGCGTTAAGCTTTCTCCGATCTGAGACCGAATCGCCCTGCTTCTTGACACGACCACAATGGGCGCCACCCACTCCTTGTTCACGATTGGGAAGATGATGTCGCTTCCGGATACTTATCCGGGACTTCCTTGACCTTGTGCTTGATTGATTTATCTTGCCTAATCCGAGCAGGCACCGCTCACGGCGAATCTATCCGGTGTTAGCCTTTGTTTGAATGCCTTTCATATCCGTGACCTTGAAAGCAAACACCTGAATTCCCCAACAACTGTGAGGTCTCGTTTAACCTCCGGCATGCCCTTGCGAATTTGAGAATTTCCACAGGCGAACCTCCACGTCTTCCACATCGTCGGGTTGGCCGTCTCCCTTTCTCTTCTTGCGCTCGTCAGCCGTCGTCCTCCATCCAGGGTTCATCTTCACGCATTCCCCACTCCGAAGAGCTCGTCCGTGAAAGGTTACTTCCTCGATTTCTACCTCGTCCTCTCTGGACCCTCCTCTTGATTGCCTTCCCCGGCTCTTGTTCCATGAGTCCACCCTAAAACAATCGATGACCTCCTCGTCCACCTCGCTCCAAAGGCGTCCCTCCTTAATCCATCTCCTCCTCGACCACGTGATTTTGGGAAAGGGTAGTCCTCATTCGTATCCTCGCGTTCATCGTCCCCATGTCTTTGAGGTGTACCCTACGTGTGACGGTTTCTCCAGATCGTGTCCTTACTCAGTGTCGCTACGTCCTTCCCTCACCTTGGATCCCAGTCCGGCAGAAGTGTATTTCCTTGTCCAAGTGTAGTTTTGTCTGAGGCCCGGCCAAGGCCGCTAGCGGACCTCATACCCCAGGTCGGCGGGTCGATGACGACAAAATCTAATGTATAGGGGCTCCGCTATGGTGGCTTGGACTCGGACAACTCCCTGGCTCGCCGACATGTCGCCATCACGAGGGTTTTGGTGGATGGCTCGAAGGTGGTGAACCCCGGCCGTCTTGCGGTGGCCTCGGTGATGAGGTTCACTCGACCCGTGTCTAGGCACGTTTTAATTACACACACGCAATTTCCACTGCTGGCGCCCGAGTCCGTATGAGATCGACCCTTACCTCCACGTTCTTGCCCTTAGGACCAAGGAGTTCGTGGTTGCGTTTCCTGATGGCCTTAGGACTTCACAGCCGATACCGGGTTGTCCTTTAACAAGCGCCTGGGACACCAAGTGTTGTTGGTCCATCATCAAGTCGGCCACCTTGAAAGGGGGTGGTTCTCTGCTGCGTCGCGTTGCTCCTCCGCGTTTGGCCCTTTCTTGTGGTGGTGGCGGACTACCAGGTCTGTCGGAGTTCTTCTTGAAGCATCTCGGTCACTTCTCGAACCACATCCGGGAATCGCGGCCAGGTGAGTCCGCTCCCGAGACTCCTGTGGCTTTTGGGGTTTCTTCTCCTGCTGCTTTAACTCGCCTCTTTGGCGGGTTCGGCTTCCTTCGGGTGTTCCGTCCTCCGTGTCAGTGGGACTATCATTTTTCTTCCTCTTATCTGTCTGTTCCGCTCCTTTCGGCGACTCGGGTTGACACTTCGGTACCTCAGTCCGCCTTCTTCTCCTTGGCGAACTTGCCCGTACCACCTCGTTCGAGCTCCTCGGTGCCTCCTCCCCTCCGTGCGTCTTCAATTTGTATACAGTAGCCTTAGGGAGGGCGTCGGTGGTCTTGGCTCCCCGGAGTTGCGTGGCGTACCGTCCTCGGCGAGGATTCGGACACGGTCTTGCGCATGTGCCCCCACAATCTCCACGCCGTTCAAAGTCTCGTTACCTTGCGGTGGGGTATGGGGGCGTTGGAGTAGTGTCCGGGTTCCCAGCCCAACACCACCGCTGCAAGAATTCGAGGTCCTCCCATTCGAGGTTGCATCGGAGGCGGTGTGGATGGACCTCCAGGGATACATCGTCTTGGTGTCCCGGGTGCTTCTTGCACTTGGTATGCATCCTCCCTTTGTTCCTCGGACTCTTCCCTCATAGTCGTACTCCACAGTTCACAGGCGGAGGGCTTGGCCTTGAATGCCCATGTTGGTGGACACCGCACACCATGATGAGTCGGACCGTGGTGGCCACCTTGCGTCGCTATCCTTTCACACGTTGATCGTCAACTCTTCCACCCTCTCTCTGATCTTCCTCGCCCACCTCTTTCAAAGGGGGTCGGACCTCGCGCCGGGCATCATGACCTCCTTCTTTTCCACCCTCACCAGACTTCTTCTTGTTTTTTGGAGGTTCTTCCTCCATGACTTGGATTCTTCCCGTCCTCTTCCTCTTCCTCCGTGACCTCGGTCTCATCCTCCTCCTTCAGGGTTCTTCATCTTGATTCCACCCTCTTTTTTCTTCTTCCTTCCTGAGGAGTCCTCGGTCGTTGGTGCATCGATTCTTCATAGTTTTCCGCGCCGCCTTGCTCACATCTTCTCTGCAAACAACGCATGTAGCCATTGGAGGTGGGCGGTGCGAACCCAGCACTTTGCATGGTAGTGTGGGTGGGGTGCCGTCCAGGAGCAGAACCGTTCGATGTGATCCCAACTTCTCCGTCTTCCCCTCTTTGGGTTCTCGAGTTTGGACAAGGCGTAGCCTTCTTGATCGATTCGCGGAATCTTTCTGAAGGCATCCTTCAATCTTGAAGGTTGCGAGTGCGTTCGGGGTGGTCGGTATTTCCTGGTACCAGGGCCCCCCGAGGACCCTTGGAGCAGTGATTAGGCATCGACCTTCTCCGTTGAAGTTTGCGAGAAATCCTCACGAAGGTTTCGCATCCCTCCTTCTTACCCAAAGAGTAGGCTTGCTTGGTCGTTGTTGTTGCCATCGGAGGTGAGGAACCGCCCTCTTCGCCACCGCCTGCTGCTTCCTCCTCTCGATCCAAACAACTCCACCGCACACTGTTGTGGTCCTCGCCTCGAGCTCGTCGTCTCTCACGTACGCTCGGGCGCTCGGCGATCTGGCGTCCGACTCTCTAGCAATTCTTCCTTAACTACCTCCGTCCTCCATCCGCAGCTCTGGGCGATTTCATTCCCGACAGCGCCAAAATGTGGCGCGACTTTCGTGATAGCGGTAGCGCGCACAATCCGTGTCGTTGTAGGAAGAAGTCCGTTCCCAAAGGAATGATAGGCTCCGTTTGCGCGTTTGGTGATTCTTACCTCACTTCGTTCGGCCTCACGCACACATACGCCTAACTACCGCAACGCTCACCGTGCCCGATGGCCAAACGCTTGCCGCTGCCCCGATCGCTCACATTCGCCACCACACTTCCGCTCCTTTCCTCTCACCTCACGCTACACTCATCCTTAGAAAGACGCTGGAAACCCCGACCTCCTCCGCCTCCGGCCTCCGGCTCAGACGCCTCCCGAGTTCCTCCGCCACACGCCCAAATTGCTCGGCGCCGGGTCGCGGCTCGACGCAGCACGGGTCACCGCCACCCTTCCCTCGCACACACCACAACACGTTAGGTCCGGCCACCGTGACCTCGATCAATCTCCCGAGCCGCCGTGCTCGCCGCTGACTCAGACTCACGCTAGCAAGAAGACACACAAAGGTCCGCAAGAACGCATCAACACCAAGAGAAAGATGATTTATTCGTGCCTTAGCCCTCTTATACTACGCAAGGTCGCCTTTATTACACCTCTATTCTCGAAATGAGGCCACCAGTGCCCTAACCGCCTACTCCTCCCTATTCCGCCTATCGCCCGGTGGTGGGCTGGATGGCCCCATTCCTTCTTGGCAGGCGGCCCAAAGCGAGCCACACAGTGCGGCGCACCCAATCGGATGATCCGCGGGACCCCTTCCTCTTCCGGGGTCAGCCGGTGCGCCCGTGGCGGCACGGATCACCACAAGTCTTCCTCGTCCTCCCTCTTCTCTCTCTGGCGGGCCCTGCCGGTGGGCCCTCAAGTGGATCTGCGGGGTTTGGTGGTGGCTCTCCCCACTCCCAGTTTGGACCTCGGGACCTGTCTCGACTCGGTCCGGACCTCTAGGTCGGTCTTCCCTCAGGTCGGTCTCCAGGACCTTCTTCAGTCAGGTCCTCGGGGTGGGACTTGCCTCAGGTCGGTCTTGGACCCAACCCTTCCACAGGGTCGGACCTCGGGGTCGGATCGTCACTGAGTGGATCCCTAAGTCGGACTTCCTTGGGCGGACCTCGGGATCGGCCTCAGTCGGACAAAGTCAGGACCTCGAACTCTGGGCATGCCTCCTCACGGGCTAGTCAGGGTTCATCTCACAGCCCTCCTTGGTTCCCGAATGCCCGGTTGCACCCTTTCTTCCTCTCAAGATCCTCCCTCTTCCTTCCATGCGAGGTCTTGAGTGCTTACCTCCGGTGTGGCGACCTTCCTCCTCCGGTTCCTCCGCTCTCTCCCTCGCCCTGCTGTGTCATCAAGCTCCTAGGACTCCAGCGGTTGTCTTTGTCCCGGGTCCGTCCTCTCTCGCTCCTCCTTCCATCCTTGCAGAGTCCACCCTCACTGGGGTGGCGCGGGACCTCGAGCCTTGAGGGGCTCTGCGTGGTAGTAGTCGGTCGCGACTTTGAATCGCCTCCTCTACATGAGCCGGGCAGTACTCCCTCCTCCCGGTGCTCACGGCAGGCGGATCGCCCGGCTTCTGGCCGTCTGGACACTTGCTGTAGGCGGACTCCCTTGAGGCCGTCAAGGCTGCCTCAGTTACCTCTTGCAACCTTGCTGCTCGGCGTTCTCCTCCTCCGTCGTTGTTCCGGCTCACGTTCGGGCCATGGGTGAGCTCCTCCTTCCTGGCCGGACGAGCGCTGGCCTCTCCTCCGGTCTTTCTTCCTCGTCTATTCTTTCCGGTCCTCCACTTCCTTCTCGGGCGCAGATCCCGCCCGACTCGGCTTCCTCCACATCCCGCCGCAACCTTGCGACGCCGAACTCCTTGCACTGCCGCCATTCTCCTCCGTGCCGGAGCTGGAGGCGCCTCTCGTCAAGTCTTGGATTCTCTGCTGAGAACCCCCGCCTCGATGCATCTTGAGTTGCAACCCAAGGTGTCCTTGTCGCCTCCCCGCCGCCGCCTCTTCTACCTCCCGCACTGCACTCGAGGTCCCCAATCTCCCGTGGCCGGCCTCAGCCTCACGGCCGACCGTGCTTGCTCCGCCCACTCGGCCTTCGGGCTGGCTCCTCGCCTCCTCCACCGGCCCGATCACGCCGAGTGATCGCGATCGGCCTGCCGTGGCCTCCGCCTCCTGGCCACCTTCACCGAGCCTCCTTGGCTCGTCCGCCGCCTCCAGATCCCGCTGCCTGCGCCGGCCTCCGGCCTCCTTCCGCCTCCTCCTCGCAGAGGTCCTCCGCCCGCGCTTGGGCCTCCTGGCCCGCTCACTGCCTCCACTGAAGGAATTTGGTCCCTGCGGATGGACCACCTCCTCTCCGCCTCCCGCTTCCTTCCTCAATCCGCCGAGAGCTTCCGCCTTCCTTCTCGCCTCCGGGCCGCCTCTGCCTCGGAGGAGCACCATGCGCCCGGTGGCTTCCACCTCCGGCTTCTCGCCATCCCGATCCCTGCAGCATACCGCCCATGACGGTAGTGACCGCCGTGTTTCTTCCACGGCCGCCGTGAGGCTCCCACAAAGTCCGTGAGGAGGCATCTCACGGTCCGTCAAGGACCTCCATACCGCCGAGCAAGTCCGACCGGGTTCTCCGGACCTAATCAGACCCTTAGGTCCCGAGTGCCGAGCTTCCACCTCCTTGGCCCTTTTGGTCATGAGCCCTTTTCTCCGCTCTTTCCGGGCTCCGGAGGTGATGGAGTCCGGAGCACGCCTTTTGCCCTTCCTCCGGGCGACAGGACCGGCTCGATGCGCCGCTGTCCTCTCGCTCCCCGCGCCCTTTTCTCGCCTCTCATCGCTTCCTCCGCTTCGCCACCCGCAGGGAAGAGGTACTGCACCGACCGGGCCACAGCCGTGGTCTTGCGCTCGCTCTCCTCGGTCCGGCGGGCTCTCACCGAGTGATGGCCGGGGCTGGCCGGGCCGCCTCGGGCTGGATCGGGCCGCTGTTGGGGCACCAAGGAGGGAGGCGAATTGCTTCCCATACTTCGGGTGGTGAGGGGTCCGCTCCACGTATGGAGTCCGAATCCTCCCGCCCTCCTCCCGAGTCCGCTTGGTTTCGACGACCGCCTCCTCCCTCCGGCCTTGCCTCCACTTCCCAGGGCCTCTCCCTTTCCGAGCGCTCAAGCTCTCCTTGAGGAGTTCAAATGCCCCCATACATGGATCGGTATGGGGCGGCCAGATGGCGAGGCTTCTCGGTCTGAGCTTGCGAGCCTCACAGCTAAGCAGGCGAAGATAATCCTTCCCAGTCGCCCTCTTCCCTGCAGCGTGCGGGCCAGTGATTATCACCAAGGTGATCCACCTTGGTGAGTAGGTTCCGATGGACAATGATCGGGCCACCGCCTTACTCGGTCCAGGTCGGATATCGACCAACGTTGGTGGTCGTTGCGTCGAGCCTTAATGTGGTATCTTCCCCGCCTTGAGGGGCTCGGCACCCTCCCTCTTCCTCCTTGGGCGGTTGTAGGCCGCCTCGGGACCTCAAGGTCCATCGCCTTGGGTCCTCCGGAGGTTCTTGGACCGCACCTCCTTATTGACCGCCTTCTTGGGCAAACTCCGGACGGTGACATCAAAATGTCCGGACCATGGAACACATCCAAATGCCACCCGCACCAATTCTCCGCCTCGGAGCGAGCCCAAAGTCCGGATAGCCGGTCACAATGTTGCGCCCACAAGGTTCCATGGCTCCCAAACTTCCGCTGGCTTTTGGGTGCCACGCCTTCTCCTCCTTGGTTGTCGAGCTTGTGGAGACCGCCGGCACGCTGCTTCGCCGCTGCCGCCCGACCTCAACGGTGAGCCGCCAAGACGTCCGAGTGTCCCACGAGATACCGCCAGAGCCGGATCGGAGCGCAAGAGAGAATTGTCTCGAGGTCGCAGCAAATGACCTTCTTCCGCGACCACGCCGGAGTAACTGGGGGCGCCTCCCGTCCAGAATCGCGAGGTCCGCATGGCTTACTCGCCTTACGCTGCCGCTGCCTTACGCCACGCTGCCACGCCGCTGCGCAGCGCGGGAATATGATGCCCGGCAAGGTTACGGCCCCGACCACCGCATGCCCGCCTCCACTCGGTCGCCCACGTGGCGCCGCCTAGTCCGGCCCTCACGCCCAACTTCTAAGTTACCGATTTATCCCGCCTCGGTCCTGGAGTGGGTCCGGACTTATCCTGCTACTCGCGCCCGCCATCGTAGGTCCAGGAGTCGTATACTCCGAGTGCCCGAGTGCTAACCGGGCTTATTTCCCCTTTTTCGCCTCATTTTATCCTTCCCCTACAAAAACAAAACCCTACCTAATTTCTAACCCCAAGTCCGTAGTCCACATACTCCCTTCTCACCGCATGCCTCCGCCAACACTAAGCGTGGTACTTTTTCACCCGCCACCGCTCACCGAGTGCAGCTCACCATCCAACCGCCAACGGACCCATTGGGGTATACTGCACGACTTGGTAAGGCCCATCCATCGAGGTGGAGTTTACTGGAAGTGCATATGTCGGCCGTCGTAAAGGAGGGCCGATCTCCTCCTTCACATACTCCCGATTCCTAAGGCGCCTATCATGCCACTTATGCTGATTCTGCACCGCTGCTGCTGCGCCTCTTCCCGGCCCCTCCAGATGTCGACAAACCCTAGCAACCGCCCAGCTTGGCTCTCTTCATCCGTTAAGCGCCTTTCCATCATGACCGGAGTGTTGGCACCTCAAACTCGACCGCATAACGGGTGAGTGCCCATAGGTCGGCACGGAGTTCGCGGTTACCTTCTCCGCTCAACGCCCATGGCGGCTTTGTATCCCCGGCGCATAGTTAACCGTCACCTTATTGAGCGCGCAGATAAGTCCATTGGTCTTCTCCGCTATTCTGGATTGTAGGGGCCGTTTTACGATGTGTGATGCCGAAATAGTCCGTCATTGCGCTTATCACATCATTGAGGAAATGGGTTCCCCTATCGCCACTAGCAACGACACCCATACCTTGTGATGATGCCAGAGGAATTTGGCCACCGTGCTCAGAGTCCGCTCGGTAGCGACCGCCCAACCCACCGTGAGCTGCCACCAAGATGTACCGCTGTGTGCCCGGTCGCATCGATAGGTCCAACGTCGATGCCCCATTTCTCAAAAGGCGCTAGTATGGGCACTACCATTGAGTTGTGGCCGGCTTCCGATCCGACAAGCATCACACTTCTTCACAATTGGTGTGTTTCCCCATACATGGTGGGCCACCAAGACTCAGCCTCCAAGATTTTCTTGGTGGTGACGTGCATAATGTCCACCACCTAGTCCTTCGCATCCCCTTTATTACCACCTCCGCTCACCTGGAGGTACCCTGCTCCACACCGTCCCTACCTTAAAGATGCAACCATACAAAAGGGCGAGCGAGTGCACAAAGGCCCCACTGACCCGGTTGCCTGGTAGCTCCATCTCCCATAGGTACTGCCCAACTCTAAGAGGGCCGCCCGCCTCCCTTCTCCGCTTCGCCAGGTCCGCTGCTCACCGCCTTGGGTTTGTCCTACTGCGGCTCCTCTACCTCCTCCTCCTCTATCGCCACCAATTCCTCATCCGGAAGGCGCCCCTTGATCCCGCAGATGCTCGCTTTAACTGGATAAGAAGTCGGTGTTGCCGCCTGCCTAGTCTCCACCTCAAATGTGAACTCCTCAGAGCAATGTAATCCACCTCGCAAGTCCGGACAAGTCTCGCCTTGTTCACCAAATGCTTGAGCCAAGTGATCAACATAGAACACAAACTCATTGGGCGTAGTGTCTCGAATTTTAACACAGATACCATTCCCAATGCCTCTCGCTCCGTAGTAGTGTACCTCCCTGCGTGAGCCGCCTTCCCGTAGTAGATTGGGTGATCCTCCGCTTATCATCTTTTGATCGAGCACTACCCGATGGCAAGGCACATCCACGCACACATGGAATTCCCCACCCCGGTCCTTTGAGTACTGGGCACACTGTAGTGGTCTGAGGTCTCGAATGCCGCCTTTCGGCCCGTGTCCATTCCTCCTTCCCGAGTAGCTCTAGCTCGAGGCCCGCTTTGCAAAATAAACGCCTATAGTAACCACCATGCCTGTGAACTCGTAACTCCTTCAAGTTCGTGGCGCAGGGATCGGATGACTTTCACCTTGTCTTGGTCCACCTCTATCCTCTTACCGACACTCGTGCCCCAACAAGATTCCTCTGCCAAGTAGCATTCTCCGGATGCGAGTCTCCTACATCGCTCCAAACACTTCCGCAAATGTCCCACGTGTTTGTCCTCCTCTCCGCAGTAAGTCGCCCAAGAACACCTCCATGAAGTCCTCAGAATTCTAAGACATTGGTCACCATCCGCATAAATGATCCGGTGCTCCCACATCCTGGCAAGTAAACGTCCTCAGTGGTGAATGTTGTCTTATCCCACCGACTCCCTTAGGTGTAATCGTAGCCGAGTAGCCCAAGAAGGAGTAGGTACTCCCCCGCCACCTTGTCCAAGATGTCGTCCACAAAGGGCATGGGAAATGGTCCTTTCCGTGGCTTGCCCACCCCGACACCAATCGCCTCGCTTCTTCGGCACGACCACAATGGGCGCCACCCACTCACCGCTCACGATTGGGAAGATGATGTCCGCCTGATACTTATCCAGACTTCCTTGACCTTGAGCGAGTGCTTGGGATTCAGCTTTATACGCCTAATCCGAACAGCCTCCCCGGCTTCAGATCTATCCTGTTCGCCCCATCGCTGGAATGCCTTTCATCCGTGACCTTGAAAGCAAACACCTGAATTCCCCAACAATCGTGAGGTCTCGTTTAACCCTCCGATGCCTGCGGAATTTGAGGAATTTCCGGGCGAACCTCCACGCCTTCCACATCGTCTGACTGCCTTTCTCTTGCCGCGCCCGCCGCCCCTCCATCCGAGGTTCATCTTCACGCATTCCCCACTCCCGAAGAGCTCGTGAAACGGTTACTTCCCCGTCCTGGGACCCTCCTCTTGATTGCCTTCCCCGGCTCTTGCCCGCAGTCCACCCTAAAACAATCGATGACCTCGCCCACCTCCGCCTCCAAAGGCGTCCCTCCTAATCCATCTCCTCCTCGACCACGTGATTTTGGGAAAGGGTAGTCCTCATTCGTATCCTCGCTCATCGTCCCCACTGCCTTCGGGCGGAGGTGTACCCTCTGGTGCCGACGCCACCACAAGACGTGTCCTTACTCCTGTAATCGCTACCCTTCCCTCACCTTCTGATCCCACCACCGGCTTGAAGTGTATTTCCTTCCGTCCAAGTGTAGTTTTGTCTCGAGCGAGGCTCACCCAAGGCCCTAACAGGACCTCATACCCTGAGGTCCCGGTCCGATGACGACAAAATCTAATGTATAGGGGCTCCGCTATGGTGGCTTGACTCGGACAACTCGGCGGCTGACATGTCCGCCATCCCGAGGGTTTTGGTGGATGGCTCAAGGTGGTGAACCCCACTGCCTCGTGGCCCTTGATGAGGTTCACTCGACCCGTGTCTAGAGGCACGCTTTTAATTACACACCCCGCACTTCCACCGCACCATCGCCCTGTGGTCCGTATGAGATACGACCTTACCTCCACGCTTTGCCCTTCCGACCAAGGAGTTCCGTGGTTGCTTTCCGATGGCCTTCCTGGACTTCCCGCCGATACTGGTTGTCCTTTAACAACCGCCTAAGGGACACCAAGTGTTGTTGGTCCATCATCAAGTCGGCCACCTTGAAAGGGCCGGGTGGTTCTCCGCCGCCACGCGTCGCTTCCTCCCGGCCACCACTGGTGGTCGGACCACTGGGTCCTGCCGAGTTCTTCTTGAAGCATCTCCACTTCAACCACATCCGGGAAGCGGCGGGTGAGTCCGCCTCCCGAGACTCCGTGGCGGGGTTTCTTCCGTGGCTGCCCTTTAACTGCCTCTTTGGCGGGTTCGGCCTTCAAGGGTGTTCCGTCCTCCGTATCCGTGGACTATCCTCATTTTTCTTCCTCTTACACTGCCTGCTCCTTCCGCTCCTTTCTACGACTCGGGTTGACACTTCCAAGACCTCCAGTCCGCCTTCTCAACTTGCTTCACCACCTGCCTGCTCCCTGCCTCCTCCCACTCCGCCCCAGCGCCTTCAATTTAGCACAGCGCCGCCTTAGGGAGGGGCGGTGGTCTTGGCTCCACCGGGGTTGCGAGCGCATGCCCTCGAGCGAGGATTCTGTGGTACCGCCCGGCATGTGCCCCACCGATAATCTCCACGCCCTGCTCAAAGTCTCCGCTACCTTGTCCGTGGGTATGGACAGTTGGAGTAGTGTCCGGTTCCCAGCCCAACAGACCACCGCCCGAGAATTCGAGGCTCCCATTCGAGGTTGCATCGGACGCATGGATGGACCTCCCCGGATACATCGTCTGATCATGCCGGGTGCTTCTTGCACTTGGTAAGCATCCTCCCATTCCTCTTCCTCCTCATAGTCGTACTCCACCGGTTCACGGGTCCGAGGGGCAGCTGAATGCCCATGGTGGCACACCGCACACCATAATGAGTCGACTGTGGTGGCCACCTCCGCTCACGATCCTTCACCGATTGATCGTCAACTCTTCCACCTTTTCATTACTCTCTCTAGATCTTCCTCAACCCCCTACCTTTCAAGGGCTGGCGGGGACCTCAAGACCGGAGCTGCATCATGACCTCCTTCTTCCACCCTCCGCTCACCACACTTCTTCTTGTTTTTCGACGGGTTCTTCGCCTCCAGGCTTGGATTCCCTGAGTCTCCTCCTCTTCCTCCGTGACCCGCCTCCTCCTCCTCTCCTTCCGAGGGCTTCATCTTCGAGTCCGACCCCGCCTTCTTCTTCTTCTTCCTCCTGAGGAGTCCTCGCCTTGGTGCATCGATTCTTCATAGTTCCGCCACCGCCTTACTCACATCCTTCTCGCAAGCAAAGACATGCTTAGCCATTGGCCGCGAACCAACGCATCAAGTGTGTGTGGGTGCCGATCCTGAGGGTAGAACCGCTCGATGTACGATCCCAACTTTCCGCCTTGCCCTCTTTAGGTTCTCAAGTTTGACAGATGTAGCCTTCGATCGATTCCGCTGAATCTTTCTAAGAAGGCATCCTTCAATGCTCGCAGGGTGCCTCGGGGGTCAGATTTCCACATCGGGTCACCGTCTCAAGGACCCTTGAACATGGATTAGTCAGGCATCCGAACCTTCTCCGCTGAAGTTTGCCGATACGAAATCCTCCAACAAAGCCGCCTCTCCTTCTTACCTCCAAAGAGGGAATACGCTTGTTTGGTCGTTGTTGCCATCGCCGCTGATGGGGAGGAACCGCCTCACCGCCACCGCCTGGGCCGCCTCCTCACGATCCGACAACCACCGACTTACTGGGTTCGTGACCTCGCCTCGAGCTCGTTGCCTCACGTGCTCGAGCGCCGGCAACACAACGTCCGACTCTTAGCAATTCTTCCTTAACTACCTCACGCCCTCCACGCATCCACGGCTACGGAACGATTTCATTCCCGCAACGGCGCAAAATGTGGCGCGACTTTTCGATGGCCGCGCACAATCCGTGTCGTTGTAGGAAGAAGTCCGCTCCTGGGAATGATAGGCTCCGCTGCCGTGTGATTCTACCTCACTTTGCGCCTGCTCACAACGCACACATACTCTACTGCAACGCTCACCGTGACAGCCCGATGGCTAAACGCTTAGGGACCTGTCAGTCCGTATCGCTCACATTCGCCACCACACTTCCGGCCTTCCTCCACTCACGCTACACTCATCGCCTTAGGGACGCCGACCCGACTGCTCCTGCCACCTCCGTCCGGCTCAGACGCCTCCCGAGTTCCTCCCACACGCCTGGGCCTGCTCGGCTGCTCGACGAGCACGGGTCACCACCACCCTTCCCCGCACACACCACAACACGTTAGGTCCGCCACCGTGACCCCGATCAATCTCCCGAGTCGCCGCTCGCCTGACTCAGACTCACGCTAGCAAGAAGACACACAAAGGTCTGCAAGAACGCGCATCAACACCAAGAGAAAGATGATTTATTGAGCCCTTAGCCTCTTATACTACGCAAGGTCACGCCTTTATTACACCTCTATCGAAATGAGGGCCACCTGTGGTGCCCTAACCACCGCCTACCTCCCTATTCCTATCGCCGGGGCCGGATGGCCCCCGATTCCTTCTTGGCACCGCGGCCCAAAGCCGAGCCGCGATCGCCAAGGCACCCAATCGGATGATCCGCGAGGCGGACCCTTCCTCTTCCCGAGGGTCTGCGCGCCACCGGCGCGGCCCGACAACGCTCACCACCAAGTCTTCCTCGCCTCCCTCTTCTCTCTCCTCGGGCCCTCCAGCGGCCCTCCAAGGGCCGGATCTCCGGACCGGTGGCTCTCCCCACTCCCCCGGACCTCGACTCCCTCGACTCGAGTCCGGACCTCTAGGTCCGGCCTTCCTCCGGGTCCGGCCTCCTTCTCGAGTCCGGCCCCTGGTCCGGACTTGCCTCGGGTCCGGCCTGACCCAACCTTCGGGGTCCGGACCTCGTGGTCCGAGTCCGATCCCTAAGTCCAGACTTCAGGGGCCGGACCCTGATCCGGCTCTCGTGAGTCCGGACAAAGTCCGACCCCCTGGGCATGCCTCCTCACCGGCTAGTCACGGGTTCATCCATCGAGCCTCCCTTGGTTCCCGAATGCCCTTGCACCCTTTCCTTCCTCTCCAAGATCCTCCTCTTCCTTCCATGCGAGGGTGCCGAGTGCTTACCTCCTGTAGCGACCTTCCTCCTCCCGCTGCTCTCCCGCCGCTGTCATTATCAAAGCCCTAGGACTCCTGTGGTCCGGTCCGTCTCCTCCTCGCCTCCTTCCATCCTTCCTCCGAAGTCCACCTCCCGCCTAGGGTGGCGCAGACCTCCAGAGCCTTGAGGAGCTCAAGGTAGGCGTGGTCAATCGACTTGCCGAATCGCCTCCTCATGAGCCCGAGCACCCAGATTCCCTCCTCCGAGGTGCTCCGAATCGAGCGATCGCCCACCGCCCTGCCTCGGGCTGCTTACCACCGAGGCGCGGACTCTTGAGGCCAAGGCTGCCTCTACTCTTGCAACCTTCACGCACGCCTCCTCCTCCTCCCGCTGTTCCAGCCCGCCATGGGCCATGGAGCCGAGCCCTTCCGCTTCCCCGCAACCGGACGAGCAACCGTAGCCTCCTCCAAGGCTTTCTTCCTCCGCTCATTCTTTCCCGGAGGTCCGCCACTTCCTTCTCCAGCGGGCTGATCCCCGTCCGACTCGGCTTCCTCCACATCCCCGCAACCTTGCGACGCCGAACTCGCCGGCCGCCATTCTCCTCCGTCTCAAGCGGAGCTGGAGGCGTCACCTCTCGTCAAGTCTTGGATTCTCTCTGAGAACCCCCCGCTCCGATGCATCTTGGAGTTGCAACCCAAGGTGTCCTGTTGCCCTCCAGCCTCCGCCGCCGCCTCTTCTACCTCCCGCACTGCACTCGAGGTCCCCAATCTCCTGCCGGCCTCCTCCTCACGGCCGACCGCTTGTTCGGCCGCCTCACTGGCTCTCGATTGGCCGCCTCCTCCCCTCCACCGGCCCGATCACGCCTAGTGATCGGGCCTCGCCGTGGCCTCCGCCTCGGCCACCTTCACCGAGCCTCGCCTTGGCTCGTCCGCCGCCGAGATCCCACTGCTGCGCCGGCCTCCGCCTCCTTCCGGCCTCTCCCCGCAGGTCCTCCGCTGGGCCTCCTTGGCCTGCCACTGCTCCTCCAAAGAATTTGTCCGGCCCCGCGATGGACCAGACTTCCTCCTCCGCTTCCTCAATCCGAGCCGAGTTTCCGCCTCTTCCGCCTCCCGGCTCCTCGCTCCAAGCTCCGAGGAGCACCATGCGCCCGGTGGCTTCCACCTCCGGGTTTTCTCGCCATCCCACAGAGTCCCTGCAGCATACCGGCCCATGACGGTGACCCGCCTGTTTCTTCCACGCCGTGAGGCTCCCACAAAGTCCGTAGTGGAGTGGAGATCTCACGCCCTGGACCTCCATACTGCCCCGAGTAAGTCCGGACGGGTTCTCCGACCAATCAGACCCTTAGGTCCCGAGGCCCGAGCTTCCACCTCCTTGGCCCTTTTGGTCATGAGCTCCTTCTCCGCCTCTCTCCCGGGCTCACGGAGGTGATGGAGTCCCTTTTGCCCTTCCCCGCCGGCGATGCTGATGCGCCGCCGCTGTCCTCCTCGCCTCGGCGCCCTTCGCCTCGCTTCCTCCGCTTGCCACACCAGGGAAGAGGTACTGCACCGACCGGGTGCCGCTGGTAGCCGTGGTCTTGCTCCTTCGGCCTCCTCGTCCGGCGGCCTCACCGGGAGTGATGGCCTGGGCCGGGGCCTGGCTGCCCGGGTTGGGGCACCGAAGGAGGGAGGCGGAATTTCTTCCCATACTGGTGGTGAGGGGTCCGCTCCACGTATGGAGTCCGGAATCCTCCCGCCGCCTCCTCCCGAGTCCGCTTGGCTTTACGCCTCCTCCTCCGCCGCCTCCACTTCCTAGGCCTCCGGGCCCTTTCCGAGCGCCTCCTCCTTGAGGAGTTCAAATGCCCCATACATGGATCGTATGGGGACCCAGATGGCGAAGGCTTCTGGCCCCGAGCTTGAGCCTCGCTAAACCGGCGAAGATAATCCTTCCCCCCGCCTTCTTCCGCCGCAAGCAAGGTGAATCAGATTATCACCAAGGTGATCCACCTTGGTGAGTAGGTTCCAGGACAATGATCCGGCCACCGCCTTACTCGAGTCAACAGTCGGATATCGCCCAACCACAGGTGGTCCGCTGGCCCTGTGCCTTAGCATCGCTGGCCGGGCCCTATCTTCCCTTCGCCTTGAGGGGCCCGCACCACTCCCCTCTTCCTCCTTGGGCCAGGCCGCCTCGTGACCTCCAAGGTCCATCGCGCTTGGGTCCTCCCGAGGTTCTTGGACCGCACCTCCTTATTGACCACAAGATCTTCCGCAAACTCCCGACCAGAGTGACACAAATGTCCGCACCATCCGAACACATCCAAATGCCACTCCGCACTAAATTCTCCGCCTCGGAGCCAGCCCAAAGTCCGGATAGCGCCGGTCACAATGTTGCGCCCACAAGGTTCCATGGCTCCCAAACTTCCGCTGGCTTTTGGGTGCCATCGCCTCTCAGGCCGCTGAGACCCGGGCACGCTGCGCCTTCTTCGCCGCCGCCCGACCTCAACGGTGAGCCAAGACGCCCGAGTGTCCCACGAGATACCGCCAGAGAGGATCGGAGCGCAAGAGATCGCGAATTGTCTCGAGGTCAGCGAATAAATGACCTTCTCCGCGACCACGCCGGAGTAATCACGGGCGGGGCGCTTCCCGTCCAATCGCGAGGTCTCATGGCTTACTCCCCTACGCCACTGCCTTACGCCGCACTGCCGCTCAGGGCACCGCCTCGCAACGGCCCCTCGCAAGGTTACGGCCCCGACTCACGCATGCCCGCCTCCACTGTGGTCGCCCACGTGGCGCCGCCAGTCCTTACGCCCAACTTCTAAGTTACTCCGGACTTATCCCGCCTCGTCCTGGAGTGGGTCCGGACTTATCCTGCTACCGTCGCCATCGTAGGCTAGCACGCCCCACTCCCGGAGTCCGAGTGCTAACCGTGCTTATTTCCCCCTTTTTCGCCTCATTTTATCCTTTACTCCTACAAAAAAACAAAACCCTACCTAATTTCTAACCCCCCAGGGAAGTCCGTAGTCCACACCCCTAGATGCCCCGCATCGGCTTCCTGGCTTTTGCCTGCTATCGTGGAAGCAGGTGAAGGTGGAGGAAGTGTCCTATGAATCGACAGCCGGTGAACGGGGTGGATCGTACTTGCCAAATGAAGTGACCAAAGGGAAGCCTTAGCGCGAAGAAAATGCAGACTGCCTATAGTCCACACTTGTCCTGTCATATGCTCCAGCTCTGAATGGAGGAACCATTGGTCGGTTCAAATTTCAATAGATAAATAGGGGGTTTACAAATGAGCTAGTTGCAAAGCAATGATGTACGAATGCCTGCCACATGCTTACACTCCTCAGAGCGGATGTCCTCATTGCTATAACTTGCATTAGGATTTCGCCATTTCCTCACACAGCGACCATCCCTTCTGCTTCCTGCACTCCTCCTCCCTCATGCCCGGGGTCTCTGTCGCGCAAACAGCACCTTCAGAGCAGCGAAGGCTTTATTCAATTTCCCCCGCTCATCACTTGCTCTTTGAACAGGGAATGCGAATCTTGTTGGATGCCACCCAGGGCGCACACGGAGGTGTACATGCGATGTCCACGTCGCATTTGCAGATCCTGCGGCCCATCCGCCCCATTCCTGCACACATTTCCAGAATGCATTGTTTGCGCGAAAGGATGGAGGACGCCCGGCATCGACGGACTGAGGTGCAACCCTTCCTCGCAATTTCCCTCCTCGCCAATATTTTGTTTCTGCTTGTAACTAATTGTCGTCTCACTTGATGGTAAGGTGGTCAGAGCTGAATGCCAAGATGCGGCTGCGGAGGGTGACGGCGCCATAGGAGGCATTGCACATGGCATGGAGGGCACTACGGATGGCTATGATAGCATGGATGATATGGCTAGCATGGCATCCGATGACATGTCCTTTGGAAGTGTAGACTCCATTAAGCATAGCTAGTCGGGCGACAACAGCGACGCCAACAATGTGCAAGACTAGTTGTTACATGGCATCAACCACATGTGGATAGAGGCCACAACAGCTGCTTGTAGAGCAGCAGCCAAACGGCCGCTGTGGGAAGTGCACCTGCCTTGCAAATCGAAGGAAACAAAGTTGACTGCCACATTGATCCTCCTCAGCTTGCAAACCACGCACGGCATGTCAGATGTAGCAGTATGTGACATGCTACAAGCCGTCTCACTGCATTTATTGCCGGCAGGGAATGCATTGCCGACTTCACTCGACTAGGTGAAAAAGCTATTGGCCACATTCGGCAACAGGTATGAAAAAATCCATGTCTGTAAAGGTGATTGCGTGTTGTTCAAAGATGCGTACGCCGCTCACACCACATGCCCAGTGTGCGGTCTGCCGAGGTATATCCGTGGAAAAGTCCCACAGAAGGTCATGTGGCATTTTCCTATCAAGGACCACATCCGTCGCATGTTCTGCTCTCCTGCTACCGCCCACAACATGACCGCATACGTAGGGCTCCGTATCATTGATGGGTATCATGGCGGATACGCCGACATGGCGGCTGGTTGATAGCTTGGATGGTTTTGGGTCGGAGGCAAGGAATGTTCGGTTTGGCATAGCAACAAATGGTTTCAACCCATTTGGTCACCGGTCTACAACATCCACCATATGGGCAGCAATGCTGTTTGTGCACAACTTCCCCCCATGGATGACAGCAAAGCCGGAGCATGTCCTCATGCCCCTCATTGTGCCAAGCCCTCATTTGATGTCTTTATGCAGCCACTCCTGGAAGAGCTGCGAAATTTGTGGGTGGAAGGCATTCCTGTCGAAGATTTCTCAATGTTTGCAACTGATCCTAGCAGACGCTTCACTGTGAGGGACCATAGTAGGCCTGGTCGTACATGGGACGCGTGCCTGCTTAGACTACTAGCTGGGTTTGGAATGCAGATGGGCAGTTGCGCTTCATAAACATTTGTACCCGGGAGCCTGTCGTTTCCTGGCAGCAGACCATGAAATGCGCAGATCGAAAAAGGAGTGGTTCAACAACCAAGAGGAGCATCGCCCACTACTGGCCCCGCCATCGTTTGACGAACTCATGGCTAATATGGGCCAGTGGGAAGTGGCAACTTCGAGGGATTTAAGAGTAACTGACCGGTTTGGGACATGAAGGAAGTCAATGTGGTTCGACTTCCTACCACACTGGCACCATCTGGAGAGTGACAATGTAGCAGGGAACGCTACATGTAGTGATGACAGTGACTGGCTTGGTGAAACAGGTTACAAGGTTAGTGATAGTATTCATTGCAAGCATGGATAGAGGCACTGGGCAAGGAGACGCGCTCACCACTAGTGGCAGTGTGGTTACCGCCAGTGGAAGCAGCAAAGAGAAAACACGTTGAATTGATCACCTCAGGGGTATTTAGGAAATGGATGATGTGTGTGCGGAAGACAAGGGGAGCCACCCGCTGCCACTTAGCATCCTTGGAGCTGGAGGAAGGCCTTGATGGCGTCTCCCAAAATTGCAAAACAGCTTCCTTAACCCCCGGCAAACAATCGGAATGAGCCTTCCATCCCCACCCACACCAATGCACCTCGTTTGGTGCACTTTGCAAATCGCCGCGAGTCTGAAGGTGGCGTGCCACAACTCGCTTGTTGACCCCAAGAAGTCGGCCCAAGGTAGATGCTCCAGCTTCTTGCCTATTGCAGTAGGGGTGAAGGCTTAGAAAGCCACATCCTTGGCTTTCCGGACCATTAGGGCAGCTATGAAGAAGCTGCGGAGTGTACAAGCATACGATAAGTTGAAGGCAAGACTTGAGGCCACAAAGCCTGGAAAAAGCATCTAGCACCTTAGCCTTGCTATCAGAATTGAAGTGGGTAGTTCTACGGAAGAAAACGTGGCCAAGTTCTCGAGCAACACGTCCACATTGTGCATCTGGCCCCATCCACGACTGGTGAGATCCCACCCCTTGTCGTGCAGCGCTTGACCTCTGTGGATGAAAGAGGTGTTGTTTGCCCTACCCTTGGCCTAATCTGTTTTTCCACAACAGCTCCTAATTGTAGACTAGATCCCTCCTCACCCTGCAAGGGTTCTTCTGATCCGGGTGAAGTTGCCTCATGTATGTCCACCATCTGGAGGGTGATTATCATTGTGACAATCCTCCTCCACACGCAAAGATGCTCCCGCCTCTTGCTTAACATCCTCTACATACAAAGGTGCTCCAACTTCTTGCCCAACATCTTCCACACGCAAAGATGCAAGTAGAATTTGCTTTTCCCTCCACCGGCGCTTCCAAGCAGAGTGTTTCGCTCTCTTAAGTGCACTCGAAGAGGAAGGCATTGATTGAGCCAATCAATTCCCTAGCCTGCTCCGGATAGGGCTCCCCTTCCTGCCTTCCCCCTACGTCGCAGCTCACAATACTAGGCATATGGTTCACACAGGGGCACCGAGTGCCTTCAGCGCAAAGCAGGATGGTGAAAGGGCTCGCAGGTGTGAAGATGGCAAGTTATGCTCTCATCTAAGATGTGCCGCAGCAACTTGGGTACCTGGTTTTGAAATTCCTGCTTATTTCAAACTTTGAAATTTGAACAATTTCAAACTTGAGTGTGACAAAGACGCACTTTTAGTGTTCCTTGTTCACTTGACGGGATGGTTTGAAATTCAAATGAACTTGGGTTGTGTGTCTTGTGCTCACTTTTTGAATCCAGAGTTCACTTGTCCATCCATGATCAAACAATTAAATACCATATGCATAGATCATATCCTTTAACTCTGAGCATTTTAGTGTAGACTTGTTGCCTTGCTCTTAGTTATGGGAAAAAAAATTGAATCACTTCGATAATTATTTTAGCAGGAAGAATTTTTGGAAGGTAAATATGTCCACATGTGGACATAAATACGCGTTGCATCCATCCCCACATGATGTGGTCTACCTAACCGTGCTTGCACCCCCTACTCCGCCTTCAACGGGAAAAAACAAAAGGATGCAGAGATGTTTGTGTCCAAGGCTAATTTCAATGGTGAAGGTACTGATTCAGCTGTTTTAGGGCATCCTATAGGGAACGGCAGCACAATGGTACCGAACAAAGTATAAGCCCTCTGCAAACGCGCCACCAGCCTCCTTTCAGGGGCTGAGGGATGCTTTTTTGGAACGCTTTCGAGGTATCGACCACGAGGGATATGTGCCGTCCCAACTTAAGAATCCGAGGAGGGGAAGAATTGAAAGTTGGATCCTATATCGAGCGGTTCTATGGCTTGAAGGAGCGGCACCCGACCCCTATCGCCATACAGCAGTGCGGTGGTTTGCGACCGGGCTGGGTAAACCATGGCACACCATGTGTTGTTGCTGGCGGAGAGGGACATGGACAAGGCTACTAAGGCAGCAGAGAACTATGAGGAGTTGCTGCACTAGCAGAAACGGGAGTCGACAGTAAGAAGAAGAGGAAAGGGAAAAAGAAGCAGGGGGAGGATTTGGAGGAAGAAAGCTCCTCTGAGGAAGACGAGGAGGAATCGTCATCCTCATGTAAAGAGGAGGAGAGTTCTTCGGAGGAGGATTCTGGCACACACCGTTATATGCCCGTTTTGTGCAATTAAGATAGAAATAGCACCGGGAGGAGGTGGGTAACAAGTTATTACAAGACGACTGGTTTTAGGAGGCATGATCCTATGTTTTGTATAAGGTACCCAAAAACTACATAATTCAGTGGTAGGGAGAGATTGAATAGTGCCACACGCTCTTTAGCACTTGGCATGTTGTGATTGGTTGTGCCGTAGGGGAGTGGAGCAGACCTAGGGGGTGTTTGCGCGTTACTCCAAGGACCTAAGTGCCGCTTTCCATGCGGCCAAAACAAAACCAAAACTACTAAAAACAGTGTATTCTGCTTTTGATGGGAGGAAAGATTCCCAATTTCGTTTTGGCCCTCCCCTCCCCTCCTTCGCGCTTTTCGCGCCAACATTTGGTGCCGTTACGAGCTATCGGCAGTGCTCTTCACCAGCACATCCCGTCACTTTGTGGAGAGACCACATTATTTCTTCTTTGTCGTAGAGATTGTCGCTCACTGAGACTATCACGCGGCACACCAGAGCCAGAGAATCAGCAATAGCATTCAGTCAGCCCTTGGTTCCCAATTCTCAGCAACCTTCTATTCAATCGCAACAATTTTTTATGCCTTCCTCTCAGCAACATCATGCTGAGAGGTCTCCATTGCCTTCTCTAGTTCCACATAGACCTCCTCCTCCCTTGCACCATGGCCTCCACCTTCACCAATGCGAATGTCCTGGAAAAACAACGATCGTCTTGTGCTTCAGGCAGCTGTTAGAATCGAAGAGGAGAAATGGGCATTTGGTGGCGTATAGGAGAAGATGAAGTCCATAGCGGTGAGGTGGGATGCGTGGCTTGTTGTGAAGCATGGCACCAATGCTTCCGACCCGTTGAGATCCAAGTGGGAGGTGTTACAGCAACAATGGAAGAAGGTTTTTTACTATAGTCGGCATGGAATGCGAAGTGGTCACCCGGACTCTTGGAGAATGACTTCATCAGACAAGAAAGATAAAAAACTGCCTGTGGACTTCAACCAGGAATTGTATGAAACCATTGCGGCCTGGATGGTGGTTGTGAACTCGGTTGACCCTCCGGATGATATGATTATCGACTCCAATTCTTTGTAGACTCGGTACTTCAAGTTGCGCCGATACCTCTGATCGGCTCCCATTCTCAACGGATGTTGCAAGTGAGCCCACGGAGGAGGCATCGGAAGATCCAGGATCCCCAACAATGGACAACGGAGAGGATCAAGCGCAGAAAATTAAAGGAGAAGGCCATTGATGCCACACTATCCTCAATGACTCAATCATTTGTCCAAGCTCTCGGTGGTGTTGAAGACAAGAGAGGCATGCGTCATATTAAGAGCATGCGGTTTGTGAAGGAAGCATGAAGAGTTGTTGCGGTAACAAAGACATGGTTCACGTGATGAACAATATGGTGCAAGCTAACGAGAGATTGGGCTTGGTTTTGTTGCAGCTCTAGGAAAAAATTGGAGCGGCCTTCTCAAGCTTGGTGATAAAGCTGTGATATGTTGGTTGTAGGGTATCGTACTTGATTTCATATGAACTTGGAGACTCGATGAATCAAGTTATAGAATCAGACTCGTTGAATCCAGCCATGTATACTTGGTGGAAAGCTCTCATCGAGAGCTACACACCGGTATCAACTTTCATGTAATAGCAAACCTTTAGAAATCCGTATCTCCCTCGGATGAAGCGAATTCAAATGAACTTGGGTTGTGTGTCTTGTGCTCACTTTTTGAATCCAGAGTTCACTTGTCCATCCATGATCAAACAATTAAATACCATATGCATAGATCATATCCTTTAACTCTGAGCATTTTAGTGTAGACTTGTTGCCTTGCTCTTAGTTATGGGAAAAAAAATTGAATCACTTCGATAATTATTTTAGCAGGAAGAATTTTTGGAAGGTAAATATGTCCACATGTGGACATAAATACGCGTTGCATCCATCCCCACATGATGTGGTCTACCTAACCGTGATTGCACCCCCTACTCCGCCTTCAACGGGAAAAAACAAAAGGATGCGAGATGTTTTGTGTGTCCAAGGCTAATTTCAATGGTGAAAGTCTTGATTCAATTTGTTTTAGGGCATCCTATAGGGAACGGCAGCACAATGGTACCGAACAAAGTATAAGCCCTCTGCAAACGCGCCACCAGCCTCCTTTATGAGGGATGCTTTGGGCAGCTTTCAGGTATCGACCACGAGGGATATGTGCCGTCCCAACTTAAGAATCCGAGGAGGGGAAGAATTGAAAGTTGGATCCTATATCGAGCGGTTCTATGGCTTGAAGGAGCGGCACCCGACCCCTATCGCCATGACGGTGTGGTTTCTGACAAACCATGGCACACCATGTGTTCTTGGCGGAGAGGACATGGACAAAACTACTAAGGCGTGAGAGAACTATGAGGAGTTGCACTAGCGGCAAGTCGGCAGTGAAGAAGAAGAGGAAAGGGAAAAGCGGGGAGGATTTGGAGGAAAGCTCCTCACGAGGAAGGCGAGGAGGAATCGTCATCCTCATGTAAAGAGGAGGAGAGTTCTTGGAGGAGGATTGCAGCACACTGCCGTTATATGCCCGTTTTGTGCAATTAAGATAGAAATAGCACCGGGAGGAGGTGGGTAACAAGTTATTACAAGATGGTTTTAGGAGGCATGATCCTATGTTTTGTATAAAACCAAAAACTACATAATTCGGTGGTAGGGAGAGATTGAATAGTGCCACCGCTCTTTAGCACTTGGCATGTTGTGATTGGTTGTGCCGTAGGGAGTGGAGCGAGACCTAGGGGTGTTTCGCGTTACTCCAAGGACCTAAGTGCCGCTTTCCATGCGGCCAAAACAAAACAAAACTACTAAAAGCGATTGTATTACTTTTTGATGGGAGGAAAGATTCCCAATTTCGTTTTGGCCTCCTCCTCCTTCGCTTTTCGGCGCCAACATTTAGTCTTGAATTCTGAGCTATGGTGCTCTTCACCGACACATCCGTCACTTTGTGGAGAGACCACATTATTTCTTCTTCGTAGAGATTGTCGCTCCTTTGAGACTATCACGCACACCGAGCTGCAGAGAATCAGCAATAGCATTGATCAGCCCTTTCTCAAGCAACCTTCTATTCAATCGCAACAATTTTTATGCCTTCCTCTCAGCAACATCATGCTGAGAGGTCTCCATTGCCTTCTCTAGTTCCACATAGACCTCCTCCTCCCTTGCACCATGGCCTCCACCTTCACCAATGCGAATGTCCTGGAAAAACAACGATCGTCTTGTGCTTCAGGCAGCTGTTAGAATCGAAGAGGAGAAATGGGCATTTGGTGGCGTATAGGAGAAGATGAAGTCCGCAACGGTGAGGTGGGATGCAGTAGCTGCTTGTTGTGTGAAGCATGGCACCAATGCTTCCCCTGACCAGTGCAGATCCAAGTGGGAGGTGTTACAGCAACAATGGAAGAAGGTTTTTTACTATAGTCGGCATGGAATGCGAAGTGGTCACCCGGACTCTTGGAGAATGACTTCATCAGACAAGAAAGATAAAAAACTGCCTGTGGACTTCAACCAGGAATTGTATGAAACCATTGCGGCCTGGATGGTGGTTGTGAACTCAGCGGTTGACCCTCCAGATGATATGATTGTCGACTCCAATTCTTTGTAGACTCCAGGTACTTCAAGTTGCGCATCGATACCTACAGAGTCAGGCTCCCATTCTCAACCAGATGTTGCAAGTGAGCCCACAGAGGAGGCATCAGAAGATCCAACAGATCCCCAACAATGGACAACGGAGAGGATCAAGCGCAGAAAATTAAAGGAGAAGGCCATTGATGCCACACTATCCTCAATGACTCAATCATTTGTCCAAGCTCTCGGTGGTGTTGAAGACAAGAGAGGCATGCGTCATATTAAGAGCATGCAGTTTGACAGAAGGAAGCATGAAGAGTTGTTGCAGTGCAACAAAGACATGGTTCACGTGATGAACAATATGGTGCAAGCTAACAGAGAGATTGGGCTTGGTTTTGTTGCAGCTCTAGGAAAAATTGGAGACGGCCTTCTCAAGCTTGGTGATAAACTGTGATATGTTGGTTGTAGGTCAGATCACTTCATTATGAAACTTGGAGACTCGATGAATCAAGTTATAGAATCAGACTCGTTGAATCCAGCCATGTATACTTGGTGGAAAGCTCTCATCGAGAGCTACACACCGGTATCAACTTTCATGTAATAGCAAACCTTTAGAAATCCGTATCTCCCTCCAGATGAAACAGAATTCAAATTATGTGTACTTGTTGGAAAGACCTCGTCAAGAGCTACATCATGGTATGACAATATATAGCATGGAAAGTGTGTGGAGTGTACTACGAATACTAGAAGATGGAGAACCCAAGTTGAAACTCATATGGAGGCAAAACTTTACAAGTGAATATCAGACCCTGGTTGAAACGAAACTGAAGCCACATAGGCTTGTTTCAAAGCCCTTTTGTGGAGCTACAGTATGGGGCTACTTGCTAGGGTCAGAGTCATGCTCCTACTGCCACAAGATAAGGGCTAGCTTGTCCCTTAAACTTTCCCTTGCAGGATCTGCAGCCCTTGCATTTGTAACTGTAATGTAGTCATGATCATGCTGAGGGATTGTATCTATGGCACGGTCAGCATCACTATCCTGCATATCGATGTTGATATTATGTAGTATACATTAGCAGAATGCTAGTTTGCCAACTTCCTTTGGATCTGGTGAAATTAGACATTTGTTCAAGATACGCCATGTACCTTTTAGACGTCCAAATGCCCTTTCCATCACAATCTAGCTTTAGCTATGTTTGTAGTTGAAGGACTCCTTGAACATGCTCAAGTTTTTGCCAGGGAAGGGAACAATAAGCCAAGGTAGTAATGGGAAACCAACATCACCAATTATGTACTCCTAGATTTTGTGAGGCCCCAAAAGCATATCAAATCCATGGAGTCGCTTCTTGTCTCCTTTTAGTCAGTATAGGCTGGAATTACTGAGAACTCTGGAATCGTTTACACTTCTTGGCCAGCCAGCATAGACATCAATAAAGGCATGCTCATGTCGACAGTACCTTGAAGAGTGATGCTATAATTCTTCATGTGGTCAAAGTAGGTTGTTGAGATCACACTTGGAGGCAATTCTAGCTCAATGTGGGTGACATCAATAGCTGCTTTGCAATTTGGTAATCCACTGTGATTCCGGAAACCCATCTCCACCTCACTTGCCTCGACTCCTGTTAGCCACTTCACATGGTGGGCTGCACGAGAGGTGAGTGATTGCACAAACTTCCACACCACCTTAGACAATGTTGACTCAGCTACACCAAACAATTCAGCAACTACTCTAAGAGAATCTCCAGTCCCCATTCTAGTGAGAACCATAGCCACCTGTTTTGCAACATGCAACTTACGGTTTGGCAAGGTAATGAGACATGGAGGAGGACGTATGGTCGAGTAAGGAGCAACAACACTACAGATGTAATTAAATGTGGTTGGGGAGACTTTGATCATCTCTCTCCATCGGTCAGGATCTCCACTTGGAACAATTGTCATGAACTTTGCCCACCAATGAAGTGACTGTGGCTCGATGTAGTACATGCCTACCCTTCTCTGAGGCTTCCAGTATAATCGAGCTGTTGTGCATACCACCAGCCACATTGTGGTGAGGGGTGTCCTCCACATCTACCATTCTCGTGGAGAAAGGAGAACACAAATCTGCACATTTCGCAGGCAATAAGCTCGCTTGTAGATGTAGCTG
Source organism: Anthoceros angustus (assembly GCA_010909165.1). Taxonomy (NCBI): domain Eukaryota; kingdom Viridiplantae; phylum Streptophyta; class Anthocerotopsida; order Anthocerotales; family Anthocerotaceae; genus Anthoceros; species Anthoceros angustus. Next base: position 127,664 of record MU008204.1, read on the forward strand.
CGACGCCGTATGCTGTGCGCTTGGGATTGTGGCCACAACGGCCATCATAGCTGCGAGAATAGGGTGCCCTTGACGATCAGCCATGATCGCGCTAGAAGCGAAGAACCGCTTGTGAAGTGCAGCATTTCGTTTCAATGAAAGCCCTCCAAATCCGGCACTTTTTGGCCACGTGCACAGTTTTATGTGAACATGGCAAGTGCCTTAAAACTTATTTATCCAAATCCGTTGGGGTACACATGGAAAGCGACCCTAAGCGACAACGAGACAACGAGACAACGAGAGCATAAAAAGCATGTGTCCGTCCGCGCGTAGGGTAATGTGATATTCTGTCGTATGTATTGTTTATTGTGTACAAAAAGGTATGTACGACCTACTACCTTCCCTGGCGGACGTTAATTAGGGCCCGATTTGCTTGACGTTCACAAGGCCGTGAACATGTCTGCCTCTCATGCAGTTCAGTTCACCGTTGCGCCTCGTCTTCCTCTTCGCCTTTCTGCTTTCCCTTTCTTTAGGGTTTAAGTCCCTCACAATTGGCCAGGCCATCGGTTCCAGCACGCGGTTGCACGATGCAGATCTTCTCCTGCCATGTCGCACACTGCTGGGGTTACTTGGAGGTAATTGTTCGCAGCAGAGCTGCCAAATCGGAAAGCTAATTTGCTGATGATGTCGCCAATGGACGTGCTCAGCGCTTGCAGAAAAGCTGTTAACAGCTGTAATCATGTTCTTGCAGGTGGAATGTCACAGCTTGTAATTCCTAGCTCAAGACGAGTTGTGTACCTGTTTGTATCGATTGTGGATGCCCGGAGTCGCATCGTGTCACAGGTTGTGTATCGACTTCTGGTTCTTTTTGGTTTGTTGCACTCTCAAACCACGACCAGAGTTAGATACAAGGGTACTTTGGAGACGAGATGCCCTGTTGCATCTTCATGCAGAATGTGTGTATGGTTGGCTGATTTCGTCTGTGCTGTTGTGCAGATATATGGGCAATAGGCATCCAACCGTCTTGTTTGACAGAGGACCAGAGAAAGTGCAAGTTTGCAATATTACAGAGTAGACAGAGGTATTGCACAGGGAAGCTATATGAGGAAGCACAGAACGGGCAATCGCAGGAGGTAAGAATATACTTGTTAGGTCTGAATGACATATAAGTCAGGGGAGTATGGAAATGGAGTGTGCGAGTGACCTTATGGTCTTGGGTAACAAGGGACCACAGGATGGGAATGAGCTCAATGAGAGTTTGAGGCAAAAATTGGCCAACATTGACTGGGATGGCCCAGGATATAGGGATAGTATGACAATCTTTCTGCAAGTGTTGGCACCTGAGCCTGCCGAAGGGACAGCTGCTGAGTTTCCGGGACAAGCTGGCATTCCAATTCCGGGCTTCGGCTATGCAGTTTGTCAAGTGTGTCAAGAGCCAGAGAGTTTTGGGGAAACTTTGCTGTGCGATGGTTGCAGAACCAGCTTCCACATCACATGCTTGAGGCTGCAAGCTGAATACGCTTGTAAGCTTGATGAATGGTTTTGCCAATCTTGCTCTGAAAGGGGGTTTAATGAGAGCTGGCCACTGGGAATGGTGGACTTGAATTTCATGCTAAGCAGGTCATCACTGGAGGGAGGAAGGAAGGGGTGTAAGGATGTCCAGCAGGGGGGTCCTTCAGAAACTGCTGATTTGAGTAATATCACAGTGGAAGAGGCAACCTTTAAATCAGGGGATGCAGGAGTTTTGCAAATAGAAGGAAGGGGACTTAATGGTGGAAGAGGCAGCCAGACTGATAACTCTAACAGCCCAAGGCAAGTACTCACCTGCATCATTTCGTGAGGAAGTTTGCATCTGAACACAGAAAAGCACAGTTTCTCAACTCCTTCTGTGTAGGTCATAGCGCAAGGCTGAGTTATGTCAACCGTCTAGTTCCAGGCATCACTCCGAACTGACATAGTCTTAGCTCTGCATATAAGCATATCAGTATCTTGAGTAATTTGGTTCCATGGATTAAGTAGATTTGGCATGTGACCCTGTTTCAAATGTGTCTAGGAAATGTGTCATAAGTTTGACTTTGACTTGCAGGCCCAGAGCTTCTTCACAGCTATCTTCTGATGGTTCAGATAACAACAGCTTAGCAAGTAGTCAGAACAAGAATGAAAGGAAAAGATCAAGACAAGAAACTGAGACTACCTCAAAATCAATTTCAGAACCGGACATTCCAGTTGTTCGTCGGGAAGTTGAACAAAATGGAACACATGTGGACCAGAGTATTGACCAACCACAGGATGGGAGCCGCTTTTCCTGCTCACCTGAAAGATTATTGAAATGTGCAGATGAAGCCCTGGAGCAGCTGCGGATCTACATAGCTTCAAGGAATGGGACTCTTGATAATGGTTGGACAGCTCATGTCAGGGAGAGAAGGAGAGAGGGCAGGGCTCCAACCACCCGGACACACTACTATTCACCTGAGAAAAAACTTTTCTACTCACGCAAGCAGGTCGCACGACACTTGGGTCTTGTTGATAGTGAGGATGATGCTGGAAGTGCAAGTGTTTGTGAAGCTGAGACCCAGGTCATACAAACCAAGTGTGATGGCAGTGCACTTTCAAGTCATGCTGTTGAAAGGCTTGCAAACGCCGTAACTGGTTCAGATGACACAACACCATGCTGCGAGAGTGCAGCTCCATTGGTGGTTGCAGTCTCGCAGCCACCAATGGCGAAGACACCATACGATGGTGGCAAGGCTGATGCTTCGCTGACCAAGTGTAGAAGGTCTAAGCCAGCAAGGGCTGTCAACACTGGTGTGCCATGGAATGCAACAGATGCCGCCGAGTTGGAGCAGCAAGAAAGATTTCGCAGGTTGGAGGTTGCAGCCGTTGAGCAATTGCGGAGGTATGTAGCTGATAGGAATGGAGCTCTCGAAGACGGGTGGGCAGCAGACGTCACAAAACGGAAGAAGGGCAAAGGGTCAACTGTGAGGACACACTATGTGTCACCAATGGGCAAAGTATTTAAATCACGGGTACAGGTTGTTGAGTATCTTGGTCTTCCAAAGAATGTTCCAAACAGCCAGGAAATTGTTGCTGTAGGCTTCCGGACTAGCACAACAGACATTGTGAAGCCAGCTGCAAATGTGGGTGAGGTGATTGTACAATCAGCAATGGTAGACGTGGAGCTACCTGTTCATGCTCCCAAGGTCCCTGACGAATCATCTAGAGTGTGGCGGCCAACCAAGTTGCTAGAGGCAGTGTCTGCAATGGATCCATCCCAACCTCGAGAAGCTGAATCTCTTCCTGGCCAAGTCCATATACCAATGATGGTTGAGCCACACGCTCAACCCATTCTTCCTTTCCAGACTCATGCCTCCAGAGGTTCCTCAGGGAAGGGGTACTTGCAACTACTCGAGCAGAACATTGTGGACATGAGAGACCGAAGTGGTAGGCCAGGAGGAGGATTGAATCAAGATGAGTGTGGACTAGTGACAAACACAGAATATGCGGTAGACGAAAGCAGATGTATGTTGTTAAGGACAGACACTGCACACAATTCTAGTGTGGTAGAGCCCTTCATGGAACGAGTTCGAGAGGAGCAGTGTAAGGGGATATCTGACGCAGACTGTCATGATTCTGCAGAAGGTGCACCCGCAGACGAAAGAGAAGAATCTCAATGTTCAAAGTGTCAGGAGGATGCGGGTGATACTTTGACAGAGGATGATCTACTGCGGAATATCAGGGAGTTTGTGGCAGAGCAAAACGTGTTGCTTGAGAAAGAGATAGACCTCCAGATGGAGAACACGTCGAACAGCTTTGCACCACGCAAAAGGGCAAGAGTCCGATTGTGTTTGGACATCGCAAGACAACTGGGTGCTTCTGGGTTGAAGAATCTGGATATTCAGAGTCCAGACACTGGAACATGATGCGCTTTGAGCTTAAGAATGTAAGGAAGTGTTCCCATCCAGAGGGTTCTCTGATCTTTTATTGCTGATCTTTTATGTGTAGTCAGCTGCTTGTAGTCTCGGTCGAGATTTGGAAGTCCAGTTATTCACGTGATGGTAGCCCTGCAGGCATGCATGCAGTCCATGTACATCGAGAGTAAGGGTTGAGGACGGACAGCGCCTGAGAAGGGGGCCACGCAGCATCCATCAGAAGGAGCAAAAAAGTTGGAGTTCCGTTCCGGCGTGGAGTCGGACATCACCTCCTGATGACCAGACTTGCTTTGCGTAACAGTGATGGAGAAGCGAAAGTGGTGGTTGGTAGACAAGAAAAAAGCAGTCCACTTCGAATGCGGACCCATTGCAGTTTTTCTCCCCTCCTTGAGCATGAGCAATTCTGGTGGGAGAGGGAGATGTCGTGGTCGTCGGGGGTCCAGGGGCAGGCAGCGGTCATAGCTTTCAGAAATGCGACATGAAGTCCGGTGCTGAGTAAGTTGGAAAACTCATCCCTCAACCATTCCAGCATTGTGTAGTCCTCCCTGCAGACTGTACTGTTTCCTGCGCCGTGCTCTTTGTCATCCGTGTGAGCAAAATGTATACTCCCGATCCTGCACCTTCTCACCCCAGCAGGTGCAGAAGAGCCAGCGCTCCCGACGCAAGAAGCAGCGGCACCATGTCCCCAGCGTGCCGCGGCGGCCCTAGCGACAATCCGGCATCAGGCACGTTCATCTTGCAAGGCATGTTGAGCGCCTTGTCGAACAAGGGCGCAGAGAAGTCGACGATGTGCGGGTTGTCCTTCCTGATCAGGTTGGGATACACCCGGCACTTGACAGCCACAGCTGCGAGCTCCTCATCCTCGACTGGGAAGTAGCCGATCCCGCAAGGCCCGCACCCGACCGCCGGTTGGTCACACGGCAGCTGCAGCACAGAGTCGGCCTCAACAACAGCGGACTTGCTCAGATTGTTCTTGGTGTACACTTCCTTCTCATCAATCCCGCACGCTAGGGCCAGCGCCGGAACCTGCAGGGACTGCGTCACCAGGAAGGACGAGCCACAGATGGAGCAGGCAGAGGACGGGGCGGGGAGCTCGGCGCACGGTACAGATAGGTCCTGCCCTAACTGCAGCGCGGCCTCCGCCTGGACGGGCAGGATCCCGTTCGCGTACATCAGGAGCTCGGCGGGGACCTGGCACAGCTTCGCCATCGCATCAAGACTGGAGTCATTGATCCTCACCTCGGGGCTGCAGGGACTGCATTTCGGCGAGAGCGAAGTACCGCAGGGAACGATGAGCGGGGGGGATTTCGGCGTCAGCGCGGAGCCCGCTCCGGGATTGGCCGCCTCCAGCCCCGGCGTCCTGCACTTGGCCGACACCGCTGCCAGGCTCTCGAACTCCTCCGGCGTGTACGAGGCCCCGCACAGCCCGCACTGCCTCGAGCTCTCCCCGAAGCAGGGCACGCTGATCAGCTGCCCCGGCTCGAGCTCGGACGATGCGTTGCTGAGCGCGGGGTTGGCAGCCAGCAGCCCTCGTCGCTCACCCTGCAGGTGAGCGCGGCTGTGTCGACAATGTCTCCTGCCTTGGCGCGGTAGAAGAGGCCGCAGTCGCCGCATCCCCGGGTGGATCTCGCCAGCTGCGGCTGCCCGCACGGGACGCTGATGTACTGCCCCGGGTAGAGCTCCGGAACTTCGGTGGCCGCGAAGACGAGGTCCTGGTTGGCCTCGTGCAGGGCCTGGGCGGGGAGGCGGCACTTGGCGGCTATGGCGTCGAAAGCGTCCCCTTCCTTGACGAAGTAGAAGGCCCCGCACGGTCCGCAGTCCGCCGGGTCTGTCCCCGTGCATGGCACGCTCACCGTCCGTCCCTCGGCCGCGTCCACTTCCGGGTTGGCTTGCTGCAGCAGGCCGAGGTCGACATTGCACGTCTTGGAAAGGGAAGAGAGCGTGTCGCCGACGCCGCCCGCGTACGATGCACCGCAGACGCCGCAGCTTGAGGTGTTGAGCGGGAGGGAAGGCGACCGATCTGACGGGGCCGGGGCCGGGGTCGGGCTCGGAGCTGGAGCTTGGTTTGGCGGTGGCGATGCCGCTGGCGGCGGAGGTGGAGGAGCCTGCGGCGGGGGTAACGTGGGAGGGTTTTGTGGAGGAGAATTCGGAGGCGCCGGTGGAGAACGAGCCGGAGTTGCTGGCTCCGGCGGAGAAGGAGTCGGAACAGTTGCCACCGGTGGAAACGGCGATGGTGACTGGAGTCGCGTCTTCTTCCGCTGCTCCTTCCTCCTGTGCTTCTCCCTCTTCTCCTTGTTCCTCTTCTTGGTCCTGTTGAAGCTCGCGGAGTTTTCCTCGAAGCTGCTCCAAGTGCCTGGCCGCGCGGGAAAGAGGTTGCCGCGGGGCGAGCTTCGTATGGACCTGTGAGGAGGAGGACGATCCTGCTCTAACGCTCTACCGACACGGAGAGCATTGAAGCGACCGAGTCCCCTTGTGCAGAGGTATAGTGACCCGATCCACAGGAGAAGCACCAGATACGATCTGGCCATGTCCCCCGCTGGTTAGTCAGATCTCAGAAGGAAGGATCCTCGGCCTGCCTGAGCGGTGGTCGGAGGCGAGATCCCACCCCCGCCCGTTGCTTGGAGACGCTGTCCTCCCAAGGCCTGGGTCGCGCCGTCGTCGGTCTGCAGGGAGCGGGGTCTTGGCACTCGGGGAGCATGACTGGTTTCCTCCACTGCTAGCTGACAGTCCGAAGTGCGGGCCACGCAGCATGTAGTCATCGGTTGTCGGTCAAATAGGTCTCTTCGTGGGGACAGTGTGGGGACATTATACTATGTAAAGCCAAGAACACCTTCCCACCTGTTGGAAGCAGAGCATGTTTTCTGGCACCGATTGGAATCTCCCACGCTTGTGGCCATGGTTCTGACAAATCCGCCTTTCCAGAAAAAGCCAAACACACGGCCGGCTCGCAAGTATGCAGAACGGACATGGGGCCCGTCCCACGAAGAGTGGCTCCGAGTCCAGCCGTTGTCTAAAAGAATCTGTACATCTTGTGCGTCTGCTGCTATAACTTCCCACTTTTGTAGAAGAGTGTTTACGAAAGGAAGCAACTTTTTGTAGACTGAAGGAACGAACCAAGCATGCCAGACGATTGATGGCGGCATAGAATCTCTCATCAGGCTTATCTCCACAAACGCAGAACCCGTGAACGCTGGGCTTTATCTCTCAATTTTCAGTCCTGGACATGGCCTCGGTACCACCGTGGCAATCATTGCACATCCAAGGATTCTGTCTAGCAAAGTTGCACCATCTGCAGTGTCCAGCCGACCAAAATGAGAACGAAAGGGACTTTTCTCATACTAATCCGTAAGTCCATGGTGCGCAAGGATGCCCAAAATTTTCCAGGTGAGGTGGAGGAGTTGCTGGACATGAACGAGGAAGGCGTACGAGGACTGAACCAGCACCGTAAAAAGCTCCACCTTCTCTTGGAGTTGGATGACGGGATACCCAATGGTGCCAATGTATATATACCATTGCAGTCTGAACAACGTGACACAACCTCCATTTGTTTCCCCTACTCTCTCCCCATCGTAGCAGCAACCTGTCATCGTGGCAGCAAGGTGGATGCACGAAATGCTCAGTGTCTACTGAGTCATTGTGTTCTCCACTTAACAGCCAAGAGTTAATCCGTTGTGAACCGAGCCTCGCACCGTGACCTTCTGGATGTCGGACCACGAGGGAACAAGCGTGCTCGCTGTGGGAATAACTTCTTTAGTGATGATTTACATATCCTAAGCGCTGATGTCGCATATCGACTGCGTGTACTAGGTAGCTCGCCAAATCTGCATTGCTCCCCTCTCTAGTGCGCATGTGGCAAGGATTGTTGTCCCTGCTGGTAGACAATTCCTTTTCGCTACGCAGCGAAAAGAAGTCAAATTACTATAGGAACAGGCCTCCCAAAGTGTCTAGGTCTGTATAGTCAGGAGGGATACAGTCTTGAAGCATGATAGAAGAAGTATCCTCAAAAGATTAGTTCTTCCCAGTAATGTTGCAAATTGGAGCTGAACTTTGAAAGGCATTGAGCGTAGGAGGATTTGAGACTTTGCAAGCATTGAACGCAAATGGTGAGCATCAGTACGCAACTTACCGAAGGTAGTGTTCCATAGTCGAGGAGAGAAGGCTGCGCTGGCATGGTTCCACACATGCCGTTTAGAGTTTGTTCTTCTTACATAATAGCTTTGCACAGATCCTGCATTCACGCGTCCTGCATCCACTCATTCCTGTCCCATGCCCTGCTGGGAATATCCTGCAATCATCGCACTCCACATCACCACATCTCCTGAGAATGGCTCGCAAGATGCCTTTGGCTTCATCTAGGCTGCCAGACTTGGCATGTACACCAAATTGCTAGGTACAAACTCATGGGCTTCAAGTGCTTGTTCTCTAACTTGTGCACCAAATCATTGGGTGCAGCCATGCCTTCTTGCTTCTTGCCGCTTAGCATTGAGCAGATTCAGAGGTCGACAGCTGCATGCTCCAACGTTTTCGTACTCATAGCTGTCTATCCTGATAACCGGCTCCCTCTTTATTCTGGAAACGCCTGTTTTCAGCAATGCTTGACCTCGCCGACCAAAAAACTATGAACCAGTCCGTCCATGTCCGTCCACCAACTCTGACCTGGCTGTTTCCATGCCCTCAAGCTTTTTCTCATGGCCTGCATTTCTTGTTTTTGCTCCCACATCTGGACACCGGTGTATATGTTCGACATCAACATGTATGCCGAGACATCTTTCCTGTCTAGCTTGACTGCTTCATCAAAAGCATAGCGTCCCACATTCACGTTGTTCCACTTCCGACAGGCACCCAATAGAGTGTGCCAAACTGCAGAGTTGGGGAGTACAGGCATTGTCCTTACTACGGATAGTGCCTCCTCCAGTTGCCCTGCGCGACCCAAGAGATCCACCATGCATATATAGTGGTCTACTGTGGGAGTGACATTGTATTGCCGGCTCATAGCCTTGAAACACTCTTCCCCCTTGTTCACCAGACCCGTATGATTACATACGCTTAGTAGACACAAGAACGTGATGCCGTCTGGATTGATACTATCCTCGCTCATTCTGAGAACCAAGTCAAAGACTTCTTCACTGTTACCTTGACGGGTGTACCCTGCAATCAGTGCATTCCAGCTGGAAACATCTCGTTTGGGCAATGCCTCAAACACCTGCAATGCATCGGCCATGCTACCACACTTCCCATACATGTCGATCAAACTGCCTGCTACGAGGACATCAGCTTGGAGCCCTTGTTCGTTGATCTGTGCATGAAGCTGCTTACCAAGATGCAAAGCTGCAACACTTCCACATGCCTGAAGGAGGCACACAAATGTGACGGAGTTGGGTGCAACAAGGCCCTCTGATAGCATGTCCTTGTAAAGACAAAGTGAGTCCTGCCCCATCCCCTGCTGTGAATACCCTGCTATCATACCACTCCACGTTACCACATTTTTTTCACGAAGTCCATCAAATAAGACCCGTGCATCCTCGAGACTGCCACACTTTGCATACATGTTCACCAAACTACTGGCTACGAACACATCGGCCAGCAGCCCTTGTTTTCTAATATGTGCATGGAGCTGCTTCCCCGTCTCATAAGCCGGGGTACCCACACTTGCACATGCTTGCAGGAGGGAAACAAATATCATAGGATCAGGCGCAGCCATGCCTTCAGCTTGCATAGCACTGTAAAGCTCCAGGGCTTCTTGCCCCATGCCATGTTGGGAATATCCTGCTATCATAGCACTCCACGTCACCAAAGTTTTTTCACCAATGCTGTCAAACACGACCCGAGCATCCTCTAGGCTCCCACACTTTGCATACATGTTTACCAAGCTGTTGGCAACAAACACCTCAGCCTGAAGCTGCAGTTCTCTAATTTGTGCATGAAGCTGCTTTCCCATCTTCAAAGCTGGGTTGCCCACACTTGCACATGCCTGCAGGAGGCAAACGAATGTCACAGAATTGGGTGCAGCTAAGTCTTCTTCTTGCATAACACTATAAAGCTCGAGGGCTTTCTTCCCCAGACCCTGCTTAGAATATCCGGCTATCATGACACTCCAGGTCACCACATCTTTCTGAGGAAGTGCCTTAAATACACAGTCAGCATCCTCAAGGCTCCCGCACTTGGCATACATGTCTACCAAACTGCTAGCTACAAACAAATCAGTTTGAAGCCCTTGTTCCCTGATTTGTTTATGAAGCAGCTTCCCTTGCTCCACAGCCGTATTGCCAACACTTGCACATGCCTGCAGGAGGGACACAAATGTCACAGAATCGGCTTGAACCATGCCTTCTTCTTGCATTGCCGTGTAAAGACTAAGGGCTTCATGCCCAATACCCCGCTGGGAGTACCCTCCTATCATGGCATTCCATGTCACTACATTCTTTTGACCAAGTTTAGCAAAGACGTTCCGAGCATCCTCTATGCTCCCGCATTTTGCATACATGTTCACCAGGCTCCCACCTACAACTACATCAGCCTCAAGTCCTTCTTGTCTAATCTGGGCATGAAGCTGCTTCCCACTCTCCAAAGCTGCAGAGCCCACACTTCCACATGCCTGCAGGAGGCACACAAATGTCACAGAATTGGCTGCTGCTGTACCGTCTTCTAGCATAGCACTATAAAGATGAAGGGCTTTCTGACCCATGCCCTGCTGGGAATATCCTCCTATCATGGCATTCCACGTTACCACATCCTTTCGAAGAAGTCCGTCAAACACGCTCTGAGCGTCTTGTAAGCTGCCACACTTTGCATACATGTCCACCAAGCAACTACACACAAACAAATCAGGCTCAACGCCACTAGCCATCACATCAGCATGCACCTGCTGCCCAGCTTTCAGGTCTGCTTCTCTCGCACATGCCTGAAGGGCTGCAACAAACACATGGCCATTAGGCTTCACTCTTGACCTCCGCATCCCATGATACAGCTCTATAGCCTTCCTGTCCTGTTCGTGCTTAAAATGAGCAGAGATTATGGCACACCACGTGAAGACATCTGGGTTGGCAACCATAGAGAACACATCCATGGCTTCTTGCAACCTGGCATGAGAAGCATACATTCTCAGGATGTGGTTGCACAGGAACGTATCCGAATCATACCCCGTCCTAACAGTGAGAGCATGAATATAGCGACCCAGAGCCAGATCCTTCTTGGCCACACATTCCTTTAAGACCGTATACAAAAGAGATGCGGAGATATGACACTCTGTGTGCACCAGAACTCCCATAGCCTCAACAGCCTCAGCGAGCTGCCCCTGCTCACATAGCTTGTGGACCGTTTCCACACTTACCCCCCTTTCGTATCCTGCAGGCTTTTGAGTGTCAAGAGCATCCGGCACGGTCCAGTTGGATATGGGGGCCTGATGACCCATCTCCACATCCAGAGCAACCAGCTGCTCATCCCGCCAAACTGGCCTGAAGGAGTTGCTCAGTCCGACGCCCTCCTGGCACTCCCCATGCTGCAGGTCAGACGAACAAGAACCGCTGGAAGACATGCGTCCAGCCAGATATCTCCTAGGACGGGGTAGCTCTCTTGAAAAACTGCTGAACCTCGCGGCTTCACTGTTTGCCGACGGTTGGCTCCTTGATTTCAGCTGAACGAGAGCTCTTCCTGGCATGTCGGATAACCCAGCACTTTGTTGTGTCCAGAAATACTGGATCCCCATCGACCATCTGTCGGTCTCGATTGCCACGCTCCAGACAGCCATGGCTTGCAGGAGCACGCTGTGAGCCTATGTATGCAAGAAGCACCAATTTCCTTCTGGAATGCGCCCCGCACACGAGCTTGGACCAGAGGAGGACCCAGCAACGAGCAAGACAGGCTGGGAAGCTGAAACTTGATACTCCGTGAGCATGCCTACTTTCCTCCATTCCTAGCTGAGAATCAGAAGTGCGGGCTATGGAGTCATTCGGTGTCTGAGCCTTTCGAGTCCAATAACTCTGTTCCTAGGGACATCGTACCCGGGAGCATCTGATGGCACCCAGCAGGAGGAGCACCAAGACCTTACAGATTCTTAGAGCTTACAGATTCTAAGAATCTCCCAACTCTAAGAATCTGTAAGTTCATCTCCCAACTCTAAGAATCTCCCAACTCTAAGAATCTTCCAACTCTAAGAATCTGTAAGGTCTTTTGTGCTCCTCCTGCTAAGACTTCCCACCTAACTGGAATACAGTGTTGACAAGAGCAAGAACTACGCAAGGGCAGACAAGTGAAGGAATGACTCAGTGCCAGTCTCCGCATGAACAGAACCCATTAACAAAGTGGTGAACACGGTGGGCATCTCTAACGATTATCTCTCGATTTTCAATCCTGGACATGGCCTTGGTGCCGCTGTGGCAATCATTGCACATTCGGAGATTTTTTGTCACTAGCAAAGTTGCACCATCTGGAGTGTTCAGCAGACCATATGCTAGAGCCAGTTTCTCAGCGTGTCCGCACAGCTCATCTTCTTTCTGTTTCTCAACAGCTGGATTCGGTGCCACCGCGATTTGGGGAAGACTGCCTCGCTGTTCCTCCAAACGGAGGTTTACACTTGTAAGCTTGGAGGCAACGTCGTCTGCTTCTTCCCCTACCATGAAAGTATGGACCTTACCTTTCACCTCGATCCAGGCTCTTGCAGGCAGCTTCTGGGCACCTGCAGACTTCCTCAATCTCTCTATCCTCTCAAAATCCCTCCACCTACCAGCAGTTGCATAAATGTTCTCCAAGAGCACATATGCAGCTGAGTCTTGAGGTTCCAGTTTTGTAATTTGCTCAAAACATCGCCTTCCCCTCTCTATGTCACCATGGCTCCTGCAGGCATTCAGCAACGACTTCCATCCTACGACATCTGCTTCAGATTGCTGTGACAGGAGCATGTCTTCAGCCTCATCCAGATGGCCTGCTCGCCCAAGAAGATCAACCATGCAGTTATAGTGGTGGGCTGAGGGCCGGATTCCATGCTTCTTCACCATGAGATTGAAATAGTGCTGACCCTCATGTACCAGCCCTGCATGACTGCATGCCACTAGAAGACAAATGAAGGAAGCCTGATCAGGCTCAACCCCCTGCTTCTGCATCTCCGTGAAGCACTGCAGGGCTGCTACACCATCACTGCATTGGCCGTAGCCGTTCAGCAGAGCGGTCCATGTTACAACGTTTCTGGCAGGCAATCTGTCAAACACTCCGCGTGCATCCATCAAGCTGCCACATTTTGCATACATGTCCACCAGACTGTTGCCAACGGCAGTATCTGCTTCAAGTCCTCGTTCTTGGATTTGAACATGAAAGTGCTTGCCCTGGTGTAAAGCTCCCACAGATGCACATGCGTTCAGGAGGCACACATATGTGACATGATCTGGAGCGGTTATGCCTTCTTGTTGCATTCTTGCGTAGAAATCAAGAGCTTCTTGACCCAGCCCACGCTGACAATATCCTGAAAGAATGGCGTTCCAAGTCACAACACTTCTCGTGGGTAAGCTGTCAAAAACTTTGACAGCCTCCTCCAGCATCCCACATTTTGTATAACCGGCAATCATGGCACTCCCAGACACAGCATCCTTCGTAGGCAGATTGTCAAACACTACACGAGCATCCTCCAGGCTGTCACATTTCACAAACATGTCCACCAGATTCCTGCCAATCGCGACATCTTTGTCCAATCCCCTTTCCTGGATCTGGGCAAACAGCTGCTGCCCATGATGCAAGGCACCAGAGCTTGCACACGCTTTCAAAAGGGCTACAAACGTGTTCTGATTGACAGCAGTCGCACATTCCCATTGCATATTTGCATACAGATTAAGGGCTTCTCGACTAGACCCATGCTGAGCATATCCTGCAAGCATGGCATTCCATGTCACGGTATCTTTCTTGTGCAAATTGTCAAATACTACACGGGCATCCTCCATGCTTCCGCACTTTGAATACATGTCCACCAAACAGCTGCCAACCACTAAATCCCCTCCAAGTCCAGCTTCCTCAATATTGCGATGGAGTTGCTTTCCCTGATGTAACGCTTGGATGCTGGCACAGGCCTTCAAGGTGGATATGAATGTTACACGATTTGCTGGAATTAACCCCTCATTTTGCATACTTGCATAAAGTGCAAGGGCCTCTCGACCAGCTCCCTGGTGAGCATATCCAGTGAGCATAGCATTCCAAGAGACAACAGTCTTCCTTGACATCTTATCAAACACCCCACGAGCATCCTCTATGCTCCCACACTTGGAATACATGTCAACCAGCGAGTTCCCAACAAATTCATCAGGCTCAACTTTGCTTCCCAACACATCAGCGTGAACCTCCTTTCCAGATACCAAATCTGATGCACTGGCACATGCTTTCAAAACTGCAACAAAAATGTGGTTGTTCGGTTGCACCGTCGTTTGCCGCATCTGTCGGTAGAGCTCAAGAGCCTGCATAGGCTGCCCATGTTCGGCATGTCCCAAGATAATGAAAAACCAAGAAAACGCGTTCGGTGCAGCTAGTGTTGTGAACACATGTGTTGCATCCTCCAACTGCCCATGAGAGGCATACATGCGGATGATGTGGCTGGCCAAGAACGTGTTCAACTCATGGCCACTTCTCTGAGCAATATCATGAACTCGCCTACCAAGCACCAAATCTTTTTTTTTAATGCACCCCTTGAGAAGACGGTAGAGAGGAGGCACCCCCACGGCCGATCCTTGACGGAGCAAGAGCTCCGAGGCTTCAACTGCCTCACCAAGGTGTCCATCATCACATAGTTTGCCTAAGGTGCGAGGGTTGAACCAGCTCTTACTCCTCGATACCCTGCAAAGTCGAAGACCCTGTCAAACCCAGCTCACAGGCAACACAAGAAGGCTACAATATCTCACAGTGACTGGCTGAATAGGTTCCCAACCTCTCAGAATCTCTACCAGCTCGACGCCTGAATTCAGGCTGGTAGGATGCCCTACAGGCATCAGCCGTTTCCACTGGCTGTAGCTTCCCCTGAATCCATGAGTCATGCGAATCAACCCACAACGCATCTTTTGATGTGCTGTGCACACAGTCCGGATAAGTTGGGCTCCTCTGCAATGCTACAAACGTCAATTTCTGAACAGTCTTCAAAGGCTGAAACAGGCTTCAGAACATGAAAATAGCAGAGAGGGACCACCTTGTTCCACCCGCTGTCCCTCCAGTCAGAAGGATTAGCTACAAACGTTTCCCACAACTCCCTTGCTCTCGGCTCCACTGCAAGGGAGCTGAACAGAGACACCTGACAGCCCCTCAGCTGCAACTCCAGAATAAGGGTACTGATGCAAACTCTGATACCAGGCCTGCAATATTGGGGATAGCAACCTCAGGTTCTCCGCATCACGGAAGCCCCGAACGAGAGACTGAAGTGGTGTTGCATTACCTCATCAGACCTGTTGTGCCACCTCTGCCAGAACTCGTTTCTCCACAAAGGCTCCCGTACAAGTGGGTCCACTGCAAGCAACCTGGAACATGAGAACGAACGGACTTCTTCCCATCACCTACCCGACGTGATCAAAACACCAAGCGGGCACTCACCGCTTTTCGGCAGGCTCGACAGCACTCCTGTCTTCATTTCATTCTGCGGAATTGAGTCGCCTCGACCCACAAAAGACATACATATTTTCTTAGTTGCAGACGCGAAGCCGAGGCCCTCCGGAAGCCCTTGGGAGCGGGCCGGAACAACAGTCCGGCACCCAACATGGCTGCGGCGCCGGGGCCTAGCAGGACGGCGGAGCCATCGCTCAAACGGAAGCGCGGGCTCTTCGCCAAGGATCTTCGGCTCATGATGTACGGATACGGGGACGATCCGGATCCTATTTCCGAGAGCGTGCTCCTGGTGGAGGACATTGTGGTGGAGTACATCACCGACATGATGCACAAGGCGCAGGACGTGGCTGCTCGCAGAGGGAAGCTGACCACCGAGGACATCATGTTCATGGTGCGCAAGGATGCCCGCAAGTTTTCCCGGGTGAAGGAGCTGCTGGCCATGAACGAGGAGCTGAAGCGTGCCAGGAAGGCGTTTGAGGTGGATGAAGAGAAGATGGCGTATGAGGACTGAGACAGCACCCTGCAAGACCCACCTTGCCTTGCACCTGGATGAGGTGATACCCCAAGGTGCCGCTTTCCTTCCTCCATACCATCTTCCAGCTCCGTTAGCTATGCCGAAAGACAGGTAACAGCGACGGCTACCTTACTGCCACCATTTACATCTTTTCTCCGATGCTGTCTTAGGAGAGCCTTAAGCCATCCTGAAAAAGCGTTCTTCGATGTTGGAATTGGAGGTCGAGAATGAACTGCCCAGGAGTAGATCCAACGAGCCCTTCTGTGGACAGGTGCCATGTATGTGTAACACTAGTGCAACCTTCGAGGCTCACATTTTAGAGGAAAAGGTTCTCACTTCTTAGCTCCCACGACCTGACCAGAACCCTTGATCTGGAAGGGGAAAGGAAGGTTGCTAGGAAGAGGTACATACATTCCTAGTCTAGTTGGAAAGGGATCATAATTAGCCAATGTGTAACTTTGACTGAAAGCATTGCAGTCTGAACATCTCACATTCCCCTTTGCTTGCCCCAGGTAGTCTCCATCAGGCAGCGACCTTTGGCATGCACGAAGTTCTCAAAGTGTCTACCGAGTCATTGTGTTCTCCACTAGCAGCCAATTAGCAAGCAGAGTCACAGTAACAGACCAGCTAACATAAATTCTGTTTTGAATATATTCACCTCCTGGTCCGACCAAATCGTCCCCGTCCATCCAAATCGTGTCTCGTGGCGGGACGAGGGGGGTCCGTTGGGCAGCTGAAGTCAGGTTGAACGGTTAGGAGGGAAATTTTGAGCGGTCTTGCAGTTTCGCATGCAGTTCTACATACTGTATGTACATATCTATAATCTGCGATGCTCCCAGCTTCCAGCTCCTGCCGCCTGACTGCTGGGTGGTGGGTGGTGGGTGCTGTGTGCAGAGGCTGTCATCCATCAGCCCATCAATGTGTAAATTCGTGCGAGCTGTCAGGCGTCACGGTTTTTCTCTTGTTGCTCGCGTGAGTATGTGAGCCTCCAGTCCCAATCTCACCAGTCCTGCTCCTGCTCCTCATGTTTGTGCAAGCCCGTGTGGGACCTGTCCTGTTTTAATTCAGGCCGCCAGGCCTGCCCGCACCGGACGTCTGGCAGGGTGCTGCTGGCTTCTTCCCGCTCTCCCGTGCTTGCTTTTTGCTTCATCTCATTTCGCCGCTCGCTTGCGGGAGCAAGACCCGTGTTTGTTCTTTCCTTGATCTCATTTCTCCTCTCGCTCCGTCTTTGTTCTTTGCTTCATCTCATTTCTCCTCTCGCTTGCAGAAAGGACGATATCCTGTCGATCCTTGCATGCGCAAGAGCTTGCAAAAAGGACGATATCTTGTCGATCCTTGCATGCGCAAGAGGGCTAGGCGGGAAATTTATTCCCGTCCGTACGGAAATGTGATGATGGAGGCTAACTGCCTGCCCAGGACTCTGATGAGCTCGAGCTCAGGACTCGTCAGAGTCACGTCGGGGCCAGGTCCTGGTTGTGCAGCAGCAGCTGACGTCGGGGTCAGCTTTCGCTTCAGCGAAGGTGCCAGAAGGCCTTCTGGCGCCGGCTTGATGGCGATGTCGAGCAACCGAGCAGCGGCTGGAAACAGATTCCTCGGGGAAGCTCGGCTGCATTCTTGGGGCATGCCACCGGTGGTGAGGCACATGCTGTGGCCGCTCGGGCGGGTGAAGCAGGAGGAGGAGGTTGGGGACCTGGAGCTGGGGAGGACGCGCATGGAGGCTGCGATGCCGGGGGACGAGCAGGCGGTTGGGAATTCTGAACCTCCTTCTTCACAGGAGAAGCGGGGTGAGGATTGCGGGGGGCAGAGGCAGCCGGCGAAGGAGTTCAGGCTGCACCATCACCCGGTCGCCACGGTGCCGGCATATGGGGAGCTCGCAGGTGGGAAAGGAGGGAGCTGGACTGTGGACGAAGGCGAGGGGGAGCTGAAGCTGGGATTGGACGGTGCCGGGCTGGGCCTGCCCAAGGTGGCAAGGGGGGATCAGGATGAGCCTGTTTACGATCTGCGGGTAGCGCAAGCTGGGCTTGGGGATGTGGGCTTTGGGGGAAATCCGGAGAGGCCGCAGGAGGCGGTTGGATTGCTGCTGCCAGATGCGATCGGGGACCTGAAGAAGCCTGCTGTGGAAGCAGAGAGGAAAGAGGGAGAGGTGGGTTGCAGTGCAGCCCAGCAGCCGAAGCGATCGCGATCGGGGATTGGGATGGCGACTCAAGAGGGGTCCCAACTTCACGTGTCCCATTCCCGGGAGCCTGCTGTGACAACGGTGGAAGAACGAATTCAAGATTGGCTGGGTCGCTGCAGCGTAGCGCGAGAGGAGAGATCCCGGTTTTCACACACGGCAATTGATGGAAGGGGTCTGCATGCTTGCTATGGAGGTCAAGGTGAGTTTGAATTGGTGCTCCGGAGGAGGGCGGTTGGAGAAGGGAATGGTTCGGTGTCTGGCTTGAGCGGAAATTCTTCTGGGACTGGAAGCGTGCAGGGACCTGTGTTGCACGGCAGCCTGACGGTGGGTCCTCTGGAGGGATTATTGAAGGAATGTGACGATGTTAAGCAGTTGGAGAGAGAGGAGTCGGCCATGTTTGCAGGTGCTGCAGCGGAACCAGGAGAAGAGAAGGTTGTGCAACAGAAGTCTGTGCATGCTGGTGGTACCGGGCAAAAGGCGGGGGGTGTGGTTCCAAGGGATGCCACAAATTCTGGGGAGAAGTGTTGCTCTCGGCGTGCTGATAAAGACGTGCCGTGTCTGGTCACAGTGGAGAGAATTGTGGAAGTCCAAGGTGAAGGAGACAAATGGATTCCGCTGCAAACATTTACACGGGAATATGTGACATCTAGCAATGGAGGCTCACAGGGAGAGATCAACAGTGAGAGTATCCTTGGCTATTTCCCACTAATCACACATATTCCACTTCAAAAGCAAGGTCGGGCCACCAATGTTCCACATGACAAGCAAGGTCGGGAAAAATTAGATCCGGTTCCTGGACCTATTCTTCCAAGGAAAGATGGAGTCCAGTATGTTGGAAGGCCTGTGACTGCAGCGGAGGTTGCCGATCCCAACTTTTCTCCTGCTGCACTTAAACTCGTGCTATCTGTAGCACCTCCCGCAGATGCACCGGGATCCGCTGCGACTTTTCCTGGCCAAACAGGTGTGCCGACTTTAGGAATCCAACAACATCTGTGCACCTTGTGTCGCAATCCAGAGAAAGAAGATAGCTTGTTGTGCGATAAGTGTCACAACAGTTTTCACGTGGATTGTCTGGGGATGGACCTCAAGACAGCTGCCCTTCAGGAAGAATGGTTGTGTCCCTCCTGCAAGATTGATGGAGGTACTTGGAGTTGGCAACTTAGAAAGGTTGCGGTAGGTGCACCCGCATATGAGGCCCGGCGGCAAAGGCTCCGAAATGCTTCTAGACAGACAGGGCATGCTGGCGCCTCCATTCAGGATGATGAGAGACTCAGGAGGCAAGCCATACTCTTTCTCCTTCACTCACAATGTCAAGCTTCCGATTCTTGGCGATCGTTGTCTAACGGATACTCCTAACTTTCCTGCTTTGCAGATTCGAGGCTTCGGAGCAACCGAGCACTGGAACCCATGGCCCTACCATGAATCTCAGACTCCGGAAGGCTACCAACACAACGGACCAGCTTCCTTACAACAGTGTTGTACAGGGACGTGGGCAGTCCCCAGCCGAAGATTCCTTCAGATTAGAAGAGCCCTACTCCAGAAACAAGTTTGCACCACGATTTTCAGCGGAAACTGTCCGGAAGTACGAAGCTCAAGCCATGGAGAAACTGCGGATCTACATTGAAGACAAGGGCGGAGAGCTACCGGAAGGATGGGTCGGCCGGTGCATGATGGTGAAGCACAGGACGGCACTGCAAGCGTATTACGTGTCCCCGAGAGGGAGGAGATTCCAGTCGAAAGTGCAGGTGGCAGAGTATATGGGGCTGGTGACATTCAAGGCCAAGCAGGCAGATTATTCCACAGAGCTACTACAACCAGAGCAGCGAGAGATGAAAATTGAAGCAGACGCAGTGGAAAACTTGCGACATTTCATTGCTTCTAAGAACGGCAATCTTGGACCAGGTTGGACAGCACAAGTCGTTCCCAAGAAACACATATATGGCAGGATGCACATCTGCTATGTGTCTCCGGACAAACTTTACTTCAGAACGAAGATGAAGGTGGCACAGTACCTGGGTCTGCTGGATGAAGCACGCAATGACTTAGATTTCACAGAACCAGACCAGGCAGCTCCTGAATGGGCTCCCCATCAGCAGGTCGCAAGCACTGACATCTCAGAACACCAGGAACACCGGGAACAGCGTCTTTGCAGCGAAGGCATGAGAACCAATGAGCGGAAAGGGATGTTGGGAGATCCAGATTTTCCTGGAGAAATTTCTGCATATCAAGCTATGAACGAATTGCAACCGAATCTGGATGTCTCGGTAGGACGTGAAGTGGCTGGGAGTAGTGTCGATGTGCCACATGTTCGTACCTCCAGTCAATACCAGTGGTTCAACATTGTTCCTTCTGTTGAGATTATCGGTTGCCAAGAATTGCCATCAGCAGTGACAGTGAGTGTGCAAACTGAGGGCCATCAGGATACGTCTTTGAAGGACAAGGACGGCAGGCAGGAGCCTTTCATCCCGGGCTTCTCAATAGGAAATGGTGTCCCGTCCACTCCGCAGATTCCGAGCATCATCTCATCGGCCCCAGAACGCTGTGGTGAAGCAGAGATCCGCAGGAGGGTGGATGTCAGCCTACTGAGGTGGGTATCTCACCTTGCACGCATCTGACTTCGCATGCTATCTCAATTGACAGCAAGTGGCCCGTTGGCAGGTGCACCAATGACTATCATGCTGTCAAAGACAATGGTGCCCCTAAAAGCCAGGATGCAACATTGTCGCCCGGACACAAATCACAGAGAACGAGCGCTGCCGCTGGGCCCAACATTTCAAACAACAGGACTGACGGCAAACTCGCCTATCACAGGTACCTCTACCGTTCTTAAAATGGACGTACCAATCCGAACCTTTCGGTGGCATGCTGTTCTCAAGTTTTCTCAGATCAGATGTCCAACTAACTGTGACGGGCTTGCATTCGCAGCTCGGACGAAGTTGCTCCTGCCGGAAACAATGCTGCCCCAACAGGTGCAACTGCCAGCCCGAGAACACAACCTGAAAGACGGAACACACCAGTACCAGAAGCAGAAGATAACAACTCCACGGGCAGCAAACTGGTGGCATCAACGGTGGTGAAGTGAGTGAAAAGCACACTCCTAAACCTGGACATACTCCTAGCCCGAGCCCTACTTTGTCCTAAACATCCCGGCTGTTTTGCAGGAATCCGGCACAGAGGGCTGAAACTGGAGAGTGCAGATATGTAAACGGCGAAAAAACCATCTTGCAGAGACTTCAAGCGGCCAAGAGGCAGGCTCTGTTGACGGATATGTTCAGGCCACTGAAGAGGTCCAAACTGACTGCTCCCCGCCCAGAGGAGCCGAGCGATGCTGTGGCAGAAAGCAACTCAGGTAGCAGGGTCGGAGGTGCGACAACGGTGGAGGTGGGTTCGACGAGCCATGGACGTGCTTGCTCCACATCGGTTCATCAGGAGGACCCTCAGGCAGCTGGCGGATGGGATATGGATCCCCACATGAAAGTGTGCTTCTGCACAAATCAAGTAACCTTCCCGGACCAGCCACAGGAGCCACGGCCAGCCACGCCAGCCAACCCAGATGAAGCAGGTCCAGCAGTGGAGTCTGGGAAGCGCAAGGGAAGGAGGAAGTCTGCCAAAGCTCAGGACTTGGAACAACCTGATGACACAGGCAAGGAAGCGGGTAAGAAGATTCCGACAACACGAAGCGGAGACCAAGCACCTGTGACAAGCGGCCAGGATGACGACACACCCAGAAAGAGGTTGAAAACTGCCACTCCAGAACCCGAACAGAAGGGCAGGAAGAGCAAGAACTCCAAACCTGCGGAGAAAGAGAGAGAGAAAGAGCTGGTGCCGAAACCAGTCAGACGAAGGGGACGGCCTCGCAAGGTGCCACTTCCAATTCCAGCATTGCTGCCCGCTCAGGAACCACTGCAGCAGCAGAAGCCGAAGCCCACACCGGCAGCTGAGAAACCATCAGCCCTTCCACAGCCCACTGAGAGACGCAGAGGCCGCCCCAGAGGAGCGCACGCTGCCGAAAAAGCCCGCACCATCCCCAAGGCCCAGAAGCCCGCCCGCCGGCCGCTCCCAGATTCTCCCCAGGACAGCTGCGAGTACGTGGAGGTGGACGCGCCCTCCATCTTCACCTTCCCTGCCGCAGCCGTGAAGGGGGAGCCCATCAGCGACGCTGAAAATGCGTACGCAGCGAGGAGTAGGAGGGAGCGCGCTGACGCCGAGGATGCGTACGGGAGAAAAGCAAGGAGGGCGAGGATCGAATCCGAGGACGAAGCCGGGGCCGAGGCCGACGCGGACGGCCTATGGGTCCGGGACATCGAGGATGTGGATGACAGCGACTACAGGGAGTGGGATGGCCGGGGCTTCCCGGAGCCCGAGTACGAGCTCGGATTGGCAGGGCCTGGCTACGGGGCTCGGCGCAGCAGTACTGGCCGCAACGAGATCAGAGCCGGCTACGGCGGAATCGGGAGCAGGAAGGATGTGGGTGCGGCTGGGCCTCATCGCAGGGCCCGGATTCGCAAGGACTACGACATCCACGACGGAGACGGGTGGGGGGAGTACGAGGAGGCGAGCGTGGCGGTAACAGGGTACCTGTCGGGGAGGAACAAGAAGAGGCTGAGGGTTCCTGAAAATGGAGGAAGCAGCGGGAGGAGACGGCAGGAGGAGGAGTCGGGAGAGGAAATCGGGAGCTGGGGGACGGAGGATGAGAGCGAGGGGAATGGGGAGGGAGAGGAGCGGCAGAGGCGGAGGAGGAGGAAGTGGAGGTGGTTAGGAAGAGAGGCGGGGGTGAGGGGACGGGGAGCCGGGGCCGAGGCCGGCCGCGGATGCCTGTCACGGAGCCGCACCAGCAGGCCATTTTGGCCAGGAAGAGGGACGAGGCCATGCACCAGCTGAACGGATTCATTCTGGAACTCGGCGGCAAGTTGGAACGCGGGTGGAGGTCCAAGGCGACGCTGCGGGCGCGTAGGAAGCCTGGCTCCAAATCCATGGACATTCACTTCGTGTCGCCGAACGGGCAGTTGTTTCGATCCAAGTTTGAAGTCGCGCGCCATCTAGGGCTTCTTCGGGACAGGGCTTTCCAGGGATATTCTCCGTGAAGACGGCACCATGCATTGCATACTTTCTGGGTTCAGAGTTCAATCAAAGACAGCTTCATTTCTTGCTTGCTTCTCTTGTGCGTCACAACGCGTCACAATGAGGTGAGCAGGAGAGGGGATAACGTGTGCGTCACAAAGAGGTGAGCAGCAGACGGGACGGGATGGGATGGATGTACTTCAAATCCTTGCAGGAAGAAGCAATCAGGGAACAAAGGGTTTTATCACAGCTACACTACGTGCCCCAGCTTCAGCTTTATTAAGCCATCCAATGGGGAAACAATGATATGCATAAATGGACCTCGGGCGCCCAGAGTTGCGAAAGGGTGGTCAATGAAAAATTGGGGTCTGAAACTAAGCTGGTATTCTCTTTGATTGCTGTACACATAGCCGCCACTAATCCGGGACAATTAGGTTGGGACCTAACACATGGCCCGTCAGTCTTCACTTTCCTCTTCTTCTGCTGTAACCAGCCAGGACAACCATTTCCCTACCTCCCGGATAGCCTGCTCAGAGGGGCAGACAGACAAGACTCGTCAACCCAAAGCTGCAGCAAGAGGCAGAGCAGGAGGTTGACGTCCACACATCCCTCCCAGCTCTTTCCCCTAATTGGAGGGAGGAGCGCATGGCAAGACCTAGATCAATCGGGATGGGCGGTTGCTTCCAACCAGCCCACATTAGGTTTCGCTAGCTAGCAATCATTCATTACGGCAGAGTGATATCACGACTAATTGGAAAGCAACAAGAAGCATGACATGAACATCCCAAAAACTGAAGCCCCCCAAATCATGTGGAAAACCGAACAGCAAAAGACAAGGTGGACACTAGACACGTACTTTGTCCCTTCCCGGTGTAGTGTCTTTAACATCATCTTGCCATTTAAAATACGCCCCTTCTGAAATTACCTGCAAAAGTGCAAGCCAGTGGATTGTGATAAGTCTGTCAAATACAACGGCTTGTCCTCCGGAAATTAGCATCGCCAGAGAATGCAGAGAGAGGATGAGGGGCGACAGCATACTTCGTCCCGATAAAAGCTATCAAAAAGAAAAGACATCAGCCCTGGAGGGTGACCCAGCTCATTGGCATATAATTGTACTGCCACAATATCTGCGCAGGCACAGAACTCGCGTTAGCATCTGGTCTGGGACTTCATGACTGCGGTGACAGAAGCAGAATGCGAAATTCACCACTCACATCGTCTTTGGTTGGCTTCTGCTGCTTTGCCTGAAGCAAACCTTTTAAGAAGCGGTGCATACTTCCGCAATTTTTGCTTCAAGAGTTTCTGCAGGTGCAGAGTACACACGGGTTAATCTTGGCAACCTTGCCTGCGTACCTCTGCTCAAACGTTGCATTCAGAATGCGTGGATTAATCTGCTGCAACTTCTCTGCTATAAGGATCCGGAGGCTGAGAAATGAACAATGGGCCAAATACCTACATCATATTGAGAAGGCGCAGACGGGACACAATGTCTCAACACTTCTGTCATCATCGTTTGCAAAAAAGCGCCTTCGGATTGGAGTGCTTGGGGAACATCCTTCTGCAGCAAGCAAGGACATCCCAAGATCAAGTCTTCCACTCTGAGGAACCGTTGCAAAAAAACATATTAACCCCCCCCCCAAGTCCACCCCCTTGCTACGAATCCCCACCTGAATCCAAGTCAAAATCTCAGACGGTGGCTCATCCCTTTGCAAAGCATCTTTGACATGCCTCTCAATGACAATCATCTGGGCAGACAAGTCAACTCTCAGGCCAGCATATTTGACAGCTTCAGTCTTTCAACAACCCGCCAGAAAGCTCAATGCTGTGAGCAATTCAATCACAATCAGTGTACTTGGAGCTTACTGGACACAGACACTGCAGCTGCTTTTTCTGCAGAAGACCCTCGATCTTCTCACCCTTTGCTCTATCCTCAACAGAAAAGAAGTCCTCAATGTGAAGACCAGACGCCCTATATATTTCACACATTGCGCTCTCGCTTTTCTCTGCCCTTACTACATCTAATACATCCAGAAACATGTTCAGAACAACACTGCTTTCCAGCAACTCCCCAGACTCTTGTTCTTGTCTGAAAAGCTTGGCTACATGCTGTACAGAGATGGTGCCTGCAGCAACTAGCTTCCCGAGCATAGTTCCCATATACGCTGGAGCTCTTGGAACATCCACCATTGTTTCCTCCAGAAGTGAGATTACCAATTCAAACCTAGAAATCCCAAAGAAACCGTTAAACCTATCATCCCTGATTACATTCTTTCAAAACCAAAAAGGATAACTTAGACTTACCCCTTCACAACTTGTTCTGTGGTCACCAATGGAGGTTCAGCATTCCAGAGATACACCAGGAGAGTTACTAGCAGATTCCTGTCCAAGTCTTTCCTGTCCAGGGATTCAGATACCCACAGAGAAATCATTGTTGGATGAAACTGAGGACTTCTCAAATCCTCAACACATAGGGCCGCCTCCTTCTTATCCCGTACACTGCAGCAAAAGCAAAAACCATCAGCATGAAATATCAAGAGCGCGAAGGTATTGCTGGGCTCTCATATTGTTCTTTCCCCGAACATGTCGTCTTCGAGCTACATCCTAGAACATAAATTTCTATCATTGTTGTACTTCACAATTACTCGGTAGAATTGTGATTACACCTACAGCACTTCAAAAAAATACCTGTAGAACTCCTGAATCGTGGACTCTGACTTCTTCTTGAGGTCCTCTTCAGATAGATGTGTTGGCACTGTAGAAGATGCACGATCAGAGGGTGTAGCTGGTCTCACCAAAGCATTGGCACTGAGAGCCGATCCATGAGAGGTATCAGCCAGCCTGTCTGAAGCATTATTATCCTTTGGCCCCGGTTGCCTTTCCAGCAAAGGCTTGTCAGACAAGTTGCTGAGAGACCTTTCTAACCCACTTGGCCTTGTTGACATATCCTCCCGTCCTACAAAATGACCCCTGTCAGCAGAACCCAATCCATACCCTAAAGATCCTGGCAATCCACCATGGCGTCTGTCACTCAGCATTGCAGCTGGCACATCTGCCAACGCACTACGGCCGGGAGCAAGTGGCTGACCCCGGACACCAATTGCCCGCCCTAACCCACCCTGAGGACCTAGTGTTATTGGACCTTCATCTGCTAATTTAGTGGACAGAGGCATAGGAACTGGCCTAGCTTCCATCATAAGTCTGTCCTCCACGCGAACATCCTGTCCAAATCCTCGCATTCCTCCCCGAGCACCTCCAACAGGAGACGCTGAGCCTGTTTGCGGACCAAAATGAGGTGGAGCTCGAGAATAGTCTGGGGGTGGTACAATTCTTCCTCTTGGAGCCCCCATTGATGAGCCCCTAGTCCTTCCTGACTGGGCTTGGGCCTGACGTTCCTGCACAGCATCTCTATGGACCTCATCGATCCTTTTTGGGCCTTCAACCTTCCTCCGCTCCTGCCAGCCATTCTTCCGGAGATCAATGACATCCTTCAACATAAACCTAAGACGAGAAGAAAGTTTCATGTTGTTCGATAAGGTCTCCATCCTCTGAAAGTAGGCATCTATATGCTCCCTCGCCTTCTGATGATCTATAATTCGTCCAATAGTGCTCATGAGGTTGCACAATGCCTCCACATCTTCCTCATCAGGATTCTGGTAACCTCCTAGAAGTTTGAAAATGCATTCATGCATAATCCTTTCAGTGAGCATGCTCTTCTTGTATAGCTCACCAATAAACCTAATGTTCCCAAGCATCCGCCTTCGGGCTTTCAGGCGTCTCTCCTCCCTTTCCTCTTTGCTCAACTGAACCTCCCCTTCTTCTTCAACAATTTCTGCCTCTTTTTCTTCTTGCTCACCCCTTTCAAACTCCTCCTGACATTTATTCAAAAGTACTCTCTTGAAAGTAATTTTTTCGGTCTCCTCAGTAAACTCTGGGAGCTCTACTGCAAGGGTAACACAGAATTTGGCATACATCTCACAAAACGTTGGCTCCATCAATGCCTTGTCAAAGATCTGTGAGATGACACCAGTGAGTGTGCTAGCAGAATCAATGTTCACATCCTTCACCTGTGCAAATAACTTGTCAAAATTCTGAGGGGTAAGCTTATTCAGGATTCCCTTTATTTGCCTCTGTTTGGCTTGCTCCTCATCTGAAACCTTTCCAACTTCATATGGGTTATCCGAGTGGTGAATTTTAGGGAGAGGAGTCCTTGGTGACGGCATCAACCCTTTGCCGGCGGTTGGAGCTCGCTGCCATCTGTCAGCATCCACTCCGTTCGGCCTCACGCCACCCCCTACCATCATCTGAGAGAGCAAAGGACCACCTCCACCACCTGATATCAACCCCATCATGGTACCTTGTGCCATACCAGGTCTGATACCCAGTGGTAACCTGGCAATTAATCCAGCATTGCTCACCCCCTGTCCAGGCCAAAACCCGCCACCCTGCATTCCTCCATCAAGGTGACCACGACCTGCAGCAGGACCAGACTGCTTGCCCCAGCGATCCTCATCTGTGGTTGACCCCATGCTTGGTCTACGCTCAAGACGGGGCCCCGAACTCAGCTGCCTTTCTAGACCTCGTCCAGGGCTGGGCAGGGCCTCCCTGTCCACAAGCCCAGCTCCAATTCCTTGAGGGTTCAAAAGCAGCTCCACGATATCTGGCTTGATCTCAAAGTGAGGGGGAAGGTCCCTATGCAACTCCTTAAAAGTAAGGAGAAAGTCGCGGGTGTATTTGATAGTTCCCCCACTTTCATCCAAACTCGTGTTTGTTACAGGTGGCACAGATGCAGTAGATCTGGGAGTGGCTAACTCAGCAGCATCCTCCCAGTCATCCAAATCCTTTGGAACTGGTTTCTTCAGAGCTGGTGCATCTTTCCTGGTGTCCGCACTCAGCCCAGCGCCTGCATCTGTCCGTTTCACTTCATCTGCCTTCTTCTCTTCAGTGGCCTTGTATGCAGTGAACAAGTCAGCCGTTGTTCCAGCAGCATCTGCCTTTGCTAGCAGTTCTTTCATCTTCTTTTTCGTCTTTTTGCTCCCTGGCTTCTGTTCAGACACTGTAGGCAACAAAGCTACTTCCTGGCCGCCAACGGTGCTTGCAGGATCTGGTCCTGAGCCTGAACCCGAGTGAGGAGGTGAGACCTGATGTCCTGACAGTCTGGTTGTATGACTATGACTGTTCGAGGCTCTCTGTGTACCTCTTGCCTCATGCTCCCCTGACGGGGCAACATTGATGTCTCTCGCAACCTTCTTCTCACCTTGATTGCGACTTGTTGTGCTTCGGGAGAGAGTTTTCCCATGATGACCAGTTGGCCCATTGTAAATACTGCCATCCTCAATATCCCTCTTTGAGGCATCACCCATTGTGGCTCCTTCATCCAAAGAGACTCCTAAACTTGATCCATCCGGCTTCACCCCTAGGCTCAGGACACCATGAGTATCAGCCTCGACCTTCTTTGCACCTCTCTCTCCTGTCTCACTAGAAACAGAGATAGCACTATCAGGCTGAGATGGACTTTCACACAGCAAAGCAGGACCAACGCTGTCCACAACACTCCTGCGCTCCAACTCTGGAGCAGCCACAGTGTCTCCGGGTGCCTCAACTGAGGGATCCTCAACAGCACTTGGACAAGCTTCTACCTGGATTTGAGCAGCTGTCACATCCGTCCCCGGCACGTCCACCGCACTCACCTTCAACCGTCCAGATGTGGCAACAACTGAGTCTTCGACGTTGGGAATACTGGCAGTCAGCTGATCATGAGGTAGTTGTGATACGGACTTGACACGCATGTTTAACAAATTGTCCTGTGGACCAGAGAAAACAGAGCTTGGCCTCTCAGGTATCAGTGAAGCATCTTGTGATGACTCATCCAGTGGCGATGTATCCAACAATTCATCGGTCGATAGCTTGGTGCTTTTATCAACTCCACTTGAAACTGCTCTCGGAAGTGAGGCTTCGGGAATCTTAGTGAGCACAGCATCTGAGATAGCAGATGCACTTGGTTCAACTTGGAGGGCTGAGACAGAAGTCAAACTTGGTGACGTGCTTCCCTCAGCACTGTCCAAAGCTGGGGTGACAGAGTGAACTGCTGCCCCATTCCCCACAAATTCTTCCTGTGACTTCTCAATAGATACCTCAACACTACTGTCCATCTCCAAAGCTTGTGTGTTGCCATTTGCAAGCACCAGAACCGCCTGCTCACCGGGAAGTGGAAGCTTAGGGTTGTCAACAGCACTGCTCTCCACCTGCTTTTGTAATTCAACAGACAGAATGTCATGCAGTTGCGCCAAGACACCCTCTTTGGGAGTTGGAGGAAATGTTGCACTGACTTTTGCCCACCCTCCACTAACTGGCAACAAATCAGCACTATCCACAGCAATCACGTCCTTTGCCAGTGTTGGCAAGGGCTGCTTCTCGGCCTGTTCAACTTTGCCCAAAGCCTTCTGCTGCTCCGGCACCTCTACTACAGATGGCTGTGCCGGAACATCTGCCAAACGAGCAGCTTCAGTATCAGCTGGTGGAGTCATAGCAGCAGCTTTGGGAGGAACCCTCTCGGCCTCCACTGATAATCTAGACTGTTGTGTGCTTCGACTCTTGCCAGAGTGGGAACTATTTGTCTTTTCAAGTCCTGGCCTTGTCCCTGATGAAATTGATGACGCTGCAGGCTTATCTCCAGGTGCAGATTCCACATTCAAACTCCCTGATAACTCTGATGCCAGCTCTGGCCTCAGGTCAGAACTGGCCCCTACCATTGTTCTCGTGGATGCCTGGGGGTTTGCTTGGAGTTGCTGCTGCTGAATCAGCCGCTGCTGCCGCTGTTCTTTCTTTGTAAACTTCCTTGTATTTTCCTTGGGAGTGCTCAGGCCTGGGGTCTTAGGTGTTTCTGCCCTCGCCTTCTCTCCCTGACTGAAAGGGCCCACAGATGTAGATGGACTATCCGCTTTGGGGCTTGGCACAGTTATTGAGACCTGCTTCGCTGCCCCTGCTGATCTTCCTCCCGATCCACCTCTGCCACCAGTGGCTGGTCTCCAGAATGGTTCTCCCGAAGTAACAGGGGCCTCATCTGGAACACTATTTTCCCTTTCAGCACTCAAGGCTACAACCTGTGTAGAAGCAATTGAGTGCCCAACAGATTGTTCAGGAGCCAAGCTTGGGACTACAGGAGAGTTAGCACTTTCAATATCCCCAAATTGAAAAGCAACCACAGGACTAGAACAAGGAGTTGTTGCTGACGAGTCAGGAATGGTCACCATAATCTGTGGCTTGCTGGTGAAAGGTGCAGACGGTTCCACAACTGCTG
The DNA here is from genome assembly GCA_010909165.1 of Anthoceros angustus. Taxonomy (NCBI): domain Eukaryota; kingdom Viridiplantae; phylum Streptophyta; class Anthocerotopsida; order Anthocerotales; family Anthocerotaceae; genus Anthoceros; species Anthoceros angustus. The sequence goes on from MU008204.1 coordinate 158,185, forward strand.
GTGGAGGCTGAGTTGCATCTGGTGGGGTGATCTTGACCCCCGCAGTATGAGGTAGAGGTGGCTGGCCTGCAATGGGGGCGGGAACTATCACAACTGGGGTGGGGGCTTGGCTTATGAGTACCTCAGTTGCAGGAGCAGGCCCAGCAAGACCTAAACTCATACCACCGTGGCCAACCTGGGAGACAGGTTGCAGGGGTGAGGATGGTGGGTGACCAACATAAGGACCTCCTTGGCCAGAGCCAGGATACCCAAACCTTCCAGTGGGGGAGCTGATTTGAGGCGGAGGAGGAGGGACCCCTGCCTTTGATCCGACAGGAGGATAATACTGTTGATGAGGAGTATGGCCATAAGCACCATAGTAATTGTAGGCAATTCCTGGAGGTTGCATCCGCCCACCTGGGTAAGGCAGCGAAGGCCCCGTGGGCCTTGACAGCCCATTAGCAGAAACAACACGCCCCGGCAGACCTGGGGAAGGGGGGCCTGACGTTGGGCTGTTCAAGTACTCCCCCTTTTTCCCTTTGGCATCGAACCGTAGCTCTTCATGAGTTTCCGGATGTACTATCTTCACAGCCCTACTGGCCCTTTGCTGCATGAATTGGACCTGCGCATAATGATTCCCCGCAATACCTGGAGGAAGTTGACCACCCAACGGCATCTGACCTAGTGGATGAACTAGCTGGGACTGCAACTGCTGCGGAGACAGTGGACCACCAAGGGCGTTCGTCATCTGAGATGGAATCAGTTGACCGGTCAAAATGTTCGAGTGAGGGTATTTCATCTGGCCCATATTCTGCTGCACTAAACCCTTCTGTGCCATGCCACCCTGGGGAGAAAAGAGCTGAGTAGGATGACCCCCCTGAGAGACCTGTACTGTAGGCAGCTGACCTTGCATGTGCATTACAGGCTGTCCTTCTGGTGGTGAGAGCTGTGTCATTCGCTGCACAGGAGGCTGTGGGGGAAGGTGATTCTGTCCCTGTGAGTACTGAAGCTGCTGGGGCTCAACCATTCCCAGATTCAAAGACTGTTGGGGAGGCGGCTGCTGCAATATAAAAGAGTTGGGCAGCTGCCCAGAATGAGGTTGCAGACTCTGCTCGCTTGATGGCTCCACAGATCTGGCTGCATTGTACGAAATAGGCTGTTCCAAGCAGAAAACCGACATCATTCCTGTTGCAGAAATCTACAACTTCTACATAATCCTATAGCTAGACAAAAGCCTGCAAATACCTGCGCCTGCTGCTGCCCTAATGAAACCGGAGGAAGCTTATTTGCCTGCACAGTCCTGGCAGACTCGAACCTAGCCTGCGCAATGAGAAGTCAGAACATCAAGCTCTTGACCCCGTAAACATAGGATTAGCCTTCGACACAAGGGGGTCAACACTAACCTGGTCCCATTTTTGTTCATCCAGATTCGGAGGAGCTGAATGAGTACGAGGAGGAATCTGTGATTTGCTTGTCGTTAGAACATGATTCGCCGACCAACCTAAGAACATCTGCAATACTTTCAAATAAGCGTGAAACAACGTACCTGCATGCAACCAGGACTAATGCTGCCGAATTGAAAAGCAAACGGCGGTTGCAATCCTGCTCGAGTCAGATCAGGAGAGGCAGCTGAAACAATGGGAAATACATGAGAGCCAAGTCCCGTCATCGCACACTCAGGACAAGGTCCAGCTCAAGGGAAGACGACGGGACCAAAGTGACAAACCACTAGAGCTTAGGGCATACCAGGCATAGGAGCAGGTGATGCCGGCGGTTCCGCAGCCACGGGACTTGAAGGCACAGCGACCTTGAGACCTGCTTTGGACGGTACACTTGGCGCCTCATTGGGACGCGGCTCAACAGCAGGAAGCGCACCTAGCTGTCCAACCAATGCGAGCTTAGGATGAGTCTGCAAACCTGAACTCAAATGGGGCGGCTGGTTCGCACTCGGGGACGCCACTCGTTGCCTGCCCACTGCATCTGCAGACCAGAGACCCAGCTGGCATCAGAAACAAGCCGGCTCGCTTGCGCTACAGAGCCCAATTACGCCCTAGAATAGTGTAATCACCTTGCTGCTGTTGCCCCTGCTGATGATCCTGCTCCTGAGGCGGCCTCTGCTCTTGCTGCGGGTGTGGCTGCTGTTGTGTTGCTGGCTGAGCCTGCGGAGGCACAGTCCCCTGCGGCTGCGGCTGCGGCTGCTGATAGGGAAACGCCGGTGGGACAACCTTGTAATAGTTCCCTCCGTGGTCATACCCTCCACCCCCGGAGTGCCCTTTCGTCGATCCAGCTGGTCCATTTGACCTTTTCCCCCTGCCAGCACGAGGCACGTGAGCACAATTACGGCACAATTCGAGCCAAGGCCACGGAGCTAGAGCTGAAACAGAAGTGACAAAGGGCATAGGAAGACAAGAACCCCATAGCAAGCAGAAGGCTCCACTTTCAGCGACTGAGACAAGCACTAGAACCTGCTCCTCCCAACAACCTAAATCACAAAATTCACACCAGCCACCCCACACCGCAGGCACACACAAAACGCCACCCAAATTACGGATCTTGCCGCTCCTCACACACATATGCAAGCTACGCTACGCTGAGCCTCCAACCCTAATCCGCAAGCAGGGCGTGAAAAGGAAACACGTATTCTACCCTCGATTGCCTGGTCCAGGCCCCGACCCAGCACGGGGGGAAGGCACGGGGGAGAAGGTCTGCGGGGAGACTTGGAGCGGTGGGGCGCTGCCTGAAGGGCCGGGCCCCCCTGCGCCGCCACCCTTGCCAGGTGCAGCTTGCCCCCCTGCTCTCTGGTACCCAGACCCCGCTGCTCTTCCACTTTTCTTCAGCTGTGCCTCATTCCGATCTGCCTTGGATTGATAATGGGACATATATATCGCGATAGGTTGCCACGCTTGCGTGCTGCAGAAGTGGCACCGGATCCGCAGAGATCCGCGGGGCGCGCTGCTCTCACACCCGCATCAGTCGCAATACAAGCAAGACGGCCTACTTCCCTGCTGCGCGTGGGCGAGAGGAATTGGGGGCCGTCAGGGCGGGGAGGGCCTCGGCGCAGGGGGGGAAAGCGGGAGCGGGGCGCAAAGAAGCGGGAGGAAGCGGGCGAGCGAGGGGAGCGGAAGGGGGTCGTGAGACGTAACGAGACGAGGCGGACGAGAGGGGAGGAGGAGGAGGGGGAAGAGGCGGGTGGAGGGGAGGAGGGAGAGGCGAGGCGTGGGAGGAGGAGGTGGAGAGAGCGGGCTTTCAAGGTGGCCCGCCGGCTGTTGCTAGGGTAGCCAAGATCATGGCCGAGGTCGCTGAGGGGAGGAAGAGGAAGATCGCAGGCAGACGGGCTGGCTTCTACACGCACACACACAGACACGAGTCTAATAAAGAGAGACGGGCGCCAGAGCCTCTATGAAGCAAAACGCATGTGCACGCTTATACTGCTACTTTAGCGAAGACACGGCACTAGCCTTGGGCAAAATCTGAGAATCGAGATGACAAGCATTCATGGACTATCAGTCCCAAAAGCACACACCAGTTCGCTCCACTGCCACCTTTACGGCTCCTCCCTGATATTGGCATTTCCACCCACCACTCTCATCAATTTTCTTTTCTTTTAAAACCAACTCACGCCGTACATATTTAGACCAACTTATGATATCGTAATACGTTCGGTAGATCATTCTATAGATTTCACCATCATAGAGGAGTCTGGTGGTATGACACTCAATCCGAACTTGAGATCTATATTATCTATCAAGTTTTTTATTAATCTTTATATATCTCCATAGCTTCTCATTTATATTTGAAAATATTCTTGTGTATTATTTGCGGTATCTTTTTGTATTATTCAAGTTAAGACAATGGGTTCCAAGACCGTCTCCCTTATTTTATTGGTAATATTGAACGGGTACTTAATTTTGGTCGCATTGCGCAATGCATCTGATGCCAAGTCTTCATATAGTATACATAACATGGTTTCAAGACAAGAGATTTCAAGTATATATATTAGTAGTACAACTTTGTTATTTGCTTGAAGAGTACTAATGATTCTTTTTTTTAATCTGTTTGCCACCACCCAGTTTAAACTATCTCACATTGCTTGTGGATCTTATCTCTAACGGAAACAACTATTCCACCTACTCATACATCACATCCCCCATCGGCATCTTTAACGCCTCCGACTTCACCAGGTTTGTAGATTTTAAAGTGCGAGGTTTACGTACCATGTTTGTTTCGAGTATCTTTGGTTCTTTTGCACATCCTCATCGCCGACTCCTCCTTGGTAGCTGATGCCTCCCTATCCCATAATTTGCGCTTACCACTTACGTCTCATCTCGCTTGAGCCACAAGACTAGCTCACAACCTAAACTTTGAACATTGCAAACACACAGTGTTTACTTTAGATACGACCAAGGACTCGTAAACACACATGTACCACTGCGGTTACATAGGACTTAGACGCTCCTTTAGCTTAGCCATATATATGGTACGGTATTCCAACAGTTTTAGGACTAGCTGGGTGAGGAGTAACGGGCAACACACCACACGCAAGGACGGCATAAGTACCTGAAGACTAGGGTAAATAACAAAAAGATCACATAGCGGGGCTTTGCTCCTTATCGTTTAGTGTTTGCCTCCCGAATTTCTATGCTCTTAGTCTTTTCTCATTCTCCATCAACACACCAAAGTCGCGCCTCTTTCGAGTCCACTAAGGCCAGAGGCTTACATTCCTTCAGCAATCATAGATTTTCAAACATTTGTGGGATTTCACACCGGCACTCCATAGACAAATCTTCCATCATTTTTAGAAACTACTCGCGCAATTGTCTTGAAATTTGTTGTTTCCGCCGAAGAGTGCAAGACTCAATGCCCAATCCTGTTGATACGGCACGCTGCATAGCCCGTCAAACAACAACTCTCCCTTTTCTTTAGATGGTCTCAAAGGATGGCCAAAATTATTCATCGATGCCTTGGCATTCTTGCGCACTTTCAATGGACGTCTAGGCGCTTCAAGTATCTTGGTTCTCTTGCATGTCATCGCTATCTTCTCCTTGGCCGGTGATGCCTCCATGTCCCATAATTTGCATTTACTTCCGACGTGGCTCATCTTGCTTCAGTGATAAGACTAGCTTCGAGTTGTCTCGCAACCTAAGCTTTTAATGTTGCTCGTGGGACGAAAACAATGCAAATAAATTATGCACTTGTCTATCCCCGTGACACCAAACATGTAATTGAACCATTTGTTTATCTCTTGAAGTCTCTTTTTCATTTTTATAAAATTATTTATTTATCAGGAATATGCACTTATACATATGTACTTAAAATGACTAGCCAGCTTGATGCAATTGGAATGACTTCATGCCTCGTAACATTTGGTGATGGTACGTGACTCATTCTTGGACACTTCGGTGGGCTCATGGGTGTCAAAGGGGCATGACACAATAGGTGCACTGCGCGTACATGCTGATGTGCTGGTGTATACGTAGAACCTGTGCCAGCATGAGGATGTCAAGTTCGCCACCCCACTCCACGCTCCTCTTCATCCTTTTGACGTAGTCCGTGAAGTCTCCTTTGACAATATCTCGTAAATGAGGCTTTGTATTTCCAACTCGGCAAAAGCTCAGTTTGGAAGGGCGTACGCTACACGCCCTTGACTCTCTACGCCCAACATCGTTTTCGATCATTGGAAGTTTGAGGCTGCCACAGAGCGAAATAGGCCCTTTTCGACCCATGCAACAGGCATGCTTTTTTACTCCTCTTGTTTGAGTATCCGTGTTTATTTAGGTGGTACAAAGGGATGGGCAATATTATTCGTCAATCCCTTTGCATGCTTGCGCACTTTCGATTGACATCTAAGTGCTTGTCATGCCGTGTGATACTAATCTCTGCACGTGGGTTTAGTGTTTGATTAGCATTAATTAATCTAATTACTTATCTTTAAGTAAGCAATTAGTGTTAATTAATCTAATTACTTATCTTTAAGTAAGCAATTAGTGTTAATTAATCTAAGATGCTTATGTTAATTAAGCATTGATTAGTGTTAATTAATCTAAGGTGCTTATGTTAATTAAGCATTGATTAGTGTTAATTAATCTAAGGTGCTTATGTTAATTAAGCATTGATTAGTGTTAATTAATCTAAGGTGCTTATGTTAATTAAGCATTGATTAGTGTTAATTAAACATGGTTATCAATAGCTAAGTGGATAAGCTCAAGTAATATGCTTGGCATATTCCTTGCATATTATAGTGTATTCTTAGAATACAATAGCTAAGTGGATAAGCTCAAGTAATATGCTTGGCATATTGCATATTATAGTGTATTCTTGGGATATTTACGGCGTATCTTTGATGCCAATAGGATATCTTAGGAATATCGTGTGGTCTAGTATATATAGACCCTTCCATTGAGACAAGCTCGGATCATAGCAATCCTCTATATGATGAGTGTTGTGAGGAGGCCAAAGCTATGACTCCAAAAACGATGTGTGAGGATTTTGCGTGTTGTTCTCGTGGGGAGAGTGTGTTTGTGCCACGACGTGCGAGCTACTCTCTCCTGTTGTTATTGGTTGCACCTATATATCTGCGTATTCGATTTGTTTGCTTGGTTGTTGGTCGAGGAAGTGATTATATGAATTCAAGTGCTTACCTCGTGCGACACGCTTCAAGTATCTTGGTTCTTTTGCCCGTCTTCGTCGCCTCCTCCTTGGCCGGTGATGCTTCCATATCCCATAGTTTGCATTTACTTCAGACGTACCTCATCTGGCTCGAGTCACAAGACTAGCTTGGAGCTGTCTGGCAACCTAAGCTTTGAATGTTGCAAACACCACGTGTTTACTTTAGATACGATCGGGGGCCTATAAATACCTCTAAGCTATAATGAATGCACCGTGGTGTAAGGAAAGAACATGTCCTTGACCTTCGACACACATATTTCCAATACGAGACCAAAAATCCAAGATAGGAAAATCAAACACCAAATTTGTCTAAAAAAGCAAGCATGCATGCGGTACGGATGCCGACACCGGGGGGTTTGACCGATTTTGTTTGCTCCATTTAGGGCTGAGCATCGAGAGCCATTGAACAACGGATGCTCGACCATGCAGCAGGTGATTGGCGCCGCCGGCAGAATCCATCCGACAAAAGGTGCAGCGGGGCATGCGAGACTGGAAATTTACATGCGAAGGGTGGACAAACGGAATTGAGATACATTACAGCACACCGTGCGGGATGTGGTCTAGAGAAATGTATTAATACTTGCTGCAAGACGTGGAAAATTTGGGACATCAAGTAGTTTCATATTTTCTATGAATTGATTTAAAAGGGAGCCCTATTCTATGTCTACATTAATAGTAGTAAGCACAACTCTTGATAAGCTTGTCAAAGTTTTTTCCTAGCGCCCATCAAAAAAATATTATAATTACAAGTATAACAAATATCACCATGATACTCACGCTAACAACTACATGAAAGAAGGTTCAAGTATGTGCGAATGCTATAGCAACAAGATCTTGATCATTTAATTTTGATCTATATTCATGAGTCAAATTATAATCGGTATCATTTTCATATGAAAAAGTATCTAGTTTTGCTCCTTTATGAGCGTTTATGTACATATGGCTTTCAATTCATATCCATATGATGGTATCGAGTTTTGCTGCTCTGGTGGCCTATATATGTATGGCTTTCTATTCATTTCCATAGAACACTTGTGTGCACACTTTGGTTTTCTTATTGCATTGTTGAAGTCACAACTATGGGTTCCAAGATCGTGTCTCTTGTTTTTTGATACTTTTGAGCAGCTACTTAATTCTGGCTGACAATGCAGGTGATGATGGATCTCTCTTTGCTATGAATTCTTTTATATGTTTTGGGAGCACAAATGTTGTCTTTTAATGTGTTTGCTACCACCCAAATTTACTAACAAATCAACATGGTTGGTGGATCTTATTTCTAGGTGAAGTGACTACTCCACTTGCGCATGCATCACATCCTACTTCTGCGTCTGTATCGTCAAGTTCAGGTTTGTGGATATTGGAGTTTGCTTGTTTTATATAGAATTAGACGAATGTGTTCACGTTCAATAAATAGTTGACTCGAAATCTAACAATTTACAATCTCAATGTCTCTGCACATGTACATCCAGTTACGGGGCCTTCTTCTCCAACCAGCAAGTTTTGCAAGATCCACAATTTTCAAGAACATATTGTGGAAGGACATGGACGAACCAAATAAAATTTGCTGGTGCTATGGCTGCTTGTGTTTGTTTGCTTGTTGCTAGGAGTAGTTTCTTCATGTGAATATGAAGTGATGATATGCAAGTATGAATATGTATGCAAATGTTTCATATTATATTCTAAATATGTTACATTTTGAATATCATCATATGTACTTCAATCGATGAGTGATTAAGTGTACGAATATTTTTTTATAAATATGATGATTATCTAATTTGTTTGACCGACTGGTTCTGTCACATCGGTCATGTCTGTTCTAAATTTTGTTCAATTGGGTTGTAATGTTCTCGCACCAATCGCAACCTTGTTTTCTCATCCATAAGAATCCTTTGTCTTTCCCTGTGAGATCAAATAGTCGTTCACTCAATATGTTTCAGCCCTCCACTTTGCTCAATAGTGGTATGCTTCAACCCTCAAGGTTGTTTAACTTTTCTCGATGTCATGATTCGCGAAACTTCCAACCTGGCAAAGATGTTATCAAGTTTGCTCAACCACCTAATGTGGGCAACTTCCATCCTAGGCAAAGCTGCCTTTACTCGTCGACATGGGCACCGTGGCCTAGGGTTTTTCAGAATTAGGGCTTCGCAAGTAGGAGGGCTGTCATTTTTTTGGGCACATGCGTATGTAGCCTACCCGATGCTGCTGAATGTCAAGCAGAAAAAGAACGGATTTCGAAGGAAAATAGGCCCGACGTTCTGGGGTTGATGTCTATCCACCAACTCTGACCTGGCTATTTCATGCCTTGATTGTTTTGCTCTTCTGACCTGGCTGTTTCATGCCTTGATTGTTTTGCTCTTCGATCCTGCATCTCGTGTGTAAGTTCGCGCATCTGAGAATAGGTGTAGATATTGGACATGCCCAACTTAGAAATTGCAATTTATTGGTCACAACGAGCACAGCTCACAAAACAGTCGCAATCAGCTGGAAGGTAAGCCATAAGTTGCCCAGCCAGAAAAACCACAAGCAAGCTCTAGGAGGAAAGAAGCAGGTAATTATTCCGTAACATCTTAGACCTCGAGTCAAAACCCATACAATAAGGCGGACTATTATACACCATGTGAAAAACGGAAATAGTTCAGACAAAAATGATTCCAAAATTTTGGCATTAGACAGAGTACACCGCTCTTTGCGAATCCTCGTTCAACACAAATTGACACATGTAGGATGCGCGCCCGCACGACGGGACCTCCCGGAGCTCCTCACAAAATTGCTGTCCAGACGCCGTGTGCGCTCCAAACTCCCCGACAACTCGCCTAACGGTAGGACTTCTGGAAACGGGCTCGAGCACCACGACCTCCAAACTTCTTAGGTTCGCAGCGTCGGGGATCAGCCACCAGCAAAGTCCTGTCGTACCGGACGAGGATGTCCTTGATCTCCTGCTTGGACTGCTCGTCCACATACTTTTGGAAGTAGGCCACCAGGGCCTTCGCGATGCTCTGCCGGATGGCGTAGATCTGCGAGGTGTGCCCTCCGCCTCTCACCCGTATCCTCATATCAACCTCAGCAAAACGCTGGCGGCCCAGCAATAGGATAGGCTCACAGGCCTTGTACCGCAAAATTTCGGGCTCCACCAGCTCGATCGGGCACCCATTGATCTTAATCAACCCGCGCCCCCGCTTGCAGTAGGTGACGGCCACAGCTGTTTTCTTCCGCCCGAAGCACTGCACTGACTCCACTGTCGCAGGTGGTGCCGCCATGGCTACGTTGGAGCCCGATAGTGCACCAAGGGCCTGAGCATCTGCACGCAAATGACTCTCTCGTCTAGGGCAGACAAACCCAAAACCCTTTCTGGTTCGGGGAAGCTAGTGTATGTACGTACATATATAGACCGTAATATATATTCCGCGGCGGACTCTAATATATATATTCCGCGGAGATGACCACGATGGCTGTTCTGCCTACAACCACATTGTAGGTTTCCATGCTCTGATTATGTTAGACATCAACACATGTGTTCTGGCGTCATTTTCGTCTAACGTCACAAAAGGGTTCATTCTTACTTGTCGAGTCCATTCATGTCTGTTCACCAGCTTGGTCGAATGAATAGCGTGCCACCTCCACATTGCTCCATTTTTTGTAAGCACTCAACGGATTAGAGCTGGTGAACAGACATGAATGGATTTGACAAGTAAGAATGAACCCTTTCTTTCACAAAATGAAGAACCGAAAAAGATATCAGAGGCATCTCGAAGCATTCCCCAGGGCGCCGTGCGGGTCACAACGAGAAGCCAGTTGTATCACATGCTCTAAACGACATTGAGTTACTCTACGACTTTGATCTTCTACGACAAACCTACGATATCCGCGCTCTGCGGTGAGCATTTCAAAGGCAGGCATGCAGATTTGAGCAACACGCTCTACGGTGAGCATTTCCAAAGCAGGCATATAGATCTGTTTGCTCAATATCTGGGTGTACGGACAAGCATGTTCCCAAAGAGTTGTGGTAAGGACTGTATCTTCCGCTGGCAGGATATATATATTCTACTATGTAAGAACATACCACACCTCTTTGGGAACATGTTAGTACGCCCAGATCTTGAGCAGACAGATCTGCTTGCCTACGTTCGAAATGCTCACCGCAGAGCGTGGATATCGTAGGTTTGTCGCAGAATGGAGTAACTCAATATCATTTAGAGCATGTGATACAGCCGGCTTCCAGCTTCTTGCTGTGACCTGCACAGCGCCCTGGGCCTGCTTCGAGATGCCTCTGATTTCTTTTTCGGTTCTTCATGTTGTGAAAGAAAGGGTTCATTCTTACTTTGTCGAGTCGCCAGCTAAAAAGCTATGCACGAGTCCGTTCGTGTCTGTCCACCAGCTCTGACCTGGCTGTTTCCATGCTCTGATTCCTTTTCTCCTTACCTGCATGTCCTCTGCCTGTTCCCACATCTCAGCACCAGTGTAGATGTTAGACATCAACACATATGCTGCGGCGTCGTTTTCGTCTAACTTCACTGCTTGGTCGAATGAATAGCGTGCCACCTCCACATTGCTCCACTTCTGGCAAGCACTCAACATGGTGTGCCAGACAATTTCATTAGGCAGAACTGGCATTGTGGTCACCAAAGTCAGTGCCTCATCCAATCTGCCTGCACGGCCCAGGAGGTCCACCATGCAAGTGTAATGCTCGATGGTCGGAGTGATGCCATAGTCTCTGCTCATGTTGTCGAAAAGCTCTCTCCCCTTGTTCACTAGGCCAGCATGACTGCAAACTGATAGTACACTTAGCATTGTAATGCCGACTGGCTCTATGCCTTCGTCTTTCATTTTCTGCAGTAAGTTGAAGACCACTTCACTGTCTCCTTGACAGGTGTAGCCAGCAATCAGTGCAGTCCAGACAACATCGTCTCGTTCGGGCAATGCATCAAACACCTGCTGTGCGTCAATCATGCTCCCAGATTTACCATACATGTTTATCAAACTGCCTGCTACAAACATATCTGCTAGAAGCCCTTGCTCTTCAATCTGTGCATGGAGCTGTCTTCCCAGATTCAGAGCTGCCACATTTGCACATGCCTGCAGGAGGCATGCAAATGTCACAGAATCGGGTACAGTGATGCCTTCTTCGTGCATAGCACTGTAAAGACGAAGGGCCTCCTGGCCCATGCCCTCCTGGGAATATCCTGCAATCAAGGCAGTCCACGTGACCACATCTTTGTGCCCAAGTTCTTCAAACACTCTTTCCGCGTCCTCCAGGCTGCCACACTTTGCATACATGTTTACCAAACTGTTTGTGACCAACACTTCTGCTTGGAGTCCTCGTTCTCTGATTTGTGTATGAAGCTGGTTGCCTCTCTGCAGTGCTGGGGTTCCCACACTCGCACATGCCTGCAGGAGGCACACAAATGTCACAGAATCGGGTACAGCTATCCCCTCTTCTTGCATAGCAGTGTGAAGACGAAGCGCTTCTTGCCCCATGCCCCTCTGGGAATATCCTGCTATTATGGCAGTCCACGTCACTGCATCTTTTTTACCAAGGCCGTCAAACACTTGTTGCGCATCTTCCAAACTGCCACACTTTGCATACATGGTAACCAAACTATTGGCTACAAAAACATGAGTATGATGTCCTTGTTCTCTAATCTGTCTGTGAAGCTGCTTCCCTGTCTCCAAGGCCAGGACACCCAAACTTGCACATGACTGCAAGAGACACACAAATGTCACAGAATCAGGTACAGCCTCGCCTTCTTCCTGCATAACACTGTAGAGATGAAGGGCTTCCTGTCCCATGCCCTGCTGAGAATATCCTGCAATCAGAGCCGTCCACATGACCACATCCTTCCGACGAAGTCCATCAAACACTCTCCGAGCATCTTTCAAGCTGCCACACTTTGCATACATGTTCACCAAACTGGTGGCCACGAAGACATCAGCTTGGTGCCCTCGTTCTCTAATCTGCGCATGAAGCCTCTTCCCCATCTCCAACGCCTGGGCACCCAAACTTGCACATGCCTGCAGGAGGCACATAAATGTCACCGCAGTTGGCGCAACAACGCCTTCATCTTCCATAGCCGTGTACAGACGAAGGGCTTCCTGCCCCATGCCATGCTGGGAATACCCTCCTATCATGGCATTCCACGTGACCACATCCTTTCCAACAGTTCCATCAAAGACACCTCGGGCATCTCCCAAGCTGCCACATTTGGAATACATGTCAACCAAGCAACTACAAACGAACAACCCAGGCTGAAGGCCACTAGCCAACACATCATCATGCACCTGCTTCCCAGTTCTCAAGTCCGATCCCCTTGCACACGCCTGAAGGGCTGCCACAAACACATGACCATCAGGCTTCACACCAGACCTGCGCATCCGATCATACAGCTGTATGGCCTGCTTGTCTTGCCCCTGTTTCACATGCGCAGAAATTATGGAAGACCACATGAAGGCATCTGGCTCAGCTACCGTGGTGAACACGTCCATCGCGTCTTGCAACCTGCCGTGGGAAGCATACATTCGCAGGATGTGATTGCCCAGGAACGTATCCGACTCGAACCCCCTTTTCGTCGCGAAAGCATGGACTCGGCGGCCCAGAACAAGATCCTTGCCCCCCATACATTTCTTCAGGACAGCAAAAAAGAGAGACTTTGGAATGGCATAGTCTTGCTGCACCAGCACTCCCAACGCCTCAACAGCCTCAGTCAGACGGCCCTTTTCGCATAGCTTGCTCACGGTTTCGTGTCCTGCAGGTCTGCCAGGGTAAGGATCCTCCGGTAAGCTCTTCTTCAATTTCGAGGCACGACGACCCATCTCCATATCCAGAGTAGCACTCTGCGCAGCTGGCTTCCGTCCATTTCTGTTGCGCCTCGTGACTTTGTTGTTTGCGGCCGGCTGGTCCCTTGAGGTCAGGTGAGAGGGAGCTTTGCACAGAATTCGATTTAACATACCAATTTGTTGGGTCGAAAACAGCGGTGCGCACAATGGGTCATGTTGGCCATTGTGACAGTCAATAGCAACGCTCCAGACTGCCATGGCTCGCAGAGATACCAGAGGCAGCCAGCCGGCGTTGATGACCAATACCAAGTATTGGTCATCAACGCCATTTCCGCAGAGCAAAGCAACCCCGCATTCTCAACCCCTGTTCACCCCAGACCTCCTATCTTCCAAGACATAGTTGCATTATGGTTGTAGATTTTTCCTCAATCCTCTGATCATGAGCAAAATGGAATAAAATGGATGAGTGGGAAGGTCATGGTGGGCTTTCCAACGAGTCCATGCTTGCCCTGGTATGAGCTTTTGATCTCCATATAGGTTGAAAGGAACGTCTTCGAAGATTTTCTCGAGATGACAAAAATTGCTTAATTTGCTTTGTGCACAACACCTTTCCTGGGCTGGACACTTGTTGATCGGCACTAAGGACACCCACTGATCATGTGGAAACCAAGGGATTATGCTAAACCATTCATTTACAAGGCCGAAAGGAACGTGTACACTCTTCACACTCCGGAGTGCCATGGCACCAAGGTTCTATCCCCACTAACCTCCCTCTAACCTGACATCTATGCTACCGCGTCCTCAAATGTATACGCATAAGTGCATGAGAGCCATACGTAGTCCGCTTATCCAACGCGTGGCACTTTCCCACTGGCTACACCACGGCACCGTGAACCGCGTACCAGCCATGGCACATCGTCGTGGTGGCCGCGAGGAGCCCGCGCAATGTTGGTAACCCAGGCGGCCATGGCTGGGTTAGCATGGCCGCAACGCTTCTGTGAACGATGCCATGAGATTCTTTATACTTACAATTGCCCAATTTTTTGGCGGTGCACATGGCTCAATAGCTTATGTCTTGGGACAAAATTATACAAAAATATTAATCAGCTACCATGATTTATCTGCAGCCTCAAATGTAGGCCTTTGGCGGTGCACATGGCTCAATAGCTTATGTCTTGGGACAAAATTATACAAAAATATTAATCAGCTACCATGATTTATCTGTAGCCTCAAATGTAGGCCTAAAGTCTCGAATTGGAGTTGTTGGGCGTTTTGGGATTAAGTGGAAGCGTGAGTTTAGGAAGAGTTTTTGCATAACCACGATGGCTGCATTGGAGAGCGTGTATTCTAGGATGGGTCACCTAATGAGAAAACGAAGGGTTATGAATAAATGTGCCCCCGGCACATTGCAAACTGTACCTTGAACTTTGTGCCTCCCCAAGCATAAGAGGGGAGCTTGAAATGAATTTTATAAGGAGACCACGTAGAAGGTTGGCTCCTGAGTTGCTCTTTGTTACCAATTGGTACTATAGACTATAGTCTTGCTTGGCTTTGCAATTGCTTGCGGAGTGCATCCTAGTCGATGATTGAGGGATGTCTGAGGTTGTCTCATATTGCTTTAACAAAAAGCTGATGGCTAATGTTTTTCTTGTGTGATATACTCATGCTTCCTCAAATCGTGACCTTGTAGCACAGACGTGTGTGATGCTTATGAGTTTGGTATCTACCTGCAAATGCAACAAAGTGTGAATATTCTAAATGGTATTCGTTTGTGCACCAGGACCCTTGTCTATGGAATATGAAGTGCATGTGTGATACGCCCTTCTTTCCTATATCTATTTCCTAGCATGGCAGCCTCGGTGGGACCAACTCTCTAGAGCTGGCGGGAGCTCTCTATGACATCTGGTGATTGCTGAATGACCTTTAACTTCCCCCGAGCACCTGGTTAGTCATGCACCACACCTCGTTAGTAGTTGATAATGTGGAAGCTTAGGAAAAACCCAAAGCTTACCTCGTTTGTCCATAAGAAGCTGAACAAGAAGGTCTAGAGCTATCTGTGAAACATAGTACTGGTTAGGAGAGCCCCTAGCATAGTTCCATTTGGAATTTGAAACGCACCTCTTGTACTTAGAAAACTCTTCCTATCTGAGGTTGTCGTCAGGGAGTACTTAACCTCCAATTCTTCCACTTTTTACGGGGCCCCCTCGGAGGACCCTGATGAACATCTCATGATGTCCAACCGAATTCTGAAAAGTAGAATGCAAGGTACCGAGAAGAAACTTTTGAAGTACTTCCCATCATCATGAAAGCTGAAGTCTGGTTTGATAGCTTGGGTGATCTAAGTGGACTTGATTGGTCGGTGTTGTGCACAACCTTTTTGACACATTTCAAAAGCAAATTCTTTGTAAAAGACTTCTAAGAGGAGGAACTCAGTTGTTTGTACCAAGGTGACTAGGAGGATGTTACCGAATACGTGGAGCGAACTCAAGGGCTCATTCACAAGTTGGGATACGCTTTTCTGCCAAAGAAGATGAATTAGAAGAAAGTCAAGACCAAGTTTGTGATGGGAATCCATGACGAATTTTTCACAAGAAAGATGGAAAAAGAGGCACTCAGCCTGAATGCCGTGATCTCGTTAGCTCTGGAGAGGAGGAAGCTGCGTACAAGATTCAGGCCTTAACGACCAAGAAACAGTGTCTGCGCAAAAACGATGGATTCTGAAAGACCTTTTTGTGCCTAATTGGAAGTTGACCATCCTAATTTAATATCAGCAAAAACACATTTTGGAATAGTTTTTACTCGTCAGAGGCATGTTTAAGCATGAAGCACATGCGGGCGGGCGGCCCGCACAGGCAAGTGTTTAGCTATAATGAGCAAAGGTGCCACCTTACTTGGGCCTTCCATAGATAAACGTGGCCCACAAGTCGCGTGCATTCTCTTGGTTAGGCCTCGCTTCTTGGCGGGTGTGGAAGACCACATGTGAACTAACCCCGCTCTCAAGTGTCAGGGTGAGCGATTTTTTGTTTTGGGTGTGTTAGAATAGCGAGTGCTTTGAGAATCGTCGAGTCGGGTCTTTTATACGGAATGGTCCTTGGCCCTTGGAGATAATAATAATTTTTCGACCCTTAGGTTTGACCCGGAGGTGGGGTAGAAATAGAGTCCTTGGGTATTGGGAATTTTTAGAATAAAAGGTGTCTATATATGCTAGGGATGCTCACAATATGCCAGTTGTGTAGTCAAGTGGGGTGGTGGCTAGTTCCACCACGGTGGCGAAAGCAGGACGTCTGAGACCGGAATTTACAACCCTAGTGGCGGAGGCGGGACTACAGTCGGTCGGGCGGGAGAAGGCACACCCGGCCGCAGTCGCGACTTTCGGGAGGCGGTCGGAGGCTGCAGCAAGAGGCGCGTGCAGCCTTGAGCCAAATCAACATCTCGTGCGGGAGGAAGGCGAGAGCAAGGCGGGCGGAGGAGAGAAATCAGGCGCCGGCAAGTTCGCGAGGCGTGGAAGGAGCGCGAGGCGGCTTCGATTTTTTCTCTCTTGACCGGGATCTGCGGGGTAGTCGAGGTTTTGTTTTGGGAAACAACGAGAGAAGGAGATGGCGCCCAGTGCGGAAATCCCTGCGGTGGCCCAACATGGACCCTTTGGAAGTGAGGTGGCGCTGGTGCGGGGCTGGGCAAGTTCGCTTTTACGCCAAAGAAGATGAATTAGAAGAAAGTCAAGACCAAGTTTGTGATGGGAATCCATGACGAATTTTTCACAAGAAAGATGGAAAAAGAGGCACTCAGCCTGAATGCCGTGATCTCGTTAGCTCTGGAGAGGAGGAAGCTGCGTACAAGATTCAGGCCTTAACGACCAAGAAACAGTGTCTGCGCAAAAACGATGGATTCTGAAAGACCTTTTTGTGCCTAATTGGAAGTTGACCATCCTAATTTAATATCAGCAAAAACACATTTTGGAATAGTTTTTACTCGTCTGTAGGCATGTTTAAGCATGAAGCCTGTCGCCAGAGCGGGGCGAAGCAGCTCGCCTGGGCAAGTGTTTAGCTATAATGAGCAAAGGAGTGCCACCTTACTTGGGCCTTCCATAGATAAACGTGGCCCACAAGTCAGGCGTCTGCATTCTCTTGGTTAGGCCTCGCTTCTTGGCGGGTGTGGAAGACCACATGTGAACTAACCCCGCTCTCAAGTGTCAGGGTGAACGATTTTTTTTGTTTTGGGTGTGTTAGAATAGCAGAGTGCTTTGAGAATCGTCTGAGTCAGGTCTTTTATACGGAATGGTCCTTGGCCCTTGGAGATAATAATAATTTTTCGACCCTTAGGTTTGACCCGGAGGGTGGGGTAGAAATAGAGTCCTTGGGTATTGGGAATTTTTAGAATAAAAGGTGTCTATATATGCTAGGGATGCTCACAATATGCCACAGTTGTGTAGTCAAGGGGTGGTGGCTAGTTCCACCACGGTGGCCGAAACGGACGCATGCACTGTGGGGAATTTACAACCCTAGTGGCGGAGGCGGGACTACCAGGCGCAATCGGGAGAAGGGCACACCCAAGATCGCGAGGTCGCGACTTTCCGTGAGGGGCGAGGAGCGCAAGAGGGGCGCGCTGCACACGACGCCAGCCAAATCACCGCCTGCGAGGAAAGGCGCGATCAGTGAGCGGGCGGGCGGAGGAGAGAAATCGGGCGCCGCAAGTTCGCGAGGAGGCGTGGAAGGAGCGCGAGGCGGCTTCGATTTTTTTCTCTTGACCGGGATCTGCGGGGTAGTCGAGGTTTTGTTTTGGGAGACAACGAGAAGGAGATGGCGCCCGAGCGCCGAAATCTCACACGCAGGGCCCAACATGGACCATCGGAAAGTGAGAGCCGGCACCGTGTGAGCCGGGTCTCAAGTTCATGGAGAAGAAATGGTGCTCTGACACTGCATTGGTGCAAGAGTCGCCCGGCAATTAAGGACCAAGTCGCAAGAGGGTGACGCGAGGAAAAGGCCTGAGCGGGATTTGGCCCTCTTCGAGGCGTGTATGGGCGAGAAGCATCGGAGGATGGGAGCTTGGTGATTGACCCCAGTGAAGACCTTGAAAGGCTGCGTGACGCTCATGAAACTGGGAAGTGAGAGTGAACAATGGGTGGGTGACTCGCCAACTCGTGTCTGCGGTGGTGGGATTGGCCAAATGGATTTTGTGTTTCCTCTGAGCCGGAAGGCTGGATCATATGGCGGATCACTTCTTGGTTTTCTTCACGAGGTGGTCAAGGGTACACAAATTGATTGGGGAGGATGATTTTCGAAAGAGCACATGAGGAGAAGGCGAATTTACTCTCTTCTTCCCTCGGCCCTCCTTGATTTCGCCTTTTCGATTCATGTATTTGCGCATTAGGGTGTTTACGGAGTTGGGCATGTCATGCATGGTTGGAAGCCGGTCGGGGAACTCAAGGTAGAAGAGGAGGAATTGAAGGAGGATTCGGGCAAGGATTCCGGCGGTTGAGTCGCTTCCTGGAAGGTTCGGAAGAGGGTGGGGAAGTTTCCAAGGGTAAGAAGCGAAGGCGGCAGTCGAGCAGGGGATCGGCGAAGAAGGGGAGGCGCGGAGGAGGAACCACAGCCACACCGGGGTCACAGTCGAAGGCAGCGGAGCAGCAGGTAAGGAGGAAAAATAAAGGGAAATGGCAAGTTGCTCCCCTCGGTCTGAGGATGAATCGCTGCCGCTAGAGAATGAGGCGGGGAAGGCGGTGTGAGACCAACCCCTAGGAGAGGAGGGTTAACCCAGTGACCATAGCAGACTCGGGACATTTTGGCGACATTTCACCGAACCGTCCTACCGAGGTGGGGATAGGAGACACCACCTCGAGAATTGTTGTGGAGGCGGATGGGCAAGGGACAGCCAATTTGGGGATTTCGAGGTTTGACTTGACCATGGCACGGCGGATCTCCTCGATCAAGCGACCATGGCTCTCACTTGGTGAGTGTGCAAGGCCAGGAGAAGTTGCTCAAGGAGAAGTTGGAGCACAGGCGAGAGCAAGGCGGCCGAGGCCTTGAGCAGGAGTCTGAGCGGCCTTATGCAAGGCACAGGAGGCGATTAAGGACATGTCCACTCGGCGAGAAGCTTTAGTAAATCAGTCAAGGCGCATGCTACAATTGAAGAGCTTGGGATGAGGTCTCGCGAGTCGAGGCGGTGGGCGATGGCGCCCTTGGAGAAATTCAAGAAGGCGGAGAGGTACAAGCGGGAAGAGGCGAAGCTAGGGCCGAGTCAAGAGAGAGGTGGCCAAACCAAGAAAGGCCGAGACCACCGAGGCGAAACAACCACCGTGGGAAGCAACCACCACGGTGGCTAAACCAACCACCGTCGTGGAGCAGAGGCGAGGTGGGGAAGTCACCGCAGGAGTGTCGCGAGATGGAGGGCAGATCCCACGGAGAATCAGCAGCCGGCCCGAGATTGTCCACGGGAGGAGAGGTAAGGACCTCTGTATCGGAAGGCGTATTGTGCTACGTCCGGATGAGGATGCTCATGTCCACAGCACGCATGGTGGCGGGTGCTCACTCTAAGCGTGTATGTGGTTGTTGGGGCGGGAGGCGAAACTCTTGGGTACATCTTGACCGCCACAGGCGTTTACGATGGTTCCTTGAGTAGGAGGCGGGCGCCTATCCTCCATAAGTGGTCTTTGGAAGAGATGAGCGAGGCGCAGCGAGCATGGAGGAGGAGCACACGGTATGGTTGTCAGCGAGGAGGCGGGACAATGGACATAGAGGTCACAGGCATAGCGTCCGCGGGAAGGCGCGAGGGAAATTCAGGCGGTGAGGCGAGGTGGAGGTTGTGGGGAAAATCGCTCGGATCGGGCGAGGCCGAGGCGAGAGGGTCCCCATGGGCCGTGGGCGGCGGCAATCAGCGGCGCTGATTTTAGAAGTCGCGATAGCCTAGGACCGGGGTTTCCTTTTTGGAGGAGGATAGGGAGTTCCATCGGTAGTAGGCATTGTTGTAGATTGGTAAGGCGCTCGTGGTAGGAGCTACAATTTTAGACACTAAAGAAGTGGTGTGTTGGACCACGGCCGGATGTATAAGAGACCCTTTGGGTGTCTCTCAAGGCGACGATTTGGTGTGAACTTCCGTATCGAACCGCCGAGTGGGGTTGATTGGAGCGTCGGTCGGCATCAAGCGGGTTGGCACCGTCTTCAGTCACAAGAAGGCGGGAAGATCTCTGGATGGTCGAGGCGGGTGGCCAAGCTCCACGCTGGGGTAGGAAGGTGGCCGTGGCCGAGAAAGAGGTAGGAGTGCCGGAAGATCTGGATGGTCGAGGCGGTGAGGCGAGGCGAGCATGGAGGAGGAGGCGGGAAGGCGAATCGCCCAAGCAGGGTTTTCTTCTGATCCTCTTTTCCAAGCTGCCACCGGTGTGTTCATTCCATGAGAGAGTGCATGTGGCCCAAGGGAAAAGGGGTCTGTGTGTGAGGGAAAAGGGGTCTGTGGCCCGTGAGGCGAGGAGAGTTCATTGGGAAGGGAAAGGTTCCGGAGGGATGGTTGTGGTTGGGAGGGATTGTGAGGCGTGTGAGGGAAAATCGGAAGCGTGGGGAGTGGGCGTGTGGTGGATCGCGAAATTCCAGTAAGGTGAGGCGTATATGGGTGTCCATAGCCTAGGTCCGTGTTAGAAGTCGGTGTGAATAGACTCATGAGGCGCGGTGGTGGGGCCCGCCACGGTGGCGAACCACCGCTGCGGTGGCCGAGTCTACCAGTGGTGGGTTTGGGCGGTAGGCTGGAGAAGGTGGGGTAGTGGCGGCGGCGTGAGGCGGTCTAGAATCCATAGATTTAGCACACCTTGACACAACACCATTCCCTTGGGATCGAATCCTAGGACTATAACGACATAGAGGGTAAATGTGGCCTCTTTGCGTCTTGATGCAAAACCCATTCCACAGACCTCTGGGAAAGGCTGGCGGCAACCACCGATTTTACTCATTTTTATTTGAAAATACTTATTCCGGAGTGCGCCGATTGACCGGTGTACTCCCGCTCAAGCCATTCCAAATATAAAGGGGAGCAAAAATCACTTGAAAAAGAAATAACAATTTCCTTATGAGCAATCCACAAACATTTGAGGTGGGTCGGTACATCGGTGTAGACCACATTAGTAGAAAACAGCCGACTTACATTTGAAAAATACACGCCTCAGAAAACCAATGAAAATGGTACACAGGCGCACCCCTCGATGAATGCACCGGTCATCCGGTGCACAACAACTGAAACCTTAAAAAGATATTTGAAATACGGATCTCTTGGTATCTTTTTTATTGTAATCCAACCTCGGACCGGATTTTTGGGTATCTTTTTTTATTGTAATCTGACCTCGGACCGGATCTCTGGGTATTTTTTTTATTGTAATCCGACCTCAGACGCCCTAGAAACCCTTCAAAAGCGGAAAAGCACCCTTGGATAAGTGTACGCTACGTGCACAACAAGTCAAATCTTGTCATTTGAAACGCCTCGAAAACCAATGAAAATGGTACACAGGCGCACCTCGATGAATGCACCGGCCATTGCACAACAATCAAACCTTAAAAGATATTTGAAATCGGATCTCTTGGTATCTTTTATTGTAATCCAACCTCGGACGGATTTTGGGTATCTTTTATTGTAATCTGACCTCGGACCGGATCTCTGGGTATTTTTTTTATTGTAATCCGACCTCAGACGCCCTAGAAACCCTTCAAAAACGGAAGAAAAGCACCCTTGGATAAGTGTACCGCTCGACCGGTGCACAACAAGTCAAATCTTGTCATTTGAAACGCCTCTGAAATGTAAATCTTTGAGTGCCTTTTTTATTGTAATCTGACCTCGAACGCTTGAGAAAACCTCTAAAAACGGTAAACGGGCTCACCCTTAGATGAATATGCCGGTCGACCGGCGCACAGCTAGTCAAATTGTGTAAAAAATATCTCATATGAAAGTGCTTTGAAATGCAAATTTTTGGATGGTCTTTTTGGTGTAATCCAACCTCAAATGCATGAGAAAACCTTAAAAAACAAGAAACAGGCGCACTGCCGACCAGTGCATAGCAAGTCAAATTTTATGAAAAATATCTTTTTTGAAAGGCCTTTACAATGCGGATCTTCGAGTGTCTTTCTCCTTTAATCCAACCTTGGATATTTTCATTTAATCCAATTACATTTTCCTTATGTGCACCTGGGTCTTATAAAATGCGCTTGAAGTGCGCTAGTATACCAGCGCACTCCGAATGCATTTGTGTGGTTGTTAAGATAAGTTCCCAAACCTTCATTGGAGCCGGTCGACAAGCACACTTCTGGCAGTAGTGCGCCGGTCAACCGATGCACTCTTGTACGATGAGCCATGTAGCAGCCCATTATGTAGGTTAAGACCTTACAATCGGGGAAAAACATATATCGCATGTATGATCGACAAGCACTCGGATACGGATGCGCTTGTCGAGTGGGTCATCCGCATCTGAGTTTGGGGTGAAAAGGGCCCGACAGTGTGGAGTCATCCCCATGGACTTGCGGAAATAAACATTATGTAAGATTCTGAATGTAAGACTTTTTTCCAAACAAATATATAAATGTCTGATATCAGCAAAAAAATATACATTCGAAATATTCCTCCGCTCCATTTCGGCGGGACAACACTAGATAGGATTAAACGGAAGCAATATTTGTGACCACATTTGGATAAAATATAATATTGGCTTTTGAGGTGTTAGGTCACTCACATGCCGATGTGGTATTCCCCTTGTTGTCTGGGTTTCCATCGAAAGATGTGGAAATGCGTCTGAATTCTGCAATGTTTATGGACGATGATGTCGAATGGACGACACTCCGAGAGCCTAATCCCAGCATTTCAGTGCAATTTTTTCGTGATATGAGAATTCACTAATATGGAGAGGGGAAGATTCACTGTAGTTTTTCTGGCAGCCTTTTTTAGCGGAATCCGCCGTTTTTGCGCAGACGGTGTCTTAGACACCGAGCTAGACGTAGCTGAAGTTGAAGCTGATACCCAGATCTTGCAGTCAAAAGCAAAGAGAGGAGTAACGAAGAAGCCAGAAGGCTGACTGCAATGCACAACTACTCAAGGAGCTTTCAGAGCTGAGAAGTGAGAAGTGTAGCTAAGCCAAGCACACAATGGGCTATTGTCTCAAACTCTGTTGTTACTGTGGAGGGAGTGGGCGTCTGAAGTGGGGTTGTGTGAAGGTACCATCACACAAGCTGGCTGAAGAGCAGCCGCTGGGGACAGTGAAGTGAAATTCTAACTAGATAAGTTACAAGAAGAGAATCATCTTCGGACTCCTACAGACAATGGAGCCTCGGCATAGAGAAGATCGATGGTATAGCTTGGAATGGTGTTGGTGAGATCCCAACTGCTGAAGGACAGGTGACTACTTTGATAGAGAAGCGTACAAGAGAGATGGAGAAGTAGGAACAAGGAATCTAGATCTACAAGGTGTTCTAGGTTTGCTAAACGAACTGCTGATGAGCAGGTTGATGTTTGGTAAAAGGGATGTATTCTATGCATACATGATGATAGAGTACTACATGGGGAAAGATGGCACAAGTGTAGAAATCATAACGCTTGCCTTGTGCAAAACCTCACATGTGGACCAGAATTTGGTGCAATTATGGCAGCTCAAGTCTGTAAGGTTGGCACAAATGCTATGGCTGTAAAACTATGTAGGCGACAAGAGCTCACAAGTGATATAACATCCTTCCTTGGTCAACAAGTTTGGAACGTTTACAGTGCATCCCTTCCACAAAGAGTTGTGAGGAATACAATGAGAACTTTGTTGGTGAGAAGACGTGCACACATGTGAAGGAGGGAAGGTACATAGATGTGGGCTCGTGACAGGAGGGCCCACATCTCCGCGGCCTTCCCCAGACAACTATTATATTTGCGAACGCTAAGAACTCTCTTTGCATTTGGTCCTTGTGTATGGAGAGGATTTTCTCGTACCGAGAAAAAATATGACTTAACAATGGCTACTTCAATGGAGGATCAAAGTGTAGCTCCTTTGGCAATATCACAGCACTGCTACCACTATTGTATGAGACACAAGGATGTTAGGACCCCTATAATACCACTATAGTATGAGACACAAGGATGTCTTAGGACCCCTACGGACTGACCGTTCGAAATGTGGTGCATGTAGCTCATTTGCAAACTGCTTGAAGAATCCTTAGTTGAAATACAAATCGAAACTAATTTGAAATAGTATGATGAACAAGCGTCCTCAAAATTGCATTTGCCAATACCCTATGCCACCGATAGAAACACGTTGCCGGTCCGGAGGAACAAAGCCATTACATATGATAGGAGAGACGTCTTTAGTACAACGAGGAGATGTCTTTAGTCCAACTTTGATGAACCTCGAAGAATCGTTGCCCATGGCCCCATGAGTCGCGAGGGGAATGAAAGCATGCCTTGCCACTTGGGAGTGTCCTTGAGGACCTTGCCGTTGCGCATGTCTCCGGAACAGGTAAAAAGGAAAGCCAAAGTCTCGAATCGAGATCCATTGTGATTCTGGGGTTAAAAGGCCTGGCATTGCCATTAGCAACACGCGCTTCCTGACTGTCCTCGAGCCGAGCCTGCCAAACTTGTCCCGAGCCACTGGCCTCTCTGCCTACGGGGAATTGTTTTTCTCTCTGGAAATTTTGTAATGGCGGCAAGGCGATAAATGCGATGCTGAACTTGCTTCGTCCCTGGGGTGATCGAGAGCTTGCCATTATCTCATCCGAGGAGCGGCAGTGTGATTGAGTGATTTACTACATACGACGGAATCGGGATTGAATTTCGCTGCGTTTGACATCTGTATCGCGGTGCAGTCACTGAGTTTTGAGCGGGGGTTGGTGATCTATGGAGACTCTCCTTCTTGCTGCCTCCTTTCCAGTCTATCTTCAAGCTCAGGTGTCGCGATTGCTTCAAGCGGTTCTTTGTGCAGAGGGGACGGTCTTGTCATGAGGAGGACACTCAGCTGGTTTTTTGTTTGCAGGTACTTCAATTCCGTCAGACTGAGTTTTGAGCGGGGGCTGGTGATCTATGGAGACCTGCCACGATCCTGATGCGTTGAAAGCAGTCTCCTTCTTGCCGCCTCCTTTCCAGACTATCTTTAAATTCAGGTGTTGAGATTGCTTCAAGCGGTTCTTTGTGCAGAGGGGACGGTCTTGAAGTCATGAGGAGGACGCTCAGCTGGTTTTTGTTTGCAGATACTTCAATCCCGTTCAGAGTGAGAGCTTTGCGGAAACTTTTCTGTCTGATGTAAACATGGTCGTATCAGCACCTACTGGAAGCGGCAAGACCGTCCTGTTCGAGCTTTGTATTCTACGGCTTCTTAGCCGAAACCTTACGTCCGATGGGAGATACATTCACGTACCGGGAGCTTTGAAAATGGTAGAAAGCGTCCTCTTTTGGCTTTGTCTCCCTACGCAGTAGTGCGCTAATTTCAGGTGGTCAGCAAATGTCGTTCGTTGTCGTATGCCAGGTGTACATTGCCCCCTTGAAGGCTCTCGTACAGGAAAAGGCCAGAGACTGGGGACAACGGTTTGGCGGGAATTTGGGGCTGAAATGTCTGGAGCTCACAGGAGATAGTGACGTCTCCAGCATCAAGGATATGCAAGAGACTGACATATTCTTGACTACCCCGGAAGTGAGCAGCGAGATTATGATCAGGAGCCGGTTCTTGAAATTCCAGTGCGCATCCTGACACTTGCAGAAACGTGGAACTGCAGAAGTTTGACTCCATCACCCGTCGCCATCGAGATCACGGTGTCCTGAGTTTCTTTGGAGACATTGCTCTGCTTCTACTGGACGAAGTCCACCTGCTGAGTGATCCACGTGGAGCAGCTCTGGAGGCTGTAGTCAGCAGGATGAAGATGCTTGCTCGTTACCCTGAGCTAAAAGGGTGCCCGCTTGCTGCCATACGGATGGTTGCTGTTTCGGCAACAATTCCTAACATCGAGGATCTTGGTACAAGGGCTGCCTATCTACTTTTCCTTCTACTTCGCACAGGGCTTACCCAGCCTGTCTATCACTTAGAGTGCCCGAGTCATGACTGTTGTATGCTCTTCGTCATTGCAGCTGACTGGCTACAAGCTCCCAAGCAAGGATTGAAGAGGTAACTCCAAGCACATAGGGCCTCTACAAGTAGTCCTGCTCTGTCCTCCTTTTCAATGTGCCATGATGTTGATCTGGATGGTTCAGGTTTGGGGAGGAAACACGGCCTGTAAAGTTGACCACAAAAGTTTATGGTATACATTCTAGTATAAGGACGATAGTCCGCTGTGTTCCCTAGTTCGGAGGTAACTGGAGGGAGAGAGTGTACTTACTGGTTTGACGAACATGTCTATATGACAAGCCGTTGTTTGCAGGTTATTCTTCAGCGAAGAATGATTTTCTTTTTGAAAGAGTAAGCTTCTGTTGGAATCCTTCCCGCTGAATTTCAGATATCCGGAGTCGATCACTCTGTGACGCCAACCTTCGCATATTCTTGCATGTCCCTTTCTGAGTTTCAGAGACTACAAGGCGTCCTCTTCGGTAAGCGAATCACATCGATCTTTTGTTGTCAACAATGTTATGAGGTGGTTACTGTGGTTTCCTAACTCTCGTCATCACTCTATGCAGAAACGGTGATTCAGCATAACCAAGGAAAGCCAACTCTAGTGTTCTGCTCCACAAGAAAAGGAGCTCAGGAGGCTGCTGTAACACTCGCAGATGCAGTGTCCAAACCTGGATTTAGGAACCCTTTCATCAGATCGCAAGAACAGCTCGATAGGTTGCAAGCAGCTGCTTCGGCTTCTCAAGACAAACAAATGCAAGCATGCATAAGATGCGGAGGTAGGCATTGCCTCCAAAGTCCTTTTCGTGCTGTCTTTCCCTTACTCTCGGTGTTGAAAGTAAGGACCCTTTTGTACGGCAAACAGTTGGAATTCACAATGGTGGACTAGGGTTGACGGAGAGGAATCTAGTTGAAGGTCTATTTTCTAAGGGCGATTTGCAAGTCCTCTGCACAACAAACACCCTAGCACAAGGAGTAAATCTGCCAGCTCACCTTGTGATCATCAAGTCCACACAGTACTAGTAAGCTGTGACCCAACTGTTGAAACTAAGATTGGCTGTGAGGGCCAAGAAGTGTACCAGGCATCATAACATCATTCAGGTGGACAT
This sequence comes from Anthoceros angustus, assembly GCA_010909165.1. Classification (NCBI taxonomy): domain Eukaryota; kingdom Viridiplantae; phylum Streptophyta; class Anthocerotopsida; order Anthocerotales; family Anthocerotaceae; genus Anthoceros; species Anthoceros angustus. The sequence goes on from MU008204.1 coordinate 185,740, forward strand.
CAGAGCTAAGTTGTCGAGTCGTGTGCCAGTAACAAAGATAAAGGAGGTTATGTGGAATACGAGCGATCGACAGTTGCACAGGTGCTGGTTTCAGGACAAAAGTTTGCTTTTGGGGTGCATTTCTAGTTTCATCGAAGGTAAATCTCCTTTTCTCTCTAGATGTGTGGACGAGCTGGACGACCTCAATTTGGCGACAGTGGTGCCATCGTCGTCATGACTCGAAAGGAAACAGTGAGTCGCTGTCGTGAGTGCTCATCGTTCACTGCTTGTACGCATGCCTGGGCCTGTGCGTCGAAAGTTATCCGAATCAGAAATAGATAATTAGAGGACCCGTTTCGCAGGCAGGCACATATCGTCGGACATCTTATCTGGTCTGTCATGTGTAGGTTCACCTGTATGAAAACATCCTCGCCGGCACAGAGGCCGTGGAATCACAGTGAGCTTTTCATTTACCATTGATCAGTGCTTTTCCTGGCGTTTGCTCGCAATGATATCACAAGATAGAGAAGATGAAGAGACACTGCAGCCAGGCAACAGCTAAGCTAATCATGAAGTGTTCTAGGTTGCTATCATCCATAGCAGAACATCTCAACGCTGAAATCGTACTGATGACGGTAACTGATGTCAGTCTGGCTATAGATTGGCTAAAATGCTCATTCCTGTACGTCCGCCTGAAAAAGGTAAACTCCCCACTAGCCCTTGCAGCAATACGAGGGAGGCAGAAATGCTTTTGTTCATTCTGATGGACGCTTGGTATCTCTCTCTTGCCGCCTTGTTTTGTCGTTATGGTCTCTGTTGAATCTGCACCTTTAGAATCCTCGGCATTACGAAATCCAAGTGGGTCTCTCAGAGGAACAGCTGGAAAATTATTTGAAAGGTGAGAATTGGAGGAAGCTGTTACCCAGACTGTTTAGTAAGTACTGTACCTTGCTATTGCTGACTTGGTTGCCAGTACGTGCAGAGATGTGCCTTAAGAATATCAATGCCTTAGCCAAATACGGAATGATACACACGGATGAGTACGGCTACGTTCTCAATCCTCTAGGTTCGTGTTTCCAGATTTTCAAGTATGTAGTTGTAGTGCGGAGGGTGCGTATGCCCGATGAGCAGGTAACCCGTCAGTTGTTAGCCTGAAATCTTGTGAGGATGCAGGACCTGGAAGACTGATGACCAAATTTTACTTGAAATTCGCCACGATGAAGACCATTGTGGACACTCCACACGGAAGCTCGATGGCGGACCTTCTACGCGTCCTGGCCAAGGCCGAGGAACTGTCATGTATGTCCAAATGTGCCACAGTCTTGCGTCTCGTTGGCAAAAGTACGCTTGGCTCCTAGGAAAACAGACGGGGGCTGTCAGGAACCCCCCAGGTCACTGATGTTTGTTAATGTTTTACATTTGGCACTAGTTCATGTCCAATCGGTTGCGTTTGATTTACTTTCATCTATGTGAGGCCTTCGCTTATCTAGTCTACTGACCTATGTTTCTGACACCAGGGATCAAATTACGCCGCCATGAAAAGAAGCTTTTGAACTCCATCAACGCGGACACTAGCGGAAGGATAAAGTTTCATGTAGTGGGTCCTAATGGCAAGGTTAAAAAACGGATTCAGTCGGATGCTGAGAAAATTTTCGTTCTCACAAATGATGCCCTGACTGGAGATCCTGTAGTCCAAGATTTCACGATGAGCCAGGTTCTTTCCCATCGCTTCATCAGGAGGGATAGCCATGCAGACTGCCTGAATATGTGTCGGATCTGATACGTTGGCACGTTTCAGGATGTGAATGGAATATGCTCGAATGGATCAAGAATTGTTCGCTGTATGAGCGAGTATTTCAAGCTGAAAAAGAGATTTAAAGAGACCGTCAGTTCACTCAAACTTACGAAATGCCTACACCAAAAGCTCTGGGAAGGCAGCCAATACCAGCTGCGGCAATTACATGGAATTGGTGTTGTCACAGCCAAGGTTTGGGTTTTGTTCCAAGCTTCAGCTTCATACTCCGTTAACATCAGAGCAACCGTTGTTGAACGGTTGCTCTGATGTTTAAGTGGTGTGCAGGCTCTTGTGAATGCAGGTATCGACTCTTTTGAGAAATTTGCTGAAGCTGATCCACGACGGATTGAAGCTTTAACTGGTCGAAAGTTTCCATTTGGCAATCAAATAAAAGAGTCTCTCGATGGGTTGCCTCCCAAAATTGCAATGAGGATGGAAATCTTAAGCCAGTGCATGAGGACTGGAAAGGGGAAGACTGAGGTGAAAGTTTCTCTCACTCGTGAATCACAGTGCTCCTCCTCCAAGCGTCACTTTGCCGATTTGGTAAACTCGACTCCTCCTGTGAGATGTCAGCGCTATGAGTGTGAAATGAGTGTCCTATGCTTCGATTACGGTAGACTACTATGGCTAGATATTTGTTTGAAGTAAAGCTTTGCCTTCACTGGCAGATCATAGGAAGCGAGCAAGACAACAAAATTCTGTTCAATGAGAAGATCAGGTATACCCACATGCATGACCTAGGTTCAGATGCCAGAACTGTGTTGGATTGAGAAACGCACACTGTGACTGTCGTTACCGAGAATTTCCTGACTAGTCTGAGCTTGTTGTCACAGGCTTGAACAGTTCCCGAGGTACCCCATCGGCTGAGCTGGACATTATGCTTCCATAAGTTTCAAGCATGGATACCAGATACATCCTGACAGATACTAGTCTTGCCCGATGGTTATTTTGCTCCACATGACCTGCAGCCCATATGTGACCACAATAAACAAGCTGAGAAATGAGCTGGGCATACTCACTGAGCTGAGTGCAGCGGTTATATCAGAGGAATATGGTATCCTTCTTGACTGGCCCTTCCGCACTGAAACTGATTTGCAACTGTTCGAGAATCTGACCAGAAGTGTCGAAGAGCAGTTGGTGTTGACGTGGTCGACAAGCTCATCTTAGCAAACCAAGAGAGCAGAATGAATGGACAACCTGGGCAAGTTATAGAAACACGAAAGTCTTCTTCAAAGACCAAAGACAAAACAGCTGACTTGTCCTCATGCAAGAGTTTGACTGCTAAGCCTAGTGTCTCGTTTGCGGAAGAGTTGCGGCAAGAAAATGGTTGCGACGAACTAAATCCTCTGGCCATACCAGAACCAAACCTGGAAGATGGGGTGACAGTTACAGCAGCTGAGTAAGAGTTTCATCCAACTTGTGCCTCTAGGCTGTACCCTCGTTACATTAGTCTTTCGGAGAAACTGGTCCAACATGATTTAGAAGCTCGTTGTTGCACTTTTTGGATTGCAGATCTGCATGCAGTCAGCAGCCTCAAGATGGAGAGACAAGCAGGGGCAAGTTTGCTTACATGGGCTGGCTGGTGCAATCTGCAAAATATCCTCAAGCCGTTGGGGTTTTCCAGCTTACAACAAGCCTTTTTGGATGCAGATGAGGAGGAACTCATTGCCACCGACTTTTCACAATCCAGGGCTCGGCCAATTGCAGCCGGTGGAGACTCGATCTTTGACCACATACGAAAGAAAGCAAAGACATTCCAGCCCAATTCTGGTCTCTCCTATCGAGCTGGTATCGGTGGTACTGAGAGTGCATCAACTCGGCAAGTCTTACAGAGCCCCACAGTCATTCCACAAGAAAGACGCTGTGCTTTGTCAGCCACAAGATCCGACGCCAGTCACGGGGCTTCACCCGAAGCTAATCCAGCGGCGGAATCAGCATCCAAATGTGCCAGTAAGGCCAGCGCACCGGTACTGGTCCAGGGGCCAACAGGAGTGGCATCTGAATGGCACAGCCTGCAAAGAACGGAGCAGACATGCGGAAGAGCCGCACAGGGACCAGCCTCCTCTACAACTGGGCCTTCAGATGCCAACCAGTGGGCTCCAAGCTACATCGATGAGGATGAGGAATTGGACGCCTATGCTCTCAACTACAGAAGTCCACCCAGGTCGCCCCGCAATGATGCAGCCTCAAGAGTTCCTAGCGACGGCAGGAACGAGCCAACAGTCGCACAGCCGGTAGCCAGCTTCAGCAGCTGCCAGCAACACGATCCTCAGACGTACGTGCTGCTAACTTCTCAATATCCTCTGGCCTGCCTGTGTATGTGCGCAACCACTCACCAGGTGGCAACGCACAATGTGGCGCGCAGGTGCGCGGAGGTCCCGGGACCCGACCTGGCTCGACTTCCGGCGTGGGACATGAGAGGAACCCTGGTAGACGGACTCAGCATTTTCGCCCTCCTTTGTCGGTGACGGTTTCCCCAGTACCCTGGAACTACCCTACCCTACCCTGCCCTACCCGCCAGAGTGGTCTCGGCCCTGCTGTCGTCCTGACCTGCTGACGGAGGACGCGTAGCCAGATGCGCCCAATCCACATCGAGTGGCCTGGGGGCCCGCCAGCGTGGCCTCCACGCCGGCGAAACCTGCCCTTGTTGAACGCAAAGGTGGCGAAAGTGGATCTCCGATCCCCTTCATCCTACAAAGTTAGTCGGACAAGGCCGGGCGGTCGAGGTGGCTGCACGGCAGCCGCATACACATGGTTCAGGATGCATTTGCATCTAGGCAAAGCCGAATCCGAAATCCGGTTCTCTCCCGCCCCGTCCCCCCCTGGAGGCCCTCGTCCCCGAATTCAAGCATGTCAATCCGTGAGGTGGAGAAGTGAAGGCAGGCATGGCCGGCACCGCGCTGCGCACCTGCATCGGCCTGGACCGGGTTCGGGTTTCGCTGTCCTCGGACGCGTCCCCGTCCCTGCCCCTGCCCCTGGGGGTGCGCCCGCGATGTGGCAGGCCGAGGATGGTGACAATGTGCGCAGCGGCGGGCGAGGAAACCGAGCAGGCGCAGGCGCAGGCGCAGGCGCAGGAGGCGGAAGCGGAAGCGAGCAGCAGCAGCGGCAGCAGCAGCAGCAGTGGCCAGAAGGTGGTGAGCCTGAGCCTGGAAGATGTGAACCCCATCGGGCTGGGCCGGCGCTCCCGTGAGCTCTTCGACGACGTTTGGCGCAGGCTGACGGAGCTGGGGCAGCTGGGCTCCCCCCGCTCCGGTCCGGACGGCTACGAGCTGGAGAATGTGCTGGTGGGCGGCCCCATGTGCGACTTCACAATTCCCAACGCCGACCTCACCACCGTCCTGGTGGCCGGCGCCACCGGCAAGGTGGGCCGCATTCTCGTCCGCAAGCTCCTCCTGCGAGGCTACAAAGTGAAGGTCGGTTTCCTGAGTGCGGAGACCTCCCCCTGGGCCCTCCCTATCCCTAGCTTGACCTGCATTGGATTGAATTCGGAAAGTGGGGGAAAATTGTTGGGCATTGGCAGGCCTTGGTGAGGAAGGATGATCCCGACACCCTGGAGCAGCTCCCGCGATCCGTGCAGATCGTGGTGGGAGATTTGGGCGACCCCGCCACCCTCAAGGACGCGGTTTTGGGGTGCAGCAAGATCATCTGCTGCGCCACAGCGCGCACCTCGCTCACCGCGGATCTGGTGCGCGTCGATAACCAGGGCGTGCGCAACCTCTCCAAGGCCTTCCAGGTACCCCACCGCGTCCGCGTCCGCGTCCGCGTCCGCATCCGCATCCGCAATTGCCACTGCTGCTGCATCCCTTCTTCTCGACGCAGGATTACAACCACAAGCTGGCCCAGCTTCGGTCCGGCCGGAGCAGCAAGAGCAAGCTGCTGCTGGCCAAGTTCAGCCGCGAGAACGAGCTCCAGGGCTGCGACCTCCGGGAGGGAACCTACTTCACGGACGACATTGCTGTCAAGTACGATGGGGGAATGGATGCCAATTTGGAGGTCGGGGACGACGGAAATGCCGTCTTCTCAGGTGGGATCCGCTCCCCCGCGTGTGCCATTTCCCTTCTGTACATGCGGGGGATGTGCCCCTTGGTTCGTGACATGCTCCCGCACCTCCAGGATACGTCTTCACTCGCGGAGGCTATGTGGAGTTCGTCAAGAGGCTTTTCCTTCCGCCCGGTTTCACTCTCGACAGGTCGGTGCCTTTTTTCTCTTGCCCTTCCGCAATGTAGTCCAATGCCGATTTAATATTTGCCTCGCCTCCCTTTCCCTCCTCCCTGCTCACGGCCGCGGGTTGGCAGATACGATGGTTTGGTGCTGTCCGTCTGCGGGGACGGCAAGTCCTACACCCTCTTGCTGGAGGCGGGTGCTGCGGATGGCAGCTCCCCCAGCAAGTCCTATTTTTCTCGATTCTCGACCCGGTTCGGTTACAGCAGGGTGGGTCACATCCTTCGCTTCCTTCATTCCATCGTCTTGCAACCCTGACATTTTCTCCTCGGAGGCTTGAGCTCTCGGCGCCTGCTCTGCTTGGCCGCCAGCAGATCAGGATACCTTTCTCGTCGTTTCGGCCGGTGAATCCAGAGGATCCTGCGCTGGATCCGTTCCTCGTTCATACTCTCGTCATTCGATTCGAGCCACGGAAACAGGTAGGTTTTGCTCTGCCCCCTGTCGAGCGGCATCTCTGCTATCCGGAGGCGATGACGTTCATGCGTGCGTTCAGAGGGCTCAACCCGGCAGACCAGCTCCAGCAGCTGCAAACGGGGCACCCGCAGCAGCAGCAAGGGACGTGAACAGTTTCAAGCTTGGTCTCGACTACATCAAAGCTTTACCAGTACGTCTGTTTGGAACCTAACCTATGACGGGGTGTTGTGTTGTCGTGTGTGTGCCGTGCCGTGCTGTGCTGTGCCTCCCAGTTGTCACACCCTCTCTCTTGTATTTAACGGGGTCCTGGGCTTCTGCAGGGTGGCCAGGAAACCGACTTCATCCTTGTGTCGTGTTCTGGAGCTGGTGTAGACCTCGCCAGACGGGAACAAGTCTTGAAGGCCAAACAGGTTTGTCTCTGGGCAACGGCAACCCCTGGTCTACCAGGTAGCTCATCTTGGTTCTGTTCAAGTCTAATGATGTTCATCGGGCTGTGTTTGCCGTTAGGCTGGGGAGGCAGCGTTGAGGAACTCTGGTCTTGGGTACACAATCATCAGACCCGGGCCACTTCAGGTGGGAATCTGGGGCTCTAAGGCCTCTCCTCGACCCCGCGTCGGATGCGGCGGTCACTGAGCCCGGTCACGTTGTTGGGTTTGTGGTTGCGCAGGAAGAGCCTGGAGGTCAACGAGCCCTTGTTTTCGATCAGGGTGACCGCATCAGTCAGGTTGGCCACTTGTTATGAGACAGGCACATGCTGTAGATAGAGGCCATGCCGGGTTCTGAGATGCCTCTTTTTAACTGGATCCTTTCCCGGGTTGGGTTAATTTTTGCAGAGCATCAGCTGTGCCGATGTGGCTGACGTGTGTGTGAAGTCCCTGCACAACCCAACGGCCAGGAACCGAAGCTTTGACGTGAGTGACAGCCTGGGTTTTGCAATTTACAGGATGCATTACGGCCGATTTGGCAGAGATTTTGACACAGCAGAGTGGGGTCGGTGCTGTTGTGTTCAGGTGTGCTACGAGTACTCATTGGAGTCTGGTCAAGGGCTTTATGAACTGGTACGTCGCTGACCACTGTCGTCACTGGTGTTGTTATGTATGTAGTTGCTTAGGATTCTGGAGAGTGAATCTCAACCACTTTCACAACGGGCCCAATGTGGATCATTTGCGTGCTGTAGTTCACTAATGTTCGGCCCGTACAGGTTGCACATTTGCCCGACAAATCCAACAACTACTTGACTCCGGCTCTGGCTGTCCTTGAGAAGAACACGTAGTTTCCCGACCCGACTGTGGAGTCGTGGATCGTTTGTATACATTCTGTCTGTACATTTTACCGTGACGCAGATGAGCTGGGTATGGGTGATTGGGGGTACGGAACAACCCCCTCCCCAATCCCCGCCAGTGAGGTGTTGTAGCCTGTAACGCGGATATGCATCAACATTCTTTACTTCACGCACTGAAGCTGCTCTCAGCATGTTCCAGAAGTGTCTGTTGCTCTTCAGTTGCTAGAATCACAGAAAGGCGTTGCCTCAATTGCTCTCTTGTCCGGCACGAGAGATCCTGTCAGACTGCATCCATCCCGGTGCCATGCTTGTGTGATCAATCACAGCTTCTGACGACCCCTGCGCCGTCCCCAATGGACGCATGTTATTCTTGATGAGCTGCAGATGTGAGTGGGTCCCTCGGGCTTGTCCCAAGCCTAAGTATCCGGATTTGGCAGGCGGATTTGGCAGGCCCAAGAATCGGCCTTCCTTTTGTCGCTCTTGAACTGTGTGTCCTCAGCGTTACGCGGCTGCAAGTTAGCACAACAAGGCCTTACTTAAGCTACAACACACCACCAAGTTCCTCCCTCTTCCTCCTCAATGGTACCTCGAAGCAGAATGGGCAAACTGGCTCTCAGTATCTTCCTCTTCTTCCTCCTCCATCTGTCCGTGGAGGATAGGTGTGTGCACAATGTGGTCCCTTGGCTCCCCATGGTTGCTGCTTTCTCTAGGAGACACACCTCTTTGCCTCTTGCAGACACCCCGAGCCTCAAAAATCTCGTCTTGGAGGGACAGCTTTCTTTCTCCAACCTGTCTGCTGGAGCTGTGGATTTTGGGATGCAGGTGTCCAAGCTCCCAGCTGCCATCCTGTACCCCACCTCAGAGAAGGATATTCTGGATGTTGTGAGAGCCGTCTACGATTCCGACTTGAAGCTCACCTTGGCTGCCAAGGGGCCTGCACACTCCTGCAATGGACAGGCAATGGCTCGTTCGGGAGTTGTGGTGGAGATGTCTACCTTGCCTTCAAGCATTGAAATCCACGCTGGTGCTGCCGGCTCCCAAGCTTATGCAGACGTTGGTGGCGGGCAGCTCTGGATTGAGCTCCTGGAGGTAGCTCTCAAGGTACGCTAGGCCCGTCTCCTCGTCCACCCACAACAGTTTTTTTCCTCCCCCCACTTCTTGTCCCTTCTACCTTCCAGCACCAAGGTTTCTGTGGTGTTGTAGCACCGAGGTGAGAGCTGTATTCGCCTGTGTCTCAGGTGGGGCTTGCTCCGAGAAGCTGGACAGATTACTTGTACCTAAGTGTTGGCGGAACCTTGTCGAATGCAGGAATCAGCGGGCAGGCATTTCGTCACGGTCCTCAAATCAGCAACGTGCTCGCGATGGAAGTCATTACCGGTAAAATTCAAAGCACCTCCTCCAGAAATGTCTTTGCGCCAAATGTTGTTCTGTCAGTCAGTGAGGAAAATGCACAAACGAGCTTGCTCCATTCATGGCTTCAAAAACGTGCACTGTGGCCAAACTGTAGGCCTTGGAGAGCTCGTAACTTGCAGTGCAACGAGGAACTCCCAGCTCTTCAACGCGGTCTTGGGTGGGCTGGGCCAGTTCGGGATCATCACAAAGGCCCGCATCATTCTGGAGCCTGCACCTCACAGGGTACTTGATCAAATGCAGTGTCCCTTCCTTTCATGCTCAAGAGACATGGTGTCCTGCGGAGAGAAAATCCTGTGTGGGTGAGATTAAGCATGTCCAGTTCGGTGGCTGTGATGCACAAACACACAAACATTCCATCCTTCCAATCCATGTGCTGACAGCCCCCCTCCTCCCCGCCCGGACGAACCTTGTGCAGGTGAGGTGGATCCGAGCACTCTACTCGGACTTTGAAAGGTTCACCAAGGACCAGGAAGCGCTGATTGCCCACCCAGACCGCAGCCCGTGTGGGTATGTCGAAGGCTTTGTGGTTCTCAACAGCGAGGACTTCTTGAACGGATACAACTCCATTCTATTCCAAGGCAATGCTTCCATCGACCCTCATCTCATTCCTCCTTCCGCCGGCCCAGTACTCTACACGATCGAGCTAGGAATCTACTACACAGAACACGAAGGCAGCAGTTTGGATGAGGTAGGCATCCCTCCCATGTCTGTCACGCTAGCCACAGCCCCCCTGAAACTGGAGTTTCCAACGCCCGTGTGTGTGAACGTGTTTCAGAAGGTATTCACGGTGCTGGCATCTCTGGGCCACATCCCCGGCCTCCTCTTCACCGCAGATGTCTCCTACCACGATTTTCTCAACCGGGTGCGCGCAGTAGAGCTTGCGCTGCGCGCAAAAGGAGCGTGGGTAGTGCCACACCCGTGGCTCAATCTCTTCGTGCCAGCCAAGAAGATCGCCACCTTTAACGACAAGGTCCTCACCAAGCTCACCAGCACCAGCATGAACGGCCCTCTCCTCATCTACCCAGTCAACCAGAAGAAGTAAGTCCAGTCTTGTCCAGTCTTGCCCAGTCCAGTCCAGTCCAGTCCACTCCACTGCAGTCAACAGTTCCATCCCATCCACTCCCAAACAGTACAGCACGCAGTGCACAGCAGTTCTGTGCACTGCACTGAACTTCCGCTGCCACTGCCAGTAGTCTAATCTGTCTACTGCGTCATCTTCATCCCCTGTCTTGCCAGCATGTGGGCGGATGGTGACAAGACGCTCACAATCAGCAGAGCCCACTTGACATACATCCCATCACGCCTGACTGAAGATTGAATCTCTGCCTCTGCCATGTTGCTCTCTTCCAGGTGGAGGGCAAGCTCATCCGCCGTCACCCCAAGAGGAGCCACGTTCTACCTCGTCGCCTTCCTGCAGTCGGCCAACCCTAGCTCACCAGGACTGTCCTCCAGCGAGCTGCAGGCCCAAAACCGCATCATCCGAAGATACTGCGAGGAGGAGCTGGGATGCAAGTCCTACCTGGCAGCCTACAAGGCGCAGTCACAGTGGAAGCGCCACTTCGGCACCAAGTGGACCAGGTTCGTGGAAAGGAAGCACGCATACGACCCACAAGCGATTCTGTCACCGGGCCAGAATATTTTCTCTAGAAATCAGGTACCGCAGCCCAGTTTTGTAAGTCACCATACTCTCCTAGTCTAGCCCAGTCTGGTATCATTACCTATGTCTCTAGTGCTCAGCAACGCAGCAATGCAGCATCCTAGACTAGCACATTCCAATTCCTGTGGAGGGACTGAGCAGCAGCAAGAATGTTCGTTCGTGCACTTAGGTCACCCTCGGATTTTAGCCCGATCCGCCCCCAGCTCTGCAACTGAACTGCGAACTGTGGACAAGCGTGTGGTTTGGTGTGGTGTGAAGATGAGAGCAAATTATTGTGCCAGAGCACTGGAGCTGTACAGTACCAGCCCCCGCCCCGGAGGTTGACATCCTGAAGCGTGGAAGAAAAGCTGCAGACAGGTGCTGGTGGGCTGGGACGATCTGGACAATCTGCCCAAGCTCCAGTTCCAGGCTCTCCAGGCTTTCCCAACTATCGTCTTATAATGCGGAGGACAAAACGCATCATCCATGTTCAGGACTCCAGCACGCGGGTGCGATGCCGAAGAATCAGGGCGGCTCTCTCTGCAGCATCAACTACCCAGAAACATACACAAGACTGCCTCCCATTATTCGTATTCCTCACGTGGCACACCAAGCACGTCTCATTTTTTATTCATTTTATCAGGACCACTGTTTTGCCTCGGTGTGCGGCCCATGATTGGCCACGACGAACGCAAGTAGCCGAGTTCCAGGCCCGGGGGAAGGTGGATCAGATGCAAATGGTGAGCCCATGAGACGGAGACGTAGGGACAGGGATCGGGATCGGGGTCGGGACCCGGTCCGAGCTGGGCCGCACCGAGGCGCGCCATACGATTCGCATGAGCCCGCCCCCTGGGGTTCATGCAAAGCTCAATGCTCGCCGGCCCGTTTCTTGTCAGGACTCGTCACCACACCATCCAACGTGGTAGGCTGCGTTACCCAAGACCTTGGCGACATGAATTCTTGGTCAAGACAGTTAACTCTGGGAACCTCAGATACCGGTTCGAGTCGCTGGATTAGCGAACAGCAAGTTCATCTGATGTACATAGCCCACCAGGCCTGCTCGGATGGGGTTACATAACGGGACGCTAAGGGAAGAAGTTAACACAACAGTACAGCGGGGTCTCTCTTTCCCTGCAGCAACAAATTGCAACAACCAGGCCTTCAATTCGGCCAACCACCGATTAACGAGCGTACTCGGTACTGCTCTGCCGTGAGGTGCAACTTTCCTGCTAGGACGCACATTTACGGTTCCGGATAAATGGGAGCGGGAGGGGAAGATGAGAGCCGCACGTCATAATGCATCGGTGTCGCTTCTACACCGACTGCTTGGCTTGCAAGAACAAATCTTCTTGCAACCTAGATGCAATGCTGTCGTCCCAACGCTCTTTGTCTCAACACTGTACGTCGACGTATCGAACTCCCAAATATGGCAGGGGCGAGTATTTGTGGCTGTGTTGAGTTGGGCTGGGCCGGCCAACCTGGGCCCCGCGATGACATGACACTGGACAGTACATACTCCCAGTCCCCGGCTCATCAAAAGACCTAGCTGCCCGGGCCTGCAAATTGTGGTAGGTATGGTGGCATTGCTACCGGCGCCATTCCAGTGTCCAGCGTTCCGATTTCCGGGCTGCGATAGGTATGGTGGGAGTGGCCTTCCCTCGCTCCCGCCAAGAGCTCGCCGGGTTACTGGCCATGGTGCGTCTTGCGGTGTGTGGAGAAGGCCTGTTATAAGAGGATCTGCAATCAGATTCTGCCTTTCAGAATTATGCACTGTGGAGAATTGGTGCTGCTTGGAGCCGCGGCTTCCTTCGCAGGCAAGTCCGGGGCGGGCTCAGCAGCGCACATTTAATTCTGCTCAGCGTCGGGAGGGAGCAAGGTTTTGGAAGGGGAGATGTGAGGTTCTGTTGCCGGTGCGATCCTGTGACAGTCGTGGATCGAGAGCGAGAGCGAGAGCGGATTTCTTTTCGGGAGGAGGTGGTGTTTGGATCCTCGGACGCGGGATGGGGAGGAAGCTGAGATTCAGCATGAGATGGCAAGCGACGCTGGACAGAGTGCGGAGGAGTACGGAGTACGTGAAGCTGGAGAACGGGAGTGACGCTCCCTTGAAGCAGAAAGGGACGAAGATGAAGACGCTGAGGCTGGGAGCGGGAGCTGTGACGATGAGCTGCGGGATGCCACGGCTGCGCATCCGCATCCGACCTCTTGTGGTGCTCAGGCGCATGCGTAACTCGTATGAGAAATTCATGATCAACGTAGCTGCCAGAGGCGGCATGAACCACCTTGTGATGTCTAACGCCGGGGTTTACAGCGTCGGGCTCCCCGGTGCGGGAGTTCCAATTGTCTTCTGATCCATGTGAATTATAATGTCTACTGCGCGACCGATCGGTGTGGAAATGTTCCCTGGCAGAGGACACGAATTTTGGAGTGCAGCTGCTCGAGAGGAGTCTTGTAGACGCTGCGGCCTACGTCTTCGTTCCAGCACTCGTGGTGTCTGCCATTGCCGAGATGCGGAATTGGCCATCGAGCGGAACAGGGGAAGTCGCTGGCTGTTGCTTGCAAGCCCGATCGATGCTTGCTTTTCCTCAGCAATTGAGGCAATTTTCCTCCATAGCAAGTTTCAGTGCACTTCAATTTGCCCGCAGCTGCTGTCGATCTTTCCAGCAGAATCGACGTCGTTCCAATTTTCCAGAAATTGCGTCTGGTTACTCCCCATAATGCTTGTTTGTGGCATGAGTTCCTGCTGGACTGACCATTTTCTCGGATCCGGTCACGGAGAAGATGCTTTTACCGTGCAACTATACTATTTTCATAACTTCTTTTTGTACAGTTGCTCCAACGTGGACCACGCTGGCAGTGCCTTCGTTATTTCGAAGAGCTTCTGGAGAAAAAGGTCTGTAATGATGATACTAAACCTTTCTTTGAGCTTTGCTTCCGGCCAAGCGTCGGACCTAAGGATAGCTTAAGCTCTGTTTTTTAGTGAAAAGTTTTCTGTATTTATCAAAAATATTTGCAGGCCACTCCACCCCCCCACAAATACCCTACACCCACCAAACTCAAAAAGCTAACGGCAGTCTCATGTGCACAAGAGGCTACTGACCTAACCCAAGAGGCTACTTACCTAACCCAAGGCTTCAATGTCATGTGTGCACAGGAGGCTGCTTTCATAACTCCAGGCTTCAATCTCATACGTGCACAAGAGGATGCTCACCTAACTCTAAGCTTCCGGTATCTGATATGTGTGCAGGAGGATGCTCACCAAACCCCAAGCTTCCGGTAGGATGCTCACCTAACTCTAAGCTTCCGGTATCTGATATGTGCGCATGAGCATGCTCACCAAACCCCAAGCTTCCGGTATCGCTAACTATAGGCTTCAATCTCATATGTGCATAGGAGGATGCTTACCTAACCATAAGCTTCCGGTATCGGCTGGAAGTCCTACTCCCACCACTAACCCTTCTCGCCAAACACAAGGACTATGGCCACAAATACATATGATTGTTGCAACACATACATTCTATTGTTGCAACACATCTCATATCTGAGTCTTACGAGAATAAGTCTTAGAGGTGTATAGGATGATGCATAGATCAAAATGATGACCATAGATATCTTCTTAGAGGTGTATAGGATGATGCATAGATCAAAATGATGACCATAGATATCGTCTTAGAGGTGTATAGGATGATGCATAGATCAAAATGATGACCATAGATATCTTCTTAGGTGTATAGGATGATGCAAAGATCAAAATGATGACCATAGATATCGTCTTAGAGGTGTATAGGATGATCCATAGATCAAAATGATGACCATAGATATCGAGATTATGCAAGCCCTAGGGCCACATATGTAGTGCTCCTAGAGCTCTACATATCATATATTTTATGCACTGAACCTCGAAAATCCCTATTTTCTGGGATCTCTTGACAGTACTATTAAGCTTGCAACTAGACGAAGTCAGAGTTAATTATTTTGTAAATTATTAAGTAAAAACTGATTATTTAACAAGTAGAGTTTGGGTAAGGCATAGATCAGACTCCTCATATCAGAGTTTGGAGAACAAGTCCTAAAGGTGTTTAGGATAATGCATATATCAAAATAATGGCCATCGATATCAAGATTATGCAAGCCCTAGGGCTATATATGTAGTGCTCCTAGAGCTCTACATATCATATATTTTGTGTGTAGAACCTATAAAATTCCTATTTTCTAAGCTCTCTTGATAGTACAGTTAAGCTTGTAACTAGACTAAGTGAGAGCTAATTAGTTTTAGGAGCAAGTGGTGTTTGGATGCTCAAAGGCACGATGGGGAGGAAGCTCAGATTTAGACTTAGATGGCAAGCGATAATGAACAAAGTGCGGAAAAGAACAAAGTATGTGAAGCTGGAGAATGAGGGTGATGCTCCCTTGAAGCAAAAAGGCACGACGATGAAGACACAGAGGTTGGGAGGGGAATCTGTGAGAATGGGTTGCGGGAAACCGCTGTTGCGCATCCAACCTCTTATGGTGCGCATGCGTAACTCGTATGAGAAATTCACGATCAACGTAGCTGCCAGAGGCGGCTTGACCCAACTTGTGATGTCTAACGCCAGGGTTTTCAGCGTTGGCCTCCCCGGTGCGGGAGTTCCAATTGTCTTTCGATCCATGTAACATCATAATATTCTTCTCGGCGGAATATTCAACGCCGGTTCCGAAAACGTTGTCGCCGCTTGGTATTTCTTGTCCAATAACTGATTCGCTTGAAACAAGGGACTACAGAAACGACTTGGTCCACACTATGCAGGCAAGACTCATTAAAGCCTCGTTTAGAGGTTGGGGCTATTTCATTCCATGGTCCAAGACAGTATAGTTTAGTGTTTCTGGCGGGCGTCATCGGTACATTATTAACACAAGACATAAAGATTTCCTGCAAACGTTCCGGCCAGCAATCAACTAATTAGCAAAAACCACAAGAGGATGCCTGCATGGCGGCGTCCTAAGCTTATAGAAATAGAACTAAAGTCAAGCAGCTCATAGCCAGTGCTAGGTTTCTACTCCTTTTAAATGTATCATGGTTCGGGATCAACCTGGGATTCTGCTACACACATGCCAGATACACTATGAGGGACGACGGTAATGTTTCTGAGGCGATTGTCATATGCGTCTTCGAAAGTGTCCACTGCCTTCATTGCCTCTGCATCATCTTCCTTCGTCCCATCAACTTTTGAGGCAGAAGGCCATACTGCATCAAGTGTCTGTTGACCCTCATCCAAAAGGTCTCTAGTATGTTCTTTCATTTTCTTTGCGCCTAGAGGCACAATCTGAGCCTTTCCAATTTCTTTTTCATTTACGCAAACCTCCTTGGCCTAAAACTGAGATATTCCTCGATAGTGCGTCTCATGAGTGAGCTCCTCTTTTGCATCTGGCAATACTTCATATCCATGTACGCATTGCGGAATGAATTCTGCATACCACTTGTCAGCCTCAATAGAAATACAATTGCGGCCAGACAACAAAGCAGCCGTCAAAGATGTCCCACTCCCGGAACAAGGATCCACTATCCAGTCGCCTTCCTTCGAGAATGGATGAGCTTCATCATTAACCCCAAAGGCCTTTGGTAGGGGCAAACGACATGTTTGTCGAGTGAATGGTATAACAACTTCTTCACCACAGTATCATGGCCAATCACCAACCGTCCATTGTTAAGTGTGCCCTGCAAAGCATTGGGTAACATGACTGCCCATTGCAGCTCACTTGTCTTCCTCAACCCCCACCCCACTGTCATGCACTCAACAATATCGAAACCACCTTTGTCATTGTTCACATTTCTGGCACTACTTCTGCATAGGCTCCCTCATCAAATGTGCATCTTCAATACCAAGCATGATTATCATCCGATATTGATCACATTCAATTAAATCATGGAAGGCGTGCAAAACATTTTCCACTTGCCAAGCATGAAACCGTCCGTCCCTAGGGCCTTTCCCTTAGATTAAAGGCACGAGAAAACAAATCCAAAGTAGGTTATCCTTACTTGCGGATTGTTCATACTGTCTCGAAAAGCAGTCATTGATACCTCTGGTGTGCACTTCTTCAACTTGAACATTCCGAGCCTTACGGTGAAAACCTTGAATTCATCAGGAACCGGTCGTATTTCGTCTAATTGTTGTGGCTTTGTTGAGAGCAACTTCTCAAACTCTAGGTCCCCGTGTGACAAGTCCAAGTTAGCCCACACAACCCATCCCACCCTCGCTCTCTGATTAGGCTTGGCTGGTCCATATCCTGTTACCCACAATTTCAAAAGTGATGTCCACCATGCAGTATCATCCAAAGTTTCGACTTCTTGCTGCAAGAACCACTCCTTATCCAGGCATATAATCGCATCATGAGAATTAGTTAGTCTCCTCAAAAGCATAGTTTCCTCCAGATTATAAGGTGAGGACACTGGTTCTGGTTGTGCTTTCTTCTGCAACTTTGATGCACCTGCTTTCTCCAAATCTGCTGCTCCTGATTTTGTTATGCTTGCTTTTGTTGAATTCCCGAGGAGACTACCGAGTTTTCTGTCAATGGCTGCTTGTGGCAAAGGAACATGGAAGGGTTGCACCTACTTGCCGGCGCCCAACGCGTGATCCAGTATTCAGTATCGCGGGTTTCGGCTTGAAAATCCGCCGGTGTTGTGTGCACCCCACGGCTGCTGCAACAACGTTGAAACGAAGTGAGGCCGCTTTGAAGGGGTTTTCTACTTGTGCCGAGTTGGAGTACTTGGGAACATAAACCCTCATTTCAAACATAGTGAGCCTAGGGTTGCCCTGTTTCAAATGAACTGCTGGGCACATTACGCCGTTAAGATTTGTTCACATTAACCTTTATTATAATCGATTTGAGATTCAAATCCGGTTACATTCTTTAATGATGGTCTATGTATGGTTGGGGGAAGGCAACGCCGTTACTATCGACTGAATTCAATGATTTCTGTTGGAGATCATCAAAGATGTGCATGCATTGCCGCTGGCACCGCTGTCTTCAAATTCCAAGTCTTTAGGGCAAGACATTGAACATGTCACTTAGACTCCAAAGGTGCAGGTTGAGGAGTATTGTCCCCTGTGCTTTGTGAGAAGTGCACAACGATTCAACCACAATGTTGCATACAACTCACAGCTCTGAAGAGTTTGAGGTGGCTTTCACGTGGTTTAGAACTTTGTATGCTGTGATCCATTGCCGGTGAGCTAACACATGGCTTGCACCGGATTTTGCAAGAGGAGGAGAATGATGTGACGATGCAATTCCAGAGGGATGTTGATGCTGCCAAGAAGAGGAAACGCAATATCCGCTTGAACGCAGACGCTGCAGGAGCGACGATGTTTGTAAACGCGACTCCTCAGACCCCTGGTGCTTTATGGACCATCGATGGTGTGTTCTGTCCTCTGTGTCTGCACTTCGATGTTGGCATATGAAACAGGAATTGTGGACAAACGACGTGGATGTTTCACTGATGACTATTGTTGTCATGAATTTTTCAGTCGAAGGCTAGAGGAGGCGCCTGCAAACATCACCAAGACTTCCTCAATGTCTTTCCCATACTCCAAGGAACATGAATCTCTATGCAGCTATGGAGCGGAATCCTAGAAGTTCGAGGCACGGAGCACAAGGACAAATACCATCGACAGCATTGCGCCACCGGGGTTTGTTTCTCTTGGACAAAAGCAGGGTGTGCACGGATATCCCTCCTGATGAAGCACCGATTGTCGTCCAGAATCGGAGGAAGCGACGGGTAATGAGGGCCGATCTTTCCACCCCAAGCAAGAAGCGTTTTTGAAGTCACTAGTAGTTGTGGACATCGCGGTTAAACCTAAGGAGAAGGTTATCACACATATCATGGGAACTGGGCGCATTCGGTGTTGTTTGCAAGCATGGGACGGGTCCAGACTGAATCCCCGGCAACCCTCCTCGCATGCGCTGGGAGCTGTTGTATGGATGGATTCCACTTTTCAAGTCATGTCTAAAAGACTGCCGAACATTGATGTCTTTCACTTACCAAACACCTTTTCCAAGTTGGAGATATGGGCCCGATACTCACGGGATATGACACGGCCTTCCATGAAGTTTGTTTCTTATGCATATTTCTTGACTCTGTGGACAATCAACTTTCCAAAGGTTAGGATTCCCAAGTCAAACAGGTTTTCTAGTTGTTCTCTATGCGAGGGTCTAAAGCGCACTATTCCCAACACATCCGGCAAGGCAAATCAAGGTTTGTTCCTTTAATCACTATGGGAATTGAATTTGGGGGAAATTGGGATATTGTTGGTGGACAGTTTGCCGGCATGTTAGTGACCGTGATGATCTGATGTGGTATATGGGCGCCTTTATGCCCACGCCTATGTTGATAATATGTGTTGTATGGCCGCCGGCATGCCAACGCCCATGTGGTTTTTTTGCATTACATTGGAGCCAACATGTCGGCGCCTATGTGCATAGCTCTGGTTACGTAGGCGCCGGCATGCCAGCACCTATGTGGAAAGTATGCGCTACGTTGGCGCTGGCACGCCGGCGCCTATGTGGATAGTATGCATTTCATTGGCGCCAACATGCAGGTGCCTATGTGCATATATTGTGTTCCAGGGGTATCGGCATGCCAGTGCTTTTCTGGATATTATTTATTTCTTAAGCCCAGCATGCTAGTGCCTATGATGCTATGCGTTACATGACCGCCAGCATGCTGTCGCCCATGTGGTGTAGCGGGCATGCCATTGCCTATGTGGATACTATGCGTTACATGATTGTGCATCGGCATTCCGGTACCTAATCGCCTATGTGCATGCACGCTGCTGGCTTTGTGGGCATTGTGCGGTATATGGGCGCTGGCGTGCCGATACCCATGTGGACATTATTTGTTCCAAAGGCGCTGGCATGCCGGCGCCTGAGTGGGTATTATGTGTTGTATGCCGGCGCCCAAGTAGGTTATATGATTTCCATGGGCGCCGGCAAGTTTTCGCCCAGGTTGACATTGTATATTCCATGGGCTCTAGCATAACCACGCTACTGCATCTTTTAAACACAATGGGCCTCGCATACGCTCCTTTTCAGATGAATCAACTGTTATTCACATAATAGAATGTCCACATCGCAACCCGCCGTCATGCGCCACAGTGCTGATCGTCCAGGGCCTTCTACCCATAACAAGCTGTCTTTTTGTGATGCTTTGAAGGATCAATGTGCAATACTCCATGTGTTGACAAGTGTCTAGTTTTCCGGTTGTACAGAGGTTTATGAAGGGGCACTTGCATCCCATCGACTGCGTCTCTAGGACGAGCGGGACAAAGCAGTAAAGCATCGTTCTAAAAGTTATGCTCAACCTCACAAATACATGCTACTTGCAATGCTTTACTAAAAGTTATGCTCAACCTCACAAATACATGCTACTTGCTATAGACGACATGGATTAGAAGAAGACCGAGCTGCCTCATTTCATTCGATACCCAAAAGATTTATCGGACAATTCACTTATTAATGTTCATGTGGTGGGCTGTATGATACATAATTACACTTTCAAGGTGATGGCGTACTTACATTATGCCAATTTGCGCAACAATGCGAATCTTACTATCAACATCATTCAAGATGTTATATTCTCATATGAAGGGGTGATGCCTAAAGTGCTTTATCTCCAGCTAGACAATACATGCCGAGAGAATAAGAATCAACTGTTATTCGCATACCTCAATATGCTCGTTGACCTTCAAGTGTTTATTAAAGTGAAGTTTGGTTTTCTTCTGGTTGGTCATACACATGATCATGTAGATCAGATGTTCTTGAAGCTTCTGAGACACAAAGAAGCATTTAAAATAGATTTTTTTATTTTGAGATAATTTATTTATTAATAATAAGTAATATTTTTAGTATAAATAGTGAATCCTTGTCTTTATTTCTTTGTGCACAAAATTTCCTCCTCTTAATCTCTTTATGTACCATCTATACCAATTTCTTTATATTAGTATGGTATCTAATATCATAAATAATATTTTAAAATAATAATATAAACTTTTAATATAAATATAATTATTAATTAAAATAAATTATATTACTATAAATATCAATATTCATACTTAAGATTAATAATATATCTAATATTTTATTAAATCCCTAAATTCCTAAATATTTAATATATTTAATATATTTAATATTTTAATATTTTCATGTTAATTTTCACTTATGCATGAGCAATAACAGCAAGGTAACAACAAGGGAGAAATGTAGGACTATTAAGGAAGAGATGATTTATTGAGGTGAAAGAACGATGGAAAGAGACCATCTAGGAAGGGACAACAAATGGGGACCCGGGGGTCGGAGTGAAGAGGAGCAACTGAGCTCCCTACCTAAAGTGACCAACTGCACTCACAATGTCATATGCGTAGAATAAACGCCCGCAAACCATGAGGAAGAGGAAAGGCATCACCCACCGCCGCCGCCTTATGGAGAATCGCTGAGAGCGCCTCAAGAGCAATAGAAACCCGCTGGAAGTATCTTTGTGAAGTACGAGAGGACTGCACTATGCTCACAAGATGGTAAGCTTTGGCACAAGACTTGATGAATTTGTCAAAGTCCTCACCATTGCCCCATACGCTTTAGAGCAAGCGGATAAAGAGGTGGCCCGCTTGCATCCTGCTATACTTGCGGACCTTGAGAGCCAGACGGCAGCACCGGACGGTTGGTGATGACCTGAGCGGAGGTGGCGCCACGCGGTGGTCAAGAACCACAACATCCGCCACCACAACCTAGTCGCCACGGACAAGGTATAAGTCCGCCCTGATTGAACGACCTGTAAGAAGAGTATACTCCCGCTCCCTCCAGGCCATATAGCCAAAGTGAGGAGCGAAGAAGCCACAGGCTGGAGTAGGCCGAGACGGAATCGCATCGCAGCAGTGAAGGTGGTTGGTGCGATGTGAAATCCCCGTATGCATGGGCGGGCCAAGAGCTGCACCTCCCTTCCAACAAGAGCGGCCGCCTAGTGGACCTGGAGATGGAGGGGTCCCGGAGGATGATCAAAAGCCCGGCCGAGCCGCTCGGCGAGATGCCTGCAATCCCTAAAGCCATCTGATAAATGTAGAGAAAGGAGGGAAGTCCTTCCGAGCATCCGCGATAACATGTCTCCGGCCGCCTCAAGGACGATTGAGAGAGAAGGTTCCCTCCTCCACACTTGATACGAGATCCTCGAGAAAGGGCTTGTCATGGAGGATGAAACGGAAGCCAAGGCAGGCAGAGGGCCCAACTCCCAAGAAAGCCGCCGGAAGAGACCTCGATGAGAGCCCCACGCCCAAATTGCACAGTGGATGCTTGCCGGCAGTCGCCCTGTGGCACTCAAAAGCCCCGAGCCCAAGATGTCCCCAAGAGTATCCATAATCTTCAGATCAAACCCCGAGCCGGACAAAAGGACCGGAGACGAGGCAGACGAATGAGGTACCCAGGGCGCCTAGCAAAACAGAAGGAAAGGATTCCAAAGGCCACCTGAGCATCCTCCAGCAAAGGGAGGTCTTCAATATGGGAGAGGTCCTCTGCAAGGGCCCCCAGCAGGAAACTGCAGAGTAGGCAGGATCCCCGACGGAGACCAAACGCGGCACTTGGACATCTTGACCTTCAAGCCCACCAACGAAAGCTCGGAAGAGAATATCTCAAAGGCCTCCTTGACTTTGTCCCCAGGCCCGAGGATGTGAGAATCGTCTGCCAACGAAGGGAAGACACAGTCGCGCGCGGAGAGGGCGGCCCTAGACAGGGCCCTATAGTGAGCAATAGCGAAGAGAGCACCGCCTAGCGGGTCGCCTTGACTATTATGAAAACATATAACTTGATTGTTTACTAGGGCATTTTGAATGTGCTTCATATAAGTTACGAGCAGTTTCATCCGTTCTACTAGTGCTTTGCTAATTTTCTTCCATTATTTACTACAGTGTAATTCTTGGAATAATAAAGAAGAATAGAGAGAAACTATTTAGATGATATCTACAACATTAAGACCTTTTCTTTTTTTTCAACTTTATAGTTGAAAAACTGGTATTTAATGAAAATTATTTACATAAATAAGCACTTTAAAAATAATGAATACTATTAAAGAGCATGAATTTAGGAGAAATAAAATAGCAAGAAAAGAATTGATGTCCATTTCCACTAGACTAATGAAACACTCCAATAGCAACATGATTTAAGTATGTTTTTGGATCAAAGTATTTCTTGATTTAAATTTCTAATTCAAATGATGGATTTGTTGGAAACCATTTACAAAAAACTATGGCTGAAGACTTAATAAAGATATCAAGGTTGAAAACAACTTATGTGAAAAAATCCATTTTGTTTGAACAAGATGGATGAAAATAGAACATAGAACATAGAACATAGAAAATGCTTCAAACATATAGAAAGGTTAGAAAATAAGAATGTAAGCCGATCAAGAAAGGAGCTAGAGGATATGCTTATAAGGCGGCAGTACAACAACTAAACAACCTTTCCTTCCAACATCAGTTCAAAATCACACGAGAGGAACGGCAAGATCATGGCCATGTTACTATTGTTCGCAATAAGCGGTATTCGACCTCACCAGTTTGGGAATCAGAAGATGGTTTAGAGTTTTTGAACTTCGTTTCCACCATTGCGATTGGTCTAGCTCTGCTTATGGCTTTGAAGGCGAAAGACAAAAAGGGGCAAGATGGAGGTCTGTCAGCCATAGAAGGTGTGGCGCACTTGAAGAATGGGTTAATGAACTTGAAGACATACATAACGACGGCCGAGAGAGTGTGTGGTGGAAGCTGTTTTGGGTTGATCAGGAGGGAATCGCCACTATTGTGGAGAACAATATAGCTCTTGTACTAAAACAGCCATGGAGATGGTACAATAGAGCGGAGGCAAAGGCGAAATTGCCTCCTCTTGAAGTTCCTGAAGAGTTTATCCTTAACGAAGCATTATTCAGAGAAGTTCCTCAATGAGATATGTATTTGGGAGCATACCAGAATATTGGTTGACAACAACAACAAATTGAAAGAATTCATGGGGATATAAAGGAGATAGTGAAGGAATGTTCATCGCAATTCCATGTGCAGGAGACACACGTAACAGGGCTTTTTGGATTAGGAAGGTGGACAGCGTGGACTTTGATTACGAGGAGCCGTCTTTGATGGTCCTCTGATATAGAAATGAGCATACTGATGCTTTTAAAGGAAATTCTGTTG
This sequence comes from Anthoceros angustus, assembly GCA_010909165.1. Lineage (NCBI taxonomy): Eukaryota > Viridiplantae > Streptophyta > Anthocerotopsida > Anthocerotales > Anthocerotaceae > Anthoceros > Anthoceros angustus. Next base: position 209,673 of record MU008204.1, read on the forward strand.
AAGAATTTTTTGTTGGAGGAACAGAAACTCGACATATGCGCAATGGAAAGAAGGTGGGGAAAAGAAGATTGCCGAAGAACATTCAGCGGTTGTGTGTGCACAAGACTATAATTCTCTACTATGGATTCAACTTGAATGGATGGAAGCACTTGTACGCTTTGGATAAGAAGGCCATTCGAGAAAAACTAAATCAGCTTCGACCTTTCCTACAGCCTGGAGAGGAGGATAGCGACCAGGAAGCGGGTGACGGAGGTCCTATACTCGATGAAGGAATTGAATCTGGCAAGGAGTGAAATTGTCTGCAAGTTGTTTGCAAGGGGCAGACTCTATTCTGAGCAATTTTGTTCATCTCTCCAAAGTAGTTTGAGGCTAGGCTCGATGCTAGTTCGACGCCACGCGTTTCTCGGTTGCTGAGGTTTATGAACTTGTCATGGAACAGTGGCTTATATATATTGGTTTCAGGGGTCTTAGAACATGCCTTCGAAAAATGGGCGGGCATGGCAGCTAGTAGGTGGTGACAATTATATAGTTTTCTATGCGACTTACCCTAAGAAGGCTGAAACATCGCCCACTTTGTTCTTGCCGCTCACTTGAACGATGATATCAATTAAAACCATCCACAATGCAATGCACTCACAAATAAAGTCGGGCCCCATCTGCTCATCGGTGTATTGTCGCAAGGCATCAAGTATATTAATATGCCCATGAACCGGGCATTAAATAGAAGTTATCACGTCTTGTAATCGTGGCAACCGCTCTAGAAGGGAATGGAGACCAATGCCTCGTTGTATACAAGGTGCGGTGAGTCTGTGGGCACCAGCATGTCGGTACCCACACTCTCTCCGCACCTTATATATAGTGAGGCACAATAAAATTTGGGAAAGAAAACACCAGCATGCCATGGTGTTGCATGGGAGTGTGGGAGATTACAACCAAGGCTGAACAACACCCCACGTTCCATACCTTTAAAAACCATTTGTACTCAATACTTCTCACACATCCCTATATTTCGAAAACCTTTTACCATTTGTGTAAGAAATGCATGTTATAAAGCACAAGACGACCTCTTCATCCCCTGGCCAACATGGACTCAGGTTTCGGCATGTTTTGCAAGCAAAATTGCACTCAGTCGTGTGTGCCTTGCAGAGAATGACCTTGTAGCGACCCCAGAATGCTTAAAACAAGAAGGACCCCAATGTTAAATCCGAAAGGCTGTACAAATAGGGGAAGTTGTTGACTGCTGCTTGCAAACCCGATTGATGCTTGCTTTTCCTTAGCAATTGAGGAAATTTCTCCCCTTGAAAAGTTTTAGAGCACTTCAAATTGCCTGCACTGCTATCAATCCTTCCAACAAAATCCCATTCTCTGGAAATTGCATCCGGTGAACCTAATGCTTCACGTAATGCTTCTTTGTTGGCATGAGCTGCTGCTGAACTGGCCATTTTCTCGGATCCGGTCACGGAGAAGATGCTCTTGCCATGCAGCTAGACTATTTTTCATAAGTTATTTTTGTACAATTGCCCCAAGGTGAACCAAGTTGGCAGTGCTCCATTATTTCGGAGAGCTTCTCTGGAAAAAGTTTGTAATAATAATTGTACCTTTCTTTGAAATTTTCTTCCGGCCAAGTGTCAGACTTAAGATAGAGTAAGCTCTATTTTTTAGTGAAAATTTCTATTTATTTATCAAAAAGTGTTTACTCTTTGTTAGTTGTCACGTCCAAATAGACCAATCATTGCGTAACCTATCTAACCCCTCGGGCTCCAGTACAGGCCGTGAGAAGCTAGGGGGGAGGAAGAGTGTAGATGTTGCTCTCCCCTCCCTCCAACTATCCCACACCTACCAAACTCGGAAAACTAACAGCACATGAGATTGCTTACCTAACCCAAGGTTTTGATATCAACCGGAAGTCTCACACCTACCACTAACCTTACTTTCTTAGACACAAGGATCATCGCAACACATCCATAGGATTGTTGCATTAGAGTCTGGAGAATGAGTGCAAGAGATGTCTAGTATAATGCATAGATCGAAATGATGGTCATACATATCGAGATTATGCAAGCCACAGGGCTATATATGTAGTGCTCCTAGCTGCATATCATATATTTTGTGTACTAAATACTGAATCTGAGAAATTCATATTTCCTAGGCTCTCTTGACGGCATGTTTAAGCTTGCAAGTGGATTGGGTGAGAGCTGATTGTTTTTAGGAGCAAGTGGTGTTGAGTGAGAGCTGATTATTTTCTGGAGCAAGTGGTGTTTGGATCCTCAAAGGTACAATGGGGAGTAAGCTAAAATTCAGACTTAGATGGCAAGCCATATTGGACAAAGTGTGGAAAAAAACGAAGTATGTGAAGCTAGAGAACGAGAGCGACACTCCCTGGAAGCAGAATGGGACAAAGATGAAGAAGCAGAGGTTGGGAGGGGAATTCATGATTAATGTAGCTGCCGGGGACGGCTTGAATGAACTTGTGATGTCTAATGCTGGGATTTATAGCGACGTCGAGTTCCCTGTTGTGGGAGTTCCTATTATCTACTGATCCATTTGAACAATGTCTTTAAATGGACATTTCATATTTGGATTCATCAAAGACGTATTGCATGTTGCATAACCTACGCTACATAGTATAGTCGCTCCAATTCTCCGGAAATTGCGTCTTAGTTACTCGCCATAATGCTTGTTTGTTAGAGCTACCGCTCGACGGCCCATTTCCTCATATGGGGTCACGGAGAAGATGCTTTTGCCGTGGGAGTATACTATTTTTCATATGTTGTTTTTTAACAGTTGCCCCCAGGTGAACTGGGTTGGCAGTGCTCCGTTATTTCGGAGAGCTTCTCTGGAAAAAGTTTGTAATAATAGTAGTACCTTTCTTTGAACTTTGCTTCCGGCCAAGCGTGAGACCTAAGGATAGTCTAAGCTCTCGCTGAATGTCGGGAGGCAACTCGGACATCACCTCCTCTGAGATCTCCTCCTGTCTGTAAATAGGTAAAGATCCTTCTTCCGTCCGGATCTTCTGGGAACTTTGGCTGCTCGATCGCTGCCACAAGGCCTCTAACTTTCCTCTTGAGCTCCCTGCTGATGGTGCACGCTGAGGAATATCTGCTATGTTATCAGGACCAGGCGCGCCTTCGTCTTGAAGGAGGCATTGCGCAGTGTCCGAGCCAATCTTCACTTGCTCCGGAGGTTGGTTGCTTGATAGACACCAAGCTTCCAACCTCCCTCTCGGGGTCCTTGGTGTAGGTGAACGCTGAGACGTTTCTGTTATGTTTTCAGGACTTTTGTCCTGAAGCCCTGCGCATTCTGGAGGATTCGAGCAACGCATCCCTTCCTCCAGGGTCCTCGGACTCCAACCCAACCTGCTTTGCCCCAAGCTTTTGAGGTTCACCTGGTTCACAGAGTGGGTGTCCCTAGATTCCTGATAGTGGACTGGGGAACAGAGGACATCTTCAGAATTCCCGACTCTTGGTTCTTGATGCTCTAATGGTGAACAGAGGATAGCTGAGGATTGAGGAGCCTTGTCATCACAAGTGCCGCCGATGAAACTGCCATCGTCAGCATGTATACTCGAACAACCTGCATCACCTAGAGCAGCCCGGAATCCTTGTGTGCAGCCATCAGATGGAGTTGTACCCAGAGGACCAAACTTGGGGGTGCAGTTCAAACCAGCATCCGCATCACACTTATCCAATTCGTCTTCAGAATGACACGGAAGAGGCTGTGAACGACTTTCCTTTGCAGCACTTAAAAACTGGGTTATCGGATTCACACCCTGTGGATCAGCCAAAGCACCCTAAAATCATTCCTTTCGTTGGGGGTCATTGTAGATAAGTAACTGCAAAGGTTCTTCGATACGGCACTCACCGATGGCGTGGTCACAATATTAGATGCAGAAATCGACATCCCTGTGACTGCCCACCTAAGAGTTCGGACCTTGTGCCCTTTCTCTGGTGAGAGTACATTCGAAGCTGGCAAAAACTCTGTTAATCCTCTTTCAAAAAGACGAAGGGCGTCTGCTACAATTTTAGAGACCCCATATCTCAAGGTGCATGACTTGATGGGGAACTTCTTGTGTCCAGTAGGATATCCTATCTGCACCACACGCATGTGAGAATCTATCAGCCATTCCCATCACAAATGCTTCCAAAACTAAATAACTGCCTAAAATAAATTGATGCACGACAAAGTTACCACATGACATGATGCATGTAATGTAAGAGTGCGTGCAGTACGGTTGTTCTCCTTCAGATCTGAAACTATCCGCTCCTGCAACACTGCTGCCAGCTCTCCCAGCCAATGTTGGATCTGATTCAAATCCACAGGCCGCTCAGATCACTTGACAAAAATAGGAGGGCATACTGCATAACTTCAAGGACGCGAGTAGTGACCTTGCGACCCCATCCAGGAGGTCATATCTCACCTCTCCAACTTGCTTCAGCGCCTTCGGACCTGGAAAGGTCTTCCCAGAAGCATGGGACTTTGGTAGTGTACGCTCTTGGACTTCATCTCCACTGATGCCTCTGACAATCCTCCACAACCATGTCCTGCTCACAGTATGTTGTTGATAACTATCAGAGCTTCTAGAAATATCCACAGGAATGTGAGATAGGAGCTGCAATTTCAGCGGCTTAATAAAATGGCTATAGGTCAATACCCCGAATTTGCACCATATAACTCCTGCAGCTTGGACTCGGAGAACTTTAACAAGTCTCCACATGTTTTCACACTCAGTATTGTTTCTAATGATTGTCCAAGCTTGCCTCCTAATTGCCCGCTGCAATAGACAAAGGACATTTGTGACTTAGAGTCTAAAGGCATTTAACCTGACATCATTTAACCTGAAAAGGACCATCATGCTGAGAATTAACAGTTTAGTCTACATTTTTGTGATAGGCAGGCTCTGAAGAAACCCGGTGACTGCTGATGAAGGCACAATGGTTTGTTGTGCTGGCTTATGCAAGCCGCTTGTCAGTTTAGCTAGCATCTGCAGCATTTCAAAACGAGAAGAATGCAGACACCAAACAAATTATTCACCTCAGACTTGTTCTTCTACAGCAAGTCGTTCATTCCACACAAAAGTAGACGCCAACCTTGTTGTGGGCGACCCCAGCAGAGCATGTGAACTGCGTTTCTGCTAAAACGGCCATCCTCAGTTCCGCTACAATCATGGCTCCATATGCAAGCAGCTTATCGTTATAACTTGAATCTGTCTGACAGAACCACTTCTGAACTCTTTCCCGACGATCTCCTTGCTCACTCTACCAAAGTCATCCAACGCAGATCCTGTGTGGGGTGTTAGGATCCACATGTAGGCTCCTCTAGAGCTCCACACCATGATTTGGTAAGAAATACAGACTGGCTGTACTTCTCAGGAGCAAGAGTTCTGCGGGTGCCCCACCTCATCCAAGCCTACAATGTGAGACTTCAGAGCTTCTTCAGAAACACAAAACGGCCGGAATTCTGAGACATCTTTCATGAGTCTGGAAGCAGCAGACTCGGTCAGGTCCAGATAGACTTCATCAATAGATGTCCTTTCACAACGCCCCATCCGAGAAAGAACCTCCACCACCTGCAGCCATCAGGAGTGCTATAAAGACCTCCATACTAGAACTGACACTCCGACCACTAGCATCAACCTAAACACCACTTCAACTCTACAAGGCCTACCTCTGAGCCAGCATCTCGATAGATAGCAAGGTCAGCCTTCTCATGTGCCACAGGCACCTGGACAAGGTTAATGTCAGGGCACAACTTCCGCGCCTCGTCCCCTCGCATATTCCTGCAAGGTAGAGCAATTCCCCGGTCACCAATCCGCACTAGAACTCCGTGCTGACAATTTGGAGGCACCCAAAAACGCACCGTTTCTTATCACCCAAAACACACACACACACACACACACACACACCGCTTCACGCCATGCCGCCGAGCTTCATATCCCACTGCAATCAGACCTCCACCCTTCCAGTTGTTATACTGCACGACAGCAGTTGGCTTGCCCAGTAATTCCGGCTGCCTTCTCTGCTCCACTGCAGAACAGGAACAAGAAGATGCATGAGACTCCACTGCAGCTCAAGCCAGCCAGAAAAGAGACACCCTCTAAGAAAACAAACGACAAGCGTAGAGAACCTTGAACGTAGAAGCAGTCGAGATCAAGATGCGCTATAACCCGTGTGTCGTTGGGTTCCGGTTTGGCAACCGGCATTCTGCCTTGCACCAATGGCTCCGCGGTCACCTGGTACCTGTGTGCTGCTGGGAGGTCCAAAAATTTGCCGCGAACTTGTGCCCTTAAAAAGTGAAATCGTCACAGTGATTTTTTGGAAGGAAGTGTGGCATTTCCTGCCAGGGGGATTTCGCTGTCATTGTGAAATCCGCATGGTGAAGCAGACGCCGATCTGATAGCTGGTTCTCACGCAATCCGGAAGCCAGATCAAAGCTTGAACTTGCGACAAACTTGAGATGCTTTCAGCAGCTTTCTTCCAGAAATTATCAACCTGGTCACGTTGCTTGACAGGAGGTTTCCTTTGCCATGTCGGACAATGGATTCCGGTCGCTCCAGCTTCCGTGGTGAGATGAATCGTCACAAGGAGGAATGAGCAGACGAAAACCGGATCGCCATCCTCCAGCCCCTTGACCCACCAGCTCTCACCGTCAGTTCAGGTGGTCAGCACACGGCATGAAATACACATCCTCAGAGTCCAAGGGCTCTAGTCTGCGAGTGCTCTGAATTCTGGACAATGGCGCAGTATACAGCAAATGCTGCTCGTGACCTTCAGCTTATGCAACTTTTGGCTGCTGCACAGGCAGGGGCAGCGGAGAATATTGCATGGAAGCTTGCTTTGCAGGAGGCGAACCAGAGAGCGGGACGAGGACTCCATGACACCAGGCAGGCAGAGCCCATCACCATCACTGCTAGCCAGGCTGCCAGCACTAGTGTTCCGCAAAGATTATGCAGAATATGTCTTGATCCGAAACCTTTGTCCAGCTTTTTGGAGCAGAAGGCATGTGAGCACCGGTTCTGTCGTGATTGCATGTCGGCCTATGTGGATTCTCGAGTGAAGGGTGGATATCTTCAGATTATGTGCGCAGAACTGGGTTGCAAGGCGTTCCTTGACAAAGATGACTACATACCCCTCAGTCTGTCGCCTGACGTAGCCGCAGCCCTGGCCAATCCGGAGGCTGGCACATCCATGCCTGAAGCCGATAAGTGCTATTGCCCTTTTCCAGATTGCTCAGCTCTGACACCGTTGTTAGAAAATCGGGGCCATTTAGGAGATCCGAGTGCCACTTTATGCTGGAGCTGCAGCCGCCTGTTCTGTGCGGGATGTGAGATTCCTTGGCGGTCTGGTCATACATGTCAGCAGTTTGACAAGATGAGCAAGGAGAAGCTTCTTCAGGAGAAGCTTGCTGAGGATAAGCGTGCAAATGAGAAGCTTGCCAAGGTACTGTTCCAAAGTAAGGATGCCTTTAAGGACCTCGTCCGAGAATTCAAATGGATGACCTGTGCAAATTGCAAAAGAGTCGTGGAATGTACTGCAGGGTGCGAGAGTATTACCTGCCGGTATACCACGACTAAACTTCCTTCCACATTTCCTTTTGTAACTCTGTTTGCTGCATCCTCTGGCCCTAACGGGATTGGTTGATGGACGGAATGTGCAGATGCATGTTCCAGTTCTGCTATGAATGTGGGAAACAGTGGAGTCCTGGTCATTCGTGTTCTTCACCTGCTCATGCATAGATAGCCAAACAAGGGGACGACAGTTTCTTTCCGGACGCCAGGTTTCAGTTTTTCAGACTTCGTCGTGATTTGTGCTGCTTTCAAAGTCACCTCCTGCCTGCTCCTCATCAAACAGTCCAAGATGATGTTGATTCTCCGGCCCTTCTGATGAGAGCAGGATCTAGAGTAGGTAGTAGGGTTGCAATGTGAACTTCCATTTGACCGGCTTACCGGGGCAGAAATAAAGTCAATTTTACATTCAATCGGCAGAGCTGCCATGTCTCCGGACTCGCCACGTCCTGGGTTTGCTTGTTTGGCTTGCCATCTACCCTCTTTCGGTGTGGTAGGATCTCAGCAGCTCAATGGCTCTTGCGAGGGCGTCCCTGGCTGTTCCCAGGCAGAGATTTGTCGAGTCTGTGCTAGACAACTGCCTGATTGGGACCACGCCCAGCTCCAGTTACAGGTCCAACTCCAAGGCCGGGTGGCCTGGCAATGCGAATCACAAGTCTTCCTGGGGACGCGAGGTGTTGGGGGCCCATAAGCAACAGCGGTCGAGAGGGTCGGAGGTGAATGTTTCCGCTACATCCTCGAGGCCTTCCGGGCAAGTGGCTTCCTGTACAGAGAAACGGAATGCGGGAGCCCAGAGTGAGTGTTTTCTCCTTTGCTCCCATTCCTTCCCCGGTCGTAAGAGGGATGCTGGGCCGAACACCCGGCGTAGTGGAACGGCCCGTCTCTAGCCCTACTCTCAGTGTCCTGCGAAAACTTTTTTGTTTGTGCTCCCTTTCCTACATGCTGCTACATGTGAGACTTACGTAGGTTTTAGAAGGAACATTCCCCATGACATCTTACCCTGGCATGCAGCGAGCAGTGGCCAGTTGGCTGGAAGAAGCCATGAGGCTAGGGATGATTCTGGATCTGCAGCTAATCTTGGGCGGCGTCAAGCCCTTTTTGCTGGCCTGACATGCGTCCTTGTGTCTCTCAGTCCACGAGGTGAGCATTCCTCGCTTGCTGCATTTGTTCTCGTTTGGGTTGATCAAAAGGTTCTTATTTGCATGAGTATCTGGTTGCAGATGCTATGGCAGGCGGACTCTTTGATAAGTACATAAAGAGGTGCGAGTTTTCAAGTACGTAGCCTTTTCGTTAGTTCGGTTTGATCTATGTGTTGCTTTTATACTTCAGTGGGTTGTCGAGCAGAGCATTCTAATTCCTGGCTTGTCTTGCAACCAGGAAGAAGCTGGATCCCCTCGATACCTACTTACCAACCATACTCTTGAGCCAGTTGCAAATTGAAGAGATCGGTACAGCTATTCCCTTCCCTTCTTTTTGATGGAATGAGGAGCCGCACGAGCTTTGACCTGTAATCCGAGTCCAAACTAGCTGTGGTCTTGCAGATGGCAGACTTGTGGCTGAGGAACCTAAGTACGATGATGCAAGATCCCTGTTGAGATCTGGCCCAGCATCGTCTCTTCGTTCGGACATACGAGCTGTAAGTTCCGGGGTGCAGCAACTGGCTTAGTCTGCTCGTCCACTCGGTTTCTGCATCATGGAAGACTTGCTGTGTGCGAAGGCTGGAAGCCTGTTGTACTCCACTCTGTCGCGGGTGTGTGAACCACCATGCACTTATGCATGTCCCAGGTTGCCCAGTATGCTGCTGACGCAGGAGACGGACAGACCGCTGTGGAAGCTGTGGATGGATGTCTGAGGTTTGCTACCCCCACCTAAACGCATGCATTAAGGTTATTGTGATCTCTTCGTCCTACAAGTAATATGACCACCATCCCTGTGTTAACATGCAGGGCCATTGAGGAGCTAGATTCTTACCTTCTCCGCGCCAGCAGAAACGATCCCCCTGCCCTCGATGTGATGAGACAAAGGGTGACAAAGGCCTTGAACTCTCTCGACAGGTAACTCTTCCTGTCTGACATAAGTGCCTTTGTCGACACCTGCATAACAGTACCCATCTCTAATTCTGCTTTTTTTCCTCCCAGTCTGCTATCGACTGTACCTCCAGAAATCCTGGAGAAGGGCAAAGCTGTAGCCTTCGCTTACAGGGACTTGGACAGCACTCAAACTCCCGCAGCACAGCAGAACGTGGAGCCGAGCTTGCTGAAGGCTCTGCCAAGTGGCCTCTGATCCTGCAGCGATGACATCATGCCTAAAACTGCTCTGTTGATAGTGTCTAGGAAAGCCTACTCCTAGCAGCCTAATCAACCTTCTTGGCAAAGATTTGTGTCGGTTGGCCACACCTACCCGCCGTTCCGTCCTTCCTCACCGTTAGACCCGCTTCGCCGGGTCCGTCCAGCACAGCGCTCCGATCCTCCAAGAACGAACATGCAAAAGTCCCAGTGAATCGAACCAGCACCTTCGCGATCGTGCTCGCACGATCGGAAGCCAAACGGACAGGAGATGGTGGGAGTCTGAGAAATAGAGAGCAACACTGAAGAGACAGAAACCCAACCCAGCCCAGCCCGATGGCGGAGACGAGCTCACTGCCGAGGTGGGTCTGGCGCCTGGCGCTCGGCCTGGCGCTGGCCGCGGCCTGCTTTGCTGCCGATGCCCGGACGCCGCACTTCGTGTACACCAACGGAACTCACTTCGTACTCAACAAGGAGGCCTTCTACGTGAACGGCGCCAACTTCTACTGGCTCATGTTCCAGGCGGCGGATCCCAGCTCCCGGCCGCTGGTGACCCGGGTGCTGGAGGAGGCGGTGGGGCTGGGGCTCACAGTCGGCCGCACCTGGGCCTTCAACGACGGCGGCTACAGAGCTCTGCAGCTCAGCCCTGGCCGCTTCGATGAGAACGTTTTTCAGGTATGAGACGAGTCGGAGACGATTGCTTGCTGCTCCACTCAAGACAGCGATCCAATTCGGCGGCTTTCGTGTAGGCTCTGGATTTTGTGATATCGGAGGCGGCGAGGCACCAGGTGCGGCTGATTTTGAGCCTTGTGAACAACTACGACGCGTATGGCGGGAAGAAGCAGTACGTCCAGTGGGCTCGAGATGCTGGAGTTCCCAATCTGAACTCCGAGGATGATTTCTTCTCCAATCCCACGATTCGTGGCTGGTTCAAGAATTACATCCAGGTGCTCTACATTTCTGCCTCGCATGTGCGGTTACTTTGTTGTCGTTGCTGAAGTGTGGATTGCTGATCTCTGTTGGCTTCAATGACCTCGCCCAGATCATCCTCACTCGGAAGAACACAATCACTGGGCTTGTTTACGCTAACGATCCGGCTATTTTTGCCTGGGAGCTTATGAACGAGCCCCGATGTCTGTCAGATCCCTCTGGCAATAGCTTACAGGCCTGGATACAAGAGATGTCCAGCTATGTGAAGTCTCTGGACAGGAATCACCTTCTGGAAGTCGGCTTGGAGGGCTTCTACAACACGCCCGCGGATGAAATTGCTGGTATAAGTCCCGGAAGCGACTTCTACCAGAAGTTAGGGACTGATTTCATCCGGGACAACCTCCTTCCTTCCGTGGATTTCGCTACTGTCCACGCCTATTCCGACTACTGGTAATGTGCTCAGCTCTTGTGACTTCTTTCCAGTGAAATTGTTGTTGCTGGCAAATTTTCCATACTGCGTCCCTACCTGACAGGTTTCCGCAAGCAAGTTATCAGCAGCAGCTCACCTTCCTTGAGGGTTGGATTAGCCACCACATCGCGGATGCAGAAAATACTCTTCACAAACCAGTTTTGTTCACCGAGTTCGGAAAGAATTCGAACGATGAGGGGTACAGTCCCCAGCAGAGAGATGAAGTGCTGTCCCTCTTCTTTGACAGCGTTTACGGGTCTGCACAGAGTGGAGGGGCCGGGGCTGGAGCTCTTTTCTGGCATCTTTTCACTGACGGCATGGATAATTTCAATGATGGGTACCAGATCATACCTTCAAGCAGTCCCTCAACGGCCACTCTCATAACCGGACAGTCGCAGAGGCTGACGGCACTAAGGAAATTTGGACTGAAGGCTGCAAAGCGGTGAAAAGATCCCACATCGTACAACCGGTTTCTTTCATCTTATCATCCACCGTGTAGCGTGCAGGCCTAAAGTGCTCCCAGCAACCTATCTTAAGGACCATTCAGAGAAGCTTCATCACCGGATGGACGAGAGACGACATCACTGTCCTCGTTTGTCCTCTCACCTTGTTCACTCTCACACAAGCCCACCTCACCCTGTAAGCCGTTGCTGCTGCTTTGCAAGTGCACGCACGATGTAAAAAGGTGGTCAGGACTCCCTGCAAGTACACCGCAAAGCGGTCATGACAGACTGCACAGTAAAGTATATCAAAGCGGTCATAACAGACTGCACAGTAAAGTATATGCAACCGTCTAAAAGGTACTCTTGCCAAAATACTAGTGGAGCTCGAGCCCCGAATACCTTTGCTTCAGCAAAATGGCACCTGCAAGATCAGCCTCGTAAAATAGACTCCATAAAGGGAAAAGTAAGTCAGCTTCGAGTTCAGATTTGAAACCGTGTTCACCTGCGTCTCCCTCATTGGTCACGCATGACAAAAGCATTGCATTGGAACATTCATCTATCGGGAGCAAAGCCGCCAAAAATCAGATTGCCAATGAGCACAGAATGCAATGGAAAGGAGGATCTACTGTTTCAAAGAAGGCGTTAAACAAAAGAGTAACTTACGCTCCTCCAAGGCTCTTGCAAAAACCGCAAGGAGGCCAGACGGTGGCCAAGCCAGCTCAAAATGGCTGCCAAAAACAAGAGCCTGCGCTAACCCTCAACTGCTACGGACGAAAAGGCAAGAAAGAGGCCGGAAACCGCATCAGTCCCGGAAAACGGGACCCGGTACATCAGCATAGTTGATCTCATGAGGGCCAGAGACTGCGATAGTCCAGTTCCCCATGCCTTCAATCTCCCACACGCAGCTCACGTACTTGTCTCTAATCTTCCTAAGAGGCCCGCACAACCTCCTCGTCAAGCTTTGCCTGATCTTGCACGGCTTCGGCCGAGGAGGAAGCTTGCAGCTCCGGCCACCTTCCCCCTTCTCCTTCCCGGCCTGCTGCAGCGACATGAGGCCAAATTGAACTGCGAGCGAAGCGTCTTCCACTGCGCCTGCCCTGCTCTTCACATCTTGGCCCAGATCAGGCTCTTCTGGCAGGGGCTGGAGCGACGGCTGCACCTTCCGGCGGGAGAGCAGCTTCCCTCTGCGCGTCCCCGGATGCTTGGCCATCATCAGCCGGGCCGGCATCACGCACCTTCGTTCCTTGCAGAGCGGAGTCTGCACTTCAGCAGGACCTTGTCCAGAATAAAATGCTGCCGCCTCCATCGCAATGTGCCGGGCCTCGATGTTAGCTCGCCCGGGCTTTACCATCAATTTCGAGGTTACACTTCTCCTTCTCCCACACGCGCCGCACCTCCGACCTCCACACTCAAGCAACAGTCCTACCTTCCTCTTCCCACCTCTCGCCCCCTTCAGCTCATAGTCGGGAGCCTTCCCTGCGTCCTCGACGAGAAGGAGCCAGCATTGCCGGACACGCCAAACAAGACAGCGTTGCGCTCTCCCTCGCTCACTCACTCACACAACATAGCCTATCCTTCCAAGTTCCGACCTTCCCGTGCCTCCTCAGGCCTTTCCCAACCACTGCCTCATCTCTGCTCCAAAATCTGGAGCCACCGAAGCACGGCAGATTAGGCCTGCACACAGACAGATGGGAGGCCCGATAGGAGAGAAGCCAATGGTTTACAGTGACAGTATCTCCGCTTTCGACAAACATCGGGTGGACGGCCAGCTTCGAAGCGCACCAGAGAAATGCACCTTCAAAAATGCGGGCGATGGCAGCCACACGAGGCGATCTTATAAGCGGCGGCAAAATCTTTGCGCAATTGGTGGCGGCCGGCCGCTCGGCAGCTTCTCTCTTCGCGTGCCGAGGCCCGAGACGTCTCGCAGCGTGCCTAAGTCAGAGTGAGTCAAGTCAGACTCGACCGGCAGAGACACATGCCGTTGAGCACTGCAGTTCCCGCGGTGCTTCCGCGGTCGGCGGCTCGGCGCCTTAGTTTCATCTCATCGCAATTCTAAAAGTGACGATTGCACGCGCGACATTGACTACCACTAAAATTAATCCGGGGCATTGCGAGAATCGAACTCGCGACCTCTCGCACCCAAAGCGAGAATCATACCACTAGACCAAATGCCCAGATGACAGATGGAGGAACAATAATATATATTAACAATTTATACAAGTTGGAGACTTTATAGGACTTAATAATTAATGGAAGAATAATATATGATATATTTATATAAATTTTATTGTAATGAAGTACACCGCTCGTATAAAAATAGAAGAAAAAGAATGAGGTATATTAAAGTCCACTAAGGACCAATTTCTATAGGACTTGGTATTTAACAACTTGTACCATGGTGTGCCTAAGCTACTTGTACCAAGGGCATCCATTCCCTTCAGGCACCCCATTTAAGTAAAGACCTAAGCTACTTGCACCAAGGGCATCCATTCCCTTTAGGCACCCCATTTAAGTACCGATCTAAGCTCAGGATGCTTAATCACGGCGTTCTTATAAATGTGTGTCCATTTCTTGAGAAGAAGAAGAAGAATTTTATTTAAGTCCACTAAGGATGAATTTTCATGGGACTTAGTACTTAACAACTTGTATCATGGTGTGCCTAAACTACTTGCACCAAGGGCATCCACTCCCTTTAAGCACCCCATCTAAATACCGATCTAAGCTCAAGATGCTTAATCACGGCGTTCTTATAAATGTGTGTCCGTTTGGCCTAAGCTTAATCACGGCGTTCTTATAAATGTGTGTCCATTTGGCTTAAGCCATTTCGACACACAGCAGGTCTGGTGGAATTTACTCCCCACCGGAGGTCATAACCTACTGTATGACCTACGCCAAAACAGCGTATGCGTCTGGTTAGCGGACCGAGTAGATTGCCATGCGAGTCCTGCGAGTCCTGCGAGTCCTGCGAGTCCTGCGAGTCCTGCGAGTCCTGCGAGTCCTGCGAGTCCTGCGAGTCCTTCGAGTCCTGCGAGTCGCGACGACAAGAGACCAGTTGGGTGGTCTGCTGCCGCCATTTTTCTCCATTCTGTTTCCGACGGCCGCAGGAGTGGCGGCGGAAATGGCAGGAACCGGCTACCCGTAAATTCAGCCGATCAAATTGTGCCAACACATGTTTGCAATAACGGCCACACGTGTTATCTGTCAGTCGCGCCACTGTAGTTGCGCCACTTGAACGCCTTGGCGCATCCAATGTGTTCCAGGAATTGGGTCCAAGTTCGATTCGATAGCAGCCTGGGTAGGTCGGTGGCTCGGCTCGCTCTTGCGTACAGGGGGGGACAACCAGGCAAGCACCTCACCCAGTTGGCCGCAATGAAGGAGAAAATTTAGTTTAAAAGGGGGCGGGAAAATACTGAAGAGATGGTCAGAGCGAGGGGGCGGGAAAATAATAAAGAGATGGTCAGAGCGGCGTTAGGGTTTGAGAATCCATGATCTTCATCTCATCGAAGCAAGCTGTTTGTGTAGATGAGTTAGGAAGATTCGAGGTTTGGTGGTAGAGAATCAGATCATACTTGACGGCTTCTCCCCGTAACCCGATGGGATATAGAGAGACGGCAACAGCTCCTGACGGTGATAGTTATCTAGTAGCCTGCAGGAGCCCACAACTTTGAGAGCGGTTGAAGCATGTGCTGACTTACTTGTACTAGAAACCTGTTTCAGCGTGGGCAGAGGAACTGGAGGGCGTGCTGCGCCTTACACTGTCTTGAGGGCGTCCATTCCGAGCCCAGAGGGAATGACTCCTTGAAGGTTGTTGTTGCTCTGGAAGAAGCAACAACAAGCTTCAAAGACAGTTGATTCCTGGAAGAAGCCAGCCACACTTACAGAGTACAGGGTTTCCGAATTGGACAGGAGGATGATGTGGTTATGTAAAGCCCTTGCGTCCCGCGCTTGGAACTTCCCTACACCAAGCAAAAGGGAGGTCATTTACATCGACATGTGTCCACTTGGCTGCGCAGTAGCCACAACCAGTGGTTCTCTGAGCAAAGAAGGTCACAGTAGACAAGGCAGAATTCCAAAATCTGAAGGCGAAAGGGGCATAATACTGACTCATAACGCGAAACTATTGCTTTGTTGCACGCAAACAACGCCTTCCCAAGCATCCCAGTCGCTTGGTGCACAGGGTCGCCATTCCAGCTCATCTCTCAGGGATTTGCAGTAAGGTCTTCTAAGAAGCCATAGATCCAGCTGGAAAGGTAAACAACTGAACCCACCCCCTTCCTCAAGTCCACATATGGCAGGAATGTCGAAACCAACAGCCTGGCAAGCCTCGGAGCCGCAGTGAGGAAGAAGCAAAGGCATGTGCAGGAGGAACGGAACGTCTCTTTCACCGCCGCCTGAAGGTGAGGAAAATCAGGAATATCGGCCTCGGTGACCACCCTATTACAAGCAGTAGAAGTCACACCCCTCTATCCCAAAATGAAGTATACAGCTATGTACAAAGACATAGAGAACCACCAAGAATATTAAGTAACATTACTCGAGAAGCGAACATTAAGTAAACCATCTATCTTCATACATTAAATAAACCATCTATCTTCATGAAAGAGAAGAGTGTCGCTAGAGCCTACCTAGTGTACCCGGCCATGGCGGCTCTAAGCCGCCATTCCCTAATACATAAAATGCTTGCCCTATTGCGTTCCCTAATACATAAAATGCTTGGCCTATTACCTTCCCTAATACATAAAATGCTTGGCCTATTGTAACTAATATATCCCCTTACATATTGTGGGTTGTATCAAATTTTTGCCTCGGCATCATAACCTCAGGAGAGATTCCCCATCTCCTTTATGATGGAGCACTTGAAATGGACAATGTATTGTTTGTAGTTCTAGAAAGCTACTAAGCCAGAAGGACATGAGGAAAATATGAAACCCACCCTTCCGGTAATTGTCACACAGTCCAAAACAAGAAGTAAAATTAGGTGTAGCACGCAGTAATATCCAGAATTATTCGATATAAAAAGATTCGGAAAAAAGCCCTGGTCACTTACGGGTTGAACCATGTGGGAGATTCCATTCACCATTTTGCATTGAGGAACGGTCGGTAGTAGACAAGCCATTATTACCCAGGATGAGGAGGAATCCAAAACTAATCCGTGCTCCAACCCCCTCCACCAACTGATGACATTTCATAATATTTTAAGCCATGATATACAATTCTATCGAGGTCGAAGTACGATAGCAGCCGGGACAGCAAAGTGGGTGAGAAGCAGGCAAGCACCTCACAGTTGGCGGCAATGAAGGAGGAAATTTTAATTTAAAAGAGGGCGGGAGAACAATAAAGAAAGAGTCAGAGCGGCGTTAGGTTTGAGAATCCAAATCTGCTTGGCACGTTCCGCATTATCTTCATCTCATCAAAGTTGGTCCTTAGCTTAGCAGCGTACCGACCGACGCCCTTCGCTGTTCACACACGGCAATGAAAGTGGGTCAGTACAAGGTGCAGGGCTGGGTTTGTGGGTTTAAGACCTGGAATGAAGGAGGGGCAGGGTTTGTTGAGGTGAAGGTGAGCTTACATTTGCTTCTTGGAGATACACGGAAGGTGTAGTCGTTTCTCCGTCTTCGTTGTATGAATAAGTATAGTAGTGATACGGCGAGGATGGACACCACAATGGCACCCAGAGCTATGCCTACTTTTGCGCCTGTTGATAGGCTTTCCTGGCAGCTTGGAAGACCCCCGACACCACAGAGACCGGCATTGGAGAGGAGACTGCAGGCAAGATGAGAGAAATGTAAGCAAGCTGTTTGTACAGTAGGGTTTAGGAGTATTCGAGGTCTGGTGGTAGAAATCATACTTGAGGGTTCCTCCCCGTAATCCGATGGAATATAGAGAGACGGGAACGGCTCCTGAAAGTTGATTGTTGTCTAGTAGCCTGCAGGAGCCCACAACTCTTAGGGTGGTTGCAGCATGGAGGGGCATCGTACCATGCTATCAAGAAAGGAGGAGGGTGCTTACACAGTTGTTAGCTGCTGGGATCCCAAGCTTGAAGGAATATTGCCACTCAGTTGGTTGTCAGAAAGGTCCCTGTATGGGAACATGATGAGTTAGTTGTACCAGAATCCTGTTTCAGCGTGGGCAGAGGAACTGGAGGGCCTGCTGTGCCTTACACTGTCTTGAGGGCACCCGTTCCGAGCCCAGAGGGAATGACTCCTTGAAGATTGTTGTTGCTTAAATTCCTGGAAGACGTCAGCCACACATGGACGCCGTTCATCAAGTTAGAAAGCTATGACCTTTCAACAGATGGTTGCGGAACACAAGAACCAACTGAAGAGTGGAGAATCCGTGTACATACAGAGTTTCCAAATTGGATAAGAGGACGATGTCGTTATGTATAAAGCCCTTGAGTCCCGCGCTTGGAACTTCCCTACACCAAGCAAGAGAATGGTCATTCACACATGGAAAACCAGAGTTGAGACTCCATAAGTGTCCGTTGCCTGCGCAGTAGTTACAACAAGTGTTTTGCTGAGCAAAGAAAGCAGTGCCACAGCCTACAAGGCAGAGTTTTCAAACTTGAAGGGGAAAGGGGCATACAACTGACTGATCACGAAACTATTGTTTTGTAGCACGCACACAACGCCTTCCCAAGCATCCCAGTCGCTTGGTGCACAAGGGTCGCCATTCCAGCCCATCCTTTCAGGGATTTGCAGTGAGGTCTTCAAAGAAGCCATAGCTCCAGCTGTAAAGGCAAACAAAGAGTCCCACCCGCCTTGTTCCTCAGCTTAAGCGTCTGAAGTACACAATCTGCGAGCTTGCCATCACAGAATGGACTTGGGGATGTGCTTACCCTGAAATACATCTGTTGCAAGGTCTATCGAGGAGACACCGTAGATCTCAACTCCACATATCGATGGCGGCAACCCACCTTTGGGACGGAGAATCAACATAATCACTGTGGAGGTGACATTGATAAGCCTAACACTCCAGTCCAAAGCTGTGAATGCTCCCCCTGCTTGTTTCCTGATATCCATATCTTTAACATAGACGTTCCCATTGATGATCACATCAAAGACACGTCCACCAACTTGCACGTTTCCATCAAGCTCAGCGAAGTGTAGCCAAATAGCATAGTCGGCATTGTTATCCACCTCCTTGAGGTAGGTGACATCCTCGCCCCCCGCGCCAATAATAGCATTCTGGTAGAGAAGAAGGGGGAAATAGTTGGGGGCGACGGTTGCATTAGCAATAGGGTTCTGGACCATGGTGTGCTTCAAATTTTCGGAAGGCCACTCACCGTGAGGTCCTTCCAATGCTGGATACCAGACCCGGCCTCCCTCCCCTCCATCAGATGTTGCGCCTGCACCAAATGTTTCTAAAGATGCTGTCACTCGACCGTAGGTCAACAGAATTACGTCTGTCCCTGTGTCTGCTGAATCGTAAGAGTCAGTGTCCACCTGCACAATTTCCAGAGCTCCTACCAGTGGAACATCTTTTACACTGTGGAAGCAGATGGTTGCCTGCCCATCGTCGACAAATGCGTACAGATCTGGATAAGTCCCGTTTTCCAGAGACGGATCCTCCACCCACTGAGGGTCCCAGCTGAACACAATGGTGCCCTCTACTGACACATCGAAGGTGGGAGCTTTCTTCTTGTTGTCATAGTTCTTGTAGCTAAAGTACATCCGAATGTAATACCGGCCATTGGGCACGGGCACCTGGTAGCAGTTCTTGCTGCCAAACTGTGGGGGAAAGTACCGAATTGTCTGCTCCTGTGGGGGCCCATCAGTAGACAACCTTGCAGACAATCCACCAGAGTAGAAGGTGTCCGCCAGCCATTCCTCCCCCTCCACATTGGTGAAGTTCACAGAACCCCCGCAGTCTATGCGGTAAGCCACGCCTGCAGGCACGAGGCTCCAACGTCAACAGTCAGGAGGAATACATGCATCTCTTGTTTGCATACACGCTTTGCTCGGGAATTCCACAAAGCAATCGAGCTGGCTTGAGCATTCAAACCCACAACGGGCTTCACATTGCAGCTCGTTCCAACGAGGGAGCAGCGGATTCAGCGTCCCACCCAGATTGCATAAATTGGACAACCGAGAAGGAGGCGTACCAGTCTGGGCGGTGATCGTCTCCAGCAAGCTCTGCAGCGACAACAGCAGCAAGAGCCACAGCCATCTGCTCCGCGCCATCGCCATCATGGGCGGGACGGAAGCCCAGTTGACTGGCTGGAGAACATCCAAATCTCAGTCAGAAGTCACAGAAAGAGAAGAGAGAGAAGCATCACTTTCTCCTCCTCATCCCTTGCTGCCATCCGGCCTTGCTGCCATCGCTGCCGAGGAGAAACAAGAGTGACTGGAGGTGCACATGGTTCGAGACATGAGCTCGCACTTACTCGTCCAAAGCGGAGAGAGAGTGGCGAAAACTGTGGCCGAAGCACTCGGTATATTTTAAGAGCGTGCACACATGGTGAGTTGCCTGATTATCCGTGCATCCAGCTTCGGGTTGTGCACATGGCTTTACCAGACTCGAGCAAGTGTGGGGAAGGAGATATCCTTGTCCATTGAGATGCTTGTGGCCTGCCCAGGATGAGGCTTGTGATATCCCAGGAACGAGGTTTCACTGGCACACACACAGCCCTGCTGTCCTGATAGCAGTGATGTCATCAGGCACAGGAAAGAAGCAGAGTTGATTTATTCAAGTGAATCTCCAAGAGGGTCCACAGAGGAATGCAGTGGAAGAAGGAAGGACACAGCGGGTGGTAGATGGTGCACACTACACCCTGATTCCTTCTGGATCAGGTGTGTACCCATCTACAACGAATACCTAGACAAGAGCCAAGGGTGGATTAGAGTTTGAACCGCTGCTGTGGGTCCTCGGAATTTTTTATTCCCATGAATGTCGAACATGTTATTAAAGTATCCGCAACCAGATCCCTCCTAATTTTTACACCAGCCCGGAACTCATTCAAATGGTGATGATTACAAAGAGAAGCGCCGGGCACACTTCAGCTCTTCACTTGCTACAACTACAAGATTGGGAGACTTGCCGTACCAGGTTGGGCCAGACGTCATTGTGCAATCTTCTCCTTTTCTTTTTCCTTCTCCTTCTCGGCCTTAGCTCTTAGTTGCTGCTCGACCGAAAAGGCGTCGGATTTGAGATCAAACATCCTTTCCAAGGCATGCATGTTCTCCAGGGTTTCACTCACTGTTCTGGCATCGCTACCATCGCTTCGCAGATGCTGCATCGGTCCGTGCAGCAACTTGTTGACGATGCCTCTGCTCAGCTCCTCCACCAGCTTGCGGTGTTTCTTGGGGATGTCCTCACCGAGCTTTCCCAAGCACTTCTCCAGCTCCGCAGTTCGGATAGTCTCTGCATAAGCCCTGAGCTTCTTGATGGTGGGCACGGTCTCCAGGGAATCCCTCCAGGCCTCAAAGCTTCTGAGCTCATCGTCGATGATGACTTGAGCTTCCAGAGCTTTCCTCTTCCTCTCCTCCTTGTTAGCTGCCACCACCTCCTTCAAGTCATCCACATTGTACACCCTGGCAGACTCCACTTCAGCCACGCAAGCACCCACATTCCTGGGCACCGAAATGTCGATGAAGTGCCTGATGCCTCCCGCCTCCGCCGCAGGGGCAACCAAACCCGCAGCATGCTCTTTCAAAAACAACGGGGTGTCCGAGGCAGTGCTGGTGAAAACCACGTCCGCCTCCCCAGCACATCGGAGCAGTTCAGGCAGCGGCTGGTACAGAATCTCGGCAGCAGGAAACTCCGCCTGCAACTCCAACACCCGCGCCTCCGACCTGTTCACCACCACCATCCTACTACACCCCTTGGAGATGAGATGCTTCACCAGAAGCTTAGACATCTTCCCCGCCCCGACAATCATCACTCTAGCCACCTGGAACCCCGCCGGGGGCAGCTTCATCACGGCAAGCTCCACGGCCGCCGAGCTCACAGACACCGCCCCCGCGGCAATGCTGGTCTCGCATCGCACCCGCTTCCCCGCCGTGATGGCCTGCTTGAACAGCCCACTCAAATTCCTCCCAAATCCCACCGCTCCCTGCCCCACTTTATACACCTGCTTCACCTGCGACAGAATCTGCCCCTCCCCCAGCACCAGCGAATCCAGCCCGGACGACACCCTGAACAAATGCTGCGTCGCGTCCCGGTCCCGAAGGATGAACAGGTGCTCCAACAACTCCCCGGCTGGAATGCCACTGGTCTGCAGCCAAGCACATCTCACACATTCAGAACCACACCACCAAACAAACTTAACTTCCTCACCCCTCTCAAACCCTTCTCCCAATCCGGCAACGGCCACGCACCTTGGACATCCAGTCAGTCACCTCCTTCACTCCCCTGTGCCACGACAGCGCCACCACATAAATCTCCATCCGGTTACAGGTACTGAGCACCGCAGCCTCCTCGATATGGTTCTGCTCGCAGAGCTCGGTGATGGCCCGCGGCCACTCCGCCTCGGGAACCGCCAGCTTCTCCCGCATTTCCACAGGGGCCGTGTGCACGCTCAGCCCGATCACCAAAATGCTGCTCTTGGCACTCGTGTACCCTGCACAACAACAACGCACACAGCATTCATTGTCACTCACTCATCCAACACCGCATCAAACCCGCATTCCCCAATTAGGTCTCACCCTGGCACCAATCCATCCATCCTACATTGCCAAGACAAAGGCACACCAGAAATCACTCACGGTCGGCTCCCGCATTCCGCAGCTGCTCCAACGCGGCGAGGCTGGCCGCCTTGACGCGATGGCTGGACGGCAGAGCGGAGAAATTCACCTCCCCCGCGGCGGCCCTGGCCTCCAGCCGGCCCTGGGCCGCCTGCTGCAGCTGGCGCGGCAACGCGAGCTCGGATCCGGCCAACACTTTGGCGGCTCTCGGCAGGCTCCCCTGCTTGCACAGCAGGTGCGAGGCGGCGGGCTTGGCGAGCGCCATGGCGGTCCTGCTCCTGTTACGATCCTCCCCGTTCCCGGCAGCGGCAGCAGCAGCGTGGAGGAGCGTGGAGATCTCGCCGCAGGCGCTCGTCGACGCAGCAGTGCGTGGAAGCGGGGCGTCGATGGGCAGAGACAGCCCGGGCGCACACCCAGGCTTGTGGTGCTCACAGGCCCAGGCGCCATAGCTCGCTCCCCATTGGCGCTTTTCTGCTTCGCTTTATCCTCACAGTCCATTTTCTCACTTCCGGTCTCACACGCAGCCAGCAGCATCGCGGGCCACCGCGTATCACATATTCGCCCTCTCATGACCCACATCAATATCTCCATGTCCGGCCAACCCACATCCAATCCCCGGCCTCCCACCGGATATGCTGCCTCGCTTCTCCACGAGGGCGGTTTCTTCCATATCCTACAAACTGCATGCCACATATGTACATGCATCTTCCACCTCGAGGACATGATGTCATATCTGCCTCTGGGATTGGAGCATGGCAAGACATGGTTGCTCTTCTTCTCGACGTGACATGGCTTGCATATTGTTCCATGGTGGTTGCACGTTCTCTTCACGACAAAACTGGAGCCTACACTGCCAACGGGATAACAGCTTCGCCTAACCTACTTCCAACAAGAAGATGCTGCAGCTAAAGGGAGGAGGATGGCAGCAGCGCGGGGAACTCGCCGCAAACCTCGTTCAAGTAGCAGATCCGGGAGCCATGGCCGTCGTTCCACGTGATCCAGCTTCTTCTGCAGAGGTTGTCCCTGGCGGAGTATGGCAGGCAAGTGAGGCCGTCTGGAAGGAGGCTCTGAATGACGGAGGTGAGTCTGCCGTCGTTGGCATTCCGCAACCCTAGCGATGACAGTCGGCGGGTGACCTGCAGCGCTAGGTGGAGGAGGCGATCCAGCTGGTGCATGTCTCCGGGGGCGAGCTCGATGCGCCTGTTCTTGATGAAGCGGAACTTGCAGGGGGGGGAGTCGATGCAGGCCTGGTAGGTGAAGCTGCTGAAGAGGTGGTCCTTGGGCTGGGGTTTGCCCTGCTCGCACTGGTGCGACATGTAGATGAGCCCGGAGTCGATGGCCTGGGACTCGTACATTCTGTGGATGATGTGGTAAGGCACGATCTCGATGAGCACCGAGTTCCGCCTGGAGAACATGGAGGGGTTAACGAGGTTTGCGCCGTGGATGGAGACGGTGATGTCGGCCTGCTGCACGCTCCAGAACTGCTCGCGGAAGCTCATGGTCTGGAAGTCGGCGATGCTCACATCCGCGTCCTGCCGGTGAAGCAGCTCCCGGAACCTGGCTTCCGTGCTCGGGAAGAAGACTCTCCATCCCGAGGTCCGCACCACGTAGAGTAGCAGCGGCGCTGAGTGCGACGGGGATTCCGGCGGGGGAGATAGAATCCGCGCGAGATGTCTCCTCACCGCGTCCGCCACCGGCAGGCTCCCGGGCCAGAAGCTCCTCTGCGGATCAAGCCAGGCGCCATCGCCGTGAGCTGGAAGGTGGTGCAAAAACGGGAATGGAGGATCCAGAAACCCTAACGGAACGGTACCTTGAGAAAGCCCGGGAGGACAGCAGTTTCGAAGCAGAGCGGACGCGCCTCGGACGCGGCTGCAAAGGGAGCGTCCATCTCCACCTTCCCATCCTGCACAGACGAGCTTCCCAGCAGATCCTCCGGCTCCACATCTCGGCCTCCCAGGGGCTGCAGGACGCGGGAGAGCAGCATGGCAAGGTATGTGGGATGGAAGGCCTCCTTGTTGGCGTCCGATTTATCCCACATCGCCCGCCCTTTCTCATGGTGGTAGAACATGAACCTGTCCACCCGCTCAGTGAGTCCTGGGAGGCTGGCGTTGTTCATGGCCAGCAGCATGTTCACCTTGCCGATGAAGTGAGCTACATTCTCCGCAGTGCTGTCCAGGTAGATGATCGACGACGCGCCCCGCCTCCACTCCACCTCGCTCCTGGACTCCAGCCATCCCGCTCCCCTGCGTGCTTCCGGGATCTTGATTTCCGGCCGGAGCTTCACCCTTTGGCGGTACAGCCCGGAACCACAGGCAGCAGGCACCACCGACCCGCTCTTCGCGTACCGCTCCGCCTCTCTGCACCTCACCTCGTCTCCGAGCGTCAGCATGTGGCTCCCGTTGTAGCAGAGATTGTTGTACACCCAGATGCTCTGCCACTTGAAGCACAGGTTGGGGACGGAGTAGATGCTGAGCTCGGTTTCCAGCAGCTGCTGCTTCGACACAGCCGGATTTGGATCAGGCGGGAACACCGCCCCGGCAGTGGCGTCCGCTCCCTGGAGCAGCAGCGCCCGGGACGAGAGCAGCATCTCCACATTGGACAGCTTGGTAGAGAGCGAGGACGGGAGAACAGAGGAGGAAAGAGGCACCAGCGTGAGATACAGCGAGTAGAAGGACGACACCAAGGTCGCCAGCGCCAGAGTGTAGAAGAGCCGCGACGTCCGCATCCCAACCTTGCCTCCTGCCATCTCCGTCTTCTTCTTTCTTCCTCCTCCTCGTCGTCTGCTTCTTGCTCTGCAATCCACCTTGGAGTGCACCAGGGACCAGCTACGCCTGCTTCACTCCCGAACCTGCACATCGCTCAGCCTGGCTGCGAGCCCCAGCATCACATCACATTCCCGCCAATGCTCTCCACGCGAATCCTGTTCAATCACTCCCGCCGCCGCTTTCCTGCTCCTGCTGCGGATCCCTTGCCGTCAAAAGCGAAGGCGATCGAAAAAAGCTGTCTCGTTCCCTTCCATGCCATCCACCTGCACCAATTGCTTCCAGCTACATTGCCACTCCATCAGGCGGGACAAGGAGGGGAAATTGGCGTTGCGGATGCAACAAAACTCGGGACAGGGAAGGACAAGCCAGCAAACGACAAGGAGGCAGAGATGGTGCGATGGACAGTGCGTGTGCGGGCTAGCTGCGGGCATGTGATAAGAATGTCCTTCCTCCCGCACGGGCCTGCGGCCGGGCCGCGGCCGGGGCCGGGCGGACAGAGCGTCCTTTGTCCCCGTGTCCCCGTGTCCCCGTTTAGACGCCGACGCTGACGCTGACGCCGTGAATATGTTATGTCAACTTTAAAGGGCCTTCATGCTAGACCGTTCCGTTCGGAATTTCGATGCTAGGCCTGGGCCCACAACCAACCGCCCGGAAGCCCCGGCCCCGGACACGCCGCTATTGTTTATAAAGAGTAAACTAAAGACAAAATATCATTGCAGAATTATGGAAAGTCTACGTCTAACAAGCGAAACGAAACGCGCTTCTAGGTAGGAACCTTTTGGTGAAAGGCGTCCAACGGGTTCTCAATACTTGCGCCCAGGTCCTATGAGGGCACACGCCTCTAGAAACCTTACGGTGTCGGTCAAATCGTAAAACAAAGTGGGTTTAGCGAATGTGCTTGTGCTGGCTTGCATGAGCTCGTCCCAAGTGTGAACTCCCGTGCAAACACCGATAGGTTTTGCACCTCCATACTCGGCACCTTGGATATCATGCGGAGTGTCTCCCACATGGACACGCAATTGGAATCCGCCATTGTACAGCTCCGTGGCCCGAGCTCCTGCGATTCTCACTAATTCCCCGATGTTGCTTGCCTTATTGAAGGGGCTCACATCATCGCCGAATGCCCCGACGTGGGGAACGCTGAAAAACTGCTTCATCCCTAAACCCTCGGCCTTCAACCAGGCTAGATGTTTCAAATTCCCAGTTACTAATCCTAACACTACATCTTCTCGTTTTGAAAGACAGTCAAGTAGACGCACAACTCCTGGGAATATTTCCATACCTTCTTTCATTTGATAGGTGTGGGTATTTGCGAAACTCAACATTGTTTTCACCATCTCTTCCAATCCTAGTTTGGCTGTTTCTTCAGCCATGCCTATATGAGATAGAGTGGCTAGCAGTATTTGAGGATCTGTTAATCCATGGTAATTGATGGAATCAATATCAGCTTCTTTATCGTAAATTGTTTTAAATGCATAATGAAAGGCTCTTTTATATAACAAATTGTAGAATGGACCCTCACTTCTTGACAACGTGCCATCGATATCAAATGTGATTAGTGTACGAGGGGAAGAGAAAGACATCTTGAATTGATCTAGACTTCTGAACAATTAGACAAAAAAAGCTATTTGATTTATCACTGGTACCCCAATTTATTACAAGCATGGATTCTTTTCATTATAACACAAATTAATTTAAGTAATATTTTACACAAATTCTCAATTTTAGGAGTTTTAAATGTCCAAAGTACGTAAAACTATCTATCTCATCAATGATAATAGTTATATAGCTTCATATAAAATAAAACTAAGTCTATTTGATTATTTTATGTTAGATTCCTATATAAGATAAGATTAGATAATGAAAAAATATTAAAATTTTGATCGGATCAGCAAAGATTAGAAAGTTTCCCAATAGGAACTTAAAAAAAGGTTTTACATTATATAAACCCTGGATTTGAGCCAGACCTCCAAGGCCACAATCTGTGATTCCAAGCACTAAACTACAACCACTTCAAACAATACAATAAGAAATCTATAAATCATATTGAGATTTGACCATTGAACTACAACCACTTCCAACCATAGATTACAAAGAATTTATAAAGAATATTATATAGATAAAATTATATTATAAGAAATATCAATAAAGAATCACAACACAAAATATTTTGTATTATATTCTAAGATTCGTGGGGGCTAGTCCCCCTGGCATGATGCCCTTCGTTGGGTTTTTCCCCCTTTGTTTTTTGGTGGATGGTTTTTCCCAATCTCTTTTTTTATAATAAAGTATTCTTTTCCTATTATAAGATTCACCAATCTAGACTTTGAATATTTTCCCAATGAGGGAACTAGTTTAGAGTAATACATTCTCATAAAGGGTTGAAGAAAGTATTATATGATGGCTTTTAGATGCCATTGTTTTCTTAAGTCAACTACACACCAACATGTTCCATGAGCTTTCAGCATGCTTAACCAAAGGATGATAGACTATCCACATATTTAATCCATCATCCTCAATCCAAGTATGTAACTAATCCAACGTGTTTAATCCAACTTCTTAAAATAATGATGAAATATATCTTTACAACTGAATATGAAAGAACAACGTACATTGGTTTATTAGAAACCCCATCTACAAGATAAGTCCTTGGAAACTGACAATTGAAACCCGTCACAAGTGTGGAGGACTAAGTGGAGGAGGAGATTTAATTGAGATAAATATTAATATGAGGCTGGAATTTAATCAGATAGCCCTGACAACTTTAAGTAGCACTAAGCTCTTCCAAAATCACATTTTAAGAATTTGGAGGACACCTAAATGTGTCTACCCTCTCTTCCATCAAATGAGGGAGCTGTAAAATCAGCCTCAACAATGTAAAGACCAGACCACACCAGACCAGGAGCTGCCAAGGGGAGGCACAATGGTTCTTGCCCAGTTGTTGCTCAGCCCCATTGGATCTGTCCGCATTGTGGGAACCAAAAACAACTTGCTCTCCTTGGTGCTGATTGGATTTGTAGAATTCATCACCTTCGGAGTGCGCATTAATCATCCTCTTCAGGGCTACAGTTCGCATCCAGCACTGTATATCAACTGCATCCTGTGCGGAATGGCGGTGGCATTCATGGTCTACAACTCAATTTTCTACCGCCTGGAGAGTAACCTGGAAGCTTGGCCGTGGGCGTCAGCAGGAGATGAAAGCGGCAAGAATAGTAGCACCACCGACACTCACCGCAACAACACAGGAGGCACTGAAAGTGATGGAAACAATGACAATGAGCAGATGAACAAGGAACATGTGTGCCCATTTACAGGGCACAAGGCCACAATGACTTGCCCCATCTGCCAGACCAAGGTGCACAGATCCGTGTGGCACGAGAGGGATCCCTGGCTCACACTACGCATCGGAATCGGGCTCATCATCCTGGACGTGGATCGGCATGGCAGGGTGTCCAACGTCATGCTCGCTAGAGAACACGCCATGAAAGCCAGAAAAGTGGCCAAGAAAAATAGGCTAGTCCCCACAAGAGCAGTGCCATTCTACGCCCTAGCTCCACCTCCAGGATACAGGCACTCCCGAAACTGGCTTCTGTGGTGGCAGAAGGCTCCATTCAAGGGCCATGTCCCTTTCTCCAACGGCATGGTGCCGGAATACGCCCTGCCGTGCCAATACGATGGCCCGCCCTTAACCGACGACGAGAAGCGAGCTCTGGCTGAGGAGGAGCAGGAAGCCCGACACGCCATCGCCAACTTCCTCACGGCTGCCATTAGCGAGATGTGCATGGGATGCTATGCGCACAACCTGTACTGGAACGTGGGGCCGAGGCTCTTCTACACCCAAGTCATACTATCCCTAACCCTAACCCTGCTCCTGCACGCCCTGGACAGATCTTACGCCACTCTCGGCGCACGGGTGTTCCTTGACGGCATCTCCGCCTACTACGCCTTCTCCTCCATGGTCCTGGCCTTCAACTTTGTGGCGTCCACCCGCATGTTCCAGCTCTACTACAACAAGCTCCCATACAAATGGCCGCTCAAGCCGTGGGAAGGACGGATGCAATGGCTGGCCAACTTCAGCTCCAGCCACCCGGAGGCACCCCCCGGCATCCCCGAATTTCTCATCCCCGAGTCCCTCCTCGACGTCACTTTCACCGAACCCCAGCGGCGGCTCCGCATGGTGCAAAATTTCTTGTTCGGCATCATCGCCACATACCGCCTTCCACCGGACTACGAGCCGCCGCCTAAACTTACTCCCCTGCCCTCCACCTCCTCCTCCCCGCCCCGCCGTCCTCATCCCCGGCCCTGCCGGCTTCTAGCCGGCTTCCTCAACGCCTCGGCCTAGGAGCAGGGAGGCCTCCTCCGAGTCCCGCCTGAGCATCCAGTGGATCAACCCGGCGGTCATCTCCAGCTCCCGCCGCAGCTCCATGGCCAGTGTGGTGGGCATGCCGCTCCAGGCCCCCATCCGCACAGGGCTCACTCCCACTCCTTCCAGGCGTCCATCTCTAGCAGCATCCCAGGCCTCCCTTCAGCAGCGCCGCCGATCCTCCATCCTCCAGGACGTCCCGGAAGCCGCACCTCCTCCAGCACGGCGGCCATCTGCGAGCCCGCTGAGCTCCCGCAGATCATCCTCCGCCGCCGACGGCACCGAGCAGGTCCAGATCCCGCGCCGGCGATCCTCCCTCCTCCACGACGTCCCAGAATCCGGACATCCTCCAGCACGGCGGCCATCTGTGAGCCCGTTGAGCTCCCGCAGATCCTCCGCCGCCGTAGAGGGCTCTCCTAGGCGATCTTCCTCGGCATTGGAGCAGGCCGAGCAGATTCAGACCTCGCGCTTCGGATCCGCCTTCCTCAGCGACACGCCGGCGCGACGGCCATCTGTATCCAGCCAGGCGAGCCCCCTCACTTCCCGCAGACCCTCCGCCGCTGCAGAAGGTTCACAACAAAGGCGGCCCTCCGTGACGTCGCAACAAGCCGAGGAGATCCCGCGCCGCTCGTCGCTGCTGCGGGAGCCGGCCTTCCGCAGGCCGCCTCAAGTCGACGACGACGTCCCTTGAAGTCCCTTCATCGTGAGCGCCTTTGCTCGGCTTTGAGAAACTAATTTTTAACTTTTAAGTACCGATCTAATACATTGACTAATTAACTACAATGTGGGAGTTAAATTGCTTAATAGCGGTGTTCTTATTAATGTGTGTCCAAATGGCTTAGGGCAAATGGACATACATTGATAAAAACATTGTTGTTAAGCATCTGTGCTTCGGTACTTAGATGGGGTGTTTAGAGTGAGATGCCCTTGGTGCTAATAGCTTAGGCACACCATGGTACAAGTTGTCAAAGTACCAAGTCCCAGAAATAAAAATTCGTCCTTAGTGGACTTCAAAATAAAATTCTTATGCACTTCGATTGGTACTTAGAATGGGATGCTTAGAGAATGATGGAGTGGCTGTAAGCGCGACTGATTGCCGGTTGATGGTATTCACAAAAGTGGATGCCCTTGGTGCTAGTCACTTAGGCACACCATGGTATAAGTTGTTAAGTACCAAGTCCCAGAACGAAAATTCGTCCTCAGTGAGCTTGATAAAATTCTTATGCACTTCAATCGGTACTTGATGCTAGTAGCATAGGCATACCATGGTAAAGTACCAAGTCCCACGACGTTCATTCTTTTTTTGCGAACTTTAATAAAATTCTTCTTGCTTCTTCTTCTTCATTTAAACTAGTAGATGTTGGGCACTTCCACAAGAAATGTGTTCATGATGGACCCACGCTGGGAAATGGGGGCCATAAGGGAGCAGGCTAGCCATAGAATATGTATTCTTTGTATGCAAGTTGGAACATTGTGCTTTGTGAAGCTGCCAGCAGATAAATGAGTCCTAAGAAGAGGGACTACTGGAGGACTATGTAACATGACTCCATGTGTGGGGGCTTAGACCCTCTGCAAATGCGAAAAAGGTATTGAGGGCTAGATACTTTTGGCCTATCTTGTTCAAGGACGTGTATGAGTATTGCAAATAGTGCTCCTTGTGCCAGAAATTGCTTCGTGAATCTGAAGAAGGGGTTGCTCTGTCCCATCTTTCCGGAAGGCCCTTTTGTCAAGTGGCGTCTGATTTGCATAGGACCCATCTACACTGGATGGAAACGCCTACTTTGTGGTTGCTACTAACTACAGCACCAAGTGGGTGGAAGCCCAAGTGCTCCCTGCACTTTCTGGTGAGAATGTTGCCCACTTCCTGTTATCACCAAGCTTGTAGTAACCAGATTCGGATGCCTGCAGGAGCAAGTGTCTGACCAAGGGAAGGAGTTCTTGAATCTTATTGTAGCCAGCATGACTAGTATGTTCTCCAGACATAGCTTTGCAACCCCTTATCACCCAGTTACTAATGGTCATGGAGAGAGTTCAAACAAGACCTTAGTAAAATTTTTAGCCAAGCTTTGTCACATGGAGCCGCTCAAATGGGATCAGTACTTGTTCGGCGCACTATGGGCTATAAGAACCAGGACCAAAGCTTACCTAGGACTCTCACCCTTCAACATGGTATACGGTGTAGAAACGAGAATACCTACACAAGTGGAGGCTGCAACGTTGGGCAAATTTGGGATAGCTGCAAGACTTGATGAAGACACCACCCGAGGAGAGGCTCGTGTAACAATGCAAACTTCATAAAGAAAGGGACTTGGCAGCGGGGAAAATGTGTAGGAAGAGAGAGCAGACCAAGCAGAGCTTTGATGAAGATATATTGGTCCTTGCGTTGGCACCAGGTGATTGGGTACTGAAGCTCAACATGCGGCGTTACCTTGAGAAAGAAGCTAGTGCCAAGCTGAAACGAAGATGACACGGACTCTGCCTAGTCAGGCAAGTTCTTAATTTGAATGTTGTGTATGAAGCCCAACGCAGAGCACCAGCAAAACCCATCCTCTTGGTGGTGTGGGAAGAGGTAGAAAAAGTCCTGTTGAACTTGGACCAGAAATCGTAACACCCAGGTACAAATAGGATCGGATCATATCGACCTCTTTGACCATGATAATAGGGTTTGCAATCACTCTTGTAATTCTTAGAGTTGAATCGCATGATCTTGGTCTTGCGCAAATTGACAATGAGACCCTTGTGGCTTTGCAAAAATTAGAAAGCATGTCGAGTTGTTGCTTTAAGCCATGCGGGGAATACAAAAAAAAATAATATCATCAACCTATAAAAGCATAGGAATATTCTCTAGGAACATGTAAGCGCCAAGATTAGCAGATGACACAAGCCACTCTTCAAGCTCTTCTATGTACAAAATTTGGGGACAAAGGATCACTCTCACTAACGCCAAACTAAATGGAAATCTACCGACTGAGCTATGGCTGCAACATGTGACCCAACGTTGCGGGGTAAACTCTTTGTACGTTTAAACGCGCCAGAGAAGCACAGCTGCAAGCCCTAAACCCCCATAGTCAGAGAGTGCGGCCGCGAAGCATAAAATTCAGCGGGGCCAAACGGCTATCGTTCGCTTGTCAAATGATGTCAGGCCCCGGAAGTTCTAGCTCATCTAATGGCAGCGAGGCCGAGGAAGGCACCAAACGCGTCCTTCTGCGCTTAGGCACAGCGGGGGATTTTGGGGTTGCACCCTGGAGTTTGCCCAAGTCACGCTCCTTGCACCACAGCTGGGAGGACTTTGTAAGGCATCCGGCAGAATTGAGTAACGATTGAAGCCATAAGGAAAACTGCACTGGCGCCGGCGCATCTGGGTCGGAAACAAGAGCTCCAGTGTCAAGCGAGGTCATCACTGTGGCATCCTATCGTCCTCCCTGCCTGAGGTTACATTAGGCAGGGATCCTTGCAGCTCCACCATGATTCTGGGAAGAAGCTCAGTCGCAGCCTCCTTAGCTCCTCCGAGGCAGCATCCCTTTGGGGCATGCTGGCTGCCAGCATCACGGGTCCTGGTCACCCGCCGAAGAGCAGCAGCGTTTGGAGGTGCTTCCGTCAGAGGTGCCACATCCGACGGCTTGACAGATGATGCGCCAGGGCCATCTCAGGTGCTTCACACTCAACGATGAATTAGGTTCTTGTTCTTCACAGTCCATAGGTTGCACACAGCTTTGCTCACAAATGGCCTTGTTAGGGCTCGTCTGTGCAATTCGATCTGCAACTCCCTCGAAGGAGACTGCTGGTGCAGTTCAAGTGCAACGTGTGCACCACAACAACACAGCGGCTTGTGAATCCCGAGGCTTACAAGCGAGGGACAGTCTTTGTTCAGGTCAGGGGAAATATTGATGTGGGCTCCGTCGAAGGATGTTGAAATGTTGAAAGCTCATGGTGGAGAAGTGGTTACTAACCCAACGGGGACTCGATTGTACAGTGTTCAGGTTGTGAATCATATCACCAGCTGGTCGATAATCTGGGACTGATACAGGAGTATGACTTCAGGAAACCTGACACAGAGTCTACGGTAGATTCCGCCCTGGATGATGTCTAGGTGACTCGGCGGAAGCATCAGGTAAAACTCTCGGCCACATTTTCTGCGATCCAGTCCGAGTGCAGTCTAGCGCATGCGGCCACACCCTGCTCATCTTCCCAGAACTCCATGCAAGTTGTGAGGCGAGAACTGACAATCATGCCTTCGATTTTGTGACTTGAAAATTATGCTGTTGAGCCTGCTGCAGAGTAGGAGAGTCATGAGACATGTGCTACAGTAATGCCTCACCCTGTTACTCCTGTGCAGAGAAGATCAGAATATTGAACAGCTCTCATATTTTGTAGGGCTCGCCCCAATGTTACGAAAAAATTCAATCGAGGTGCCTGGAACAGATTCGCATGTTCTGCTGTGAAGGCTGCTTCTGGTGCTGAGCACAAGGGCACACACCAAAACTTCTTGCTCCCAGCATATTATTAAGCGAAAAAGACACAACTTTATTCCGTAACAACATTCTATTCCACACACGCTCTCGAAACATCCGTTTGCAGACTTGCAGACTCTGGCAGTGCTCGACGACTGCTCATCACAAAGCATACCATCACACCAACCCATTCCATGATTTCCCTACAAACGACATCCCACATGCGATGACGGCTGCAATGCCGCTTCACGGTTTACAACACCCATTCTTACAACGGGAACTCAGCAATGCCCAACTGCTCGAATGGGCCGATGTACTTCTGCGCATTCAAGATTGGCGACTGATTTGGGCGGAAGTAGGAAGAAGTCTAAGTGGACTTCAATAGACTTTTCTTCGTCTTCTTCCAACGGTAGGACTTTCCGCTCATAGTCCATGTCGTCTGGGAAACACTAGGTCTTCGATAAGCAGAAGGGACGATGCAGGTGTGAGATGTACAAGCCAGGCGGCATCACCGGAATTCCTTTTATCCTCTTGAGAGGCATGCACGTGCGAGTCGTGGATAAGGGGCGAGAGTGTGCATAGTTCGATGCATGGTACCTGGCATCGTGCAGTAGCCTGCTGTTAGACTCATGGTCCGACATCGGTCCCTGAACGATGGCCAAAGTATGGCAACCAGCGTTCCTGTACGAAGCTGGCAGGAGTTGAATGCCAGGTCGGCCGCAGATGAGGGACTCAAGAGCTGCACCGAATTGCGAGATAACAAAGAGTGGGAGCTCCTCGGGCGTCGGCAAAAGCCAACCAGGTGCAGCGACAGTGGTCGTTCCTGGTGCTGCGGTACTCGCCGCAAGAAATCTCCACCCCCGTCTCCTCCTTCACGATGAGGAGCAAGCCTGCGAGGAACTGCTCCGTGGTGGCCCGGTCACCAACGGTGATGCCCTGGCGCGTGAGCTCGAAATGTACCCGCCTGGCCACGCCAAGCAGGGCCTGTATCTGCCGCAGGTCCTCCTGGTCCAGCTCCACGGTCCTCTCCTGCACGAAATGCGACTTGCACGCGGGGACGTTCATGCAGCTGGTGTAGGCGAGCCCCTTGAAGGGCCCCTGGTCGTCCCCCTCCTGCGGCCTGCCCTGCCCTAATTGGTGCGCCATGTAGATGAGCCCGGACTGGATGGCCTGCGTCTCGAACGCCCGGTGCAGCACGCGGTACGGCGACAGCTCGATCAGCACGCTGTTCTTCCGCGCCAGCAACGACGGGTTCACCAGGTTGGCCCCGTGCAGCGCGATCACCACGTCCGCCTCCTGCGTCGCCTTCAGCTGCTCCCGGAAGCTCATCGTCCGGAAGCTGATGTTCCGCACCGCGAAACCCTCCAACCCCTCCAGCACCGCCGCCAGCCCCTGCTCGGATTCCGGGGAGAAAATCCTCCGCTTGCCGTCCCTCCGGCTGTACAGCAGCACCGCCGGGTCCGTCCCCGGCGGCCGTGTGTCCGCCTCCAGGTGCAGCCAGTCCCGGAAATGCTGGCGCATCATGTCCGCAACCTCCACGCCCAGTCCCACGTAGTGCGCGTGCTGTGTGCAGGGCCTCGAGGATGTTAGACATGTTGTGTTCTTTCCTTTCAGATTTTACAG
Organism: Anthoceros angustus; assembly: GCA_010909165.1. Taxonomy (NCBI): domain Eukaryota; kingdom Viridiplantae; phylum Streptophyta; class Anthocerotopsida; order Anthocerotales; family Anthocerotaceae; genus Anthoceros; species Anthoceros angustus. The sequence goes on from MU008204.1 coordinate 245,248, forward strand.
GACATGCACAGAAGAAGAAAAGAAGAGAAAAAGAACAAGATGTTAAACATGCACAACACACAGAAGAATTGAAGAAGAGAAGAAGAACCAGAACATTACAGGGAGGATGCTAAACAGCACAACACGCAGAACAAGAATGAAGAGAAGAGAAGAAGAAGAACATTACAGGGAGCTCGAGGATGTTAAATGTGCACAACACACAGAAGAATTGAAGAAGAGAAGAAGAACCAGAACATCACAGGGAGGATGCTAAACTGCACAACACGCAGAACAAGAATGAAGAGAAGAGAAGAAGAAGAAGAACATTACAGGGAGCTCGAGGATGTTAAACATGCAAGACACACAGAAGAGGAAATAAGACGAGAAGACGACGAAGAGGAGACGACGAGATGAAGAAGAAGAGAAGAAACAGACAAGAAGAGAAGAAGAAGCGCAGGAAGAAGAATTCTATTGCGTAAAGAAGGGATACGCTCACCTTGAGGATGCCCGGGAGGAAGGCGTGCTGGAAGCAGAGCGGGCGGTCCTCGGACGCGTCCATGAAGGGGGCGCGGCCCAGCTTGGCCCTGCCCTGGGCGGCCACGACGTGGCGGCCGTCCCCGGCGACGAGGTCGGGGCCGCGGAGCTCCGGGGTGTGGAAGGGGGCCAGCACGCGGTTGAGGTTGGCGGCCATGAAGGTGGCGTGGAATCCCTGCTGGTTGCGGGTGGTGTTGGCCCACTGCTGCTCGCGGCCGGGGTAGAGCGGGAAGTAGAATCTGTCCACCAGCGTATCGCGCAGCGCGGGCACGGGGATGGAGGCGCCGTTGAAGATGGTGAGCATGTTCATCTTGCCGACGAAGTGGGCCAGATTGGCGGTGCTGCGGTCCAGGAAGATGAAGCTGGTGGTGCCGGCCTCCCACTGCAGGCTCCCGCGCCTGCTCCTGCTGTGGAACCAGGCGCGGTCGCGGGTGCCGAAGGGCATCCAGTACTCCCGCTGCAGCGCCGCCAGGTACCTGGCCCAGGCCCTCGTGTCGTTGCAGCGCTGCGGGACGAGCGGCCCCCAGCCCCCGGCCGGGGCCTCGGCGAGCGCGTTCTCGCACGCCGGGGCCGGCCGCTCCCCCACCGTGATAATGTGGCTCCCGTTGTAGCACACGTTGCGGAACCGTCCCAGCACCTGCCCGCTGTTGAAGACGTCGGCCAAGTTGTAGAGCTCCAGCCTCGTGTCCACGGCCGCCCCTTCCGGATGCCCGCCCCGCTCGGGATCCGGAACGAGGCCCGTCTCCGGCCCCTCCAGCAGCTGCTGCAGCCCGAGCGTGGTGGAGTCCTTGTCCCCGATCCACGCCGCCAGCCAGATGCCCTTCTCCCGCGCGGGGACGCCCAGCGAGTGGTAGTTGAAGAGGAAATTGACGCAGAAGAAGCCCAGGGTGACCAGAGCGACCTTGGCGAACAACACGTCCAGCCTGCTGCTGCCGCGGACCTTCTCCGAGGCCGCCGCCGTCATCTTGGGATTGCGTACTAGTACTCCAGCTTGCGATCGTCCTGCTCCTGGAATCACAGACCAAGCAATTCCACCACAACCAGAAGCCGTCTCGGATGTGGCCACCTGCGGGCCTGGGGTGCGCTGCTGCCTGATCCGATCTCAAATTGCGGCCTCCCCCGGCCGCTGCAACGGCCCGGGAGCCCGAGGACCTTTCACGACCAACAAGACATACTCCATCCATGCGTAGTCACCGGCGTACAAAGCTAGGGAGCCGGTATATTTATCCCGCCAATCTCGGCAGCGCGCCTTCACAGCGCGCTGACGGGTCCGCGTCCTGCAAACACCGGGTCGTCTCACATCCCAACCCGGGCGATCCGTGGCGGATTTATCGCCGCCATTGCAAATGGCTGACAGGGCTGTCTCGAGTCCAGCATATGTGCGTATTCCGAGCCCGTCGTAATGCATTGTTCAAGCAGAGCAGATGGTAAAGATCTGCCGGAGCTCCAGGAGGGTTGCAGCCAGAGACGGGGGCAGTCCTACGGTCTCACTTCATGCTGGAAGCAGCTGAGGAGGAGGAGGATGGGATCCATCGCTGTGGGGTGAAAACGAGAGGGGAAGGGGAGGCTGTTTGGCTACTCTTGCAAGAGTCCATTAGGTTACTGCCCACTCACTCCATGTCATTCATCTTCTAGACTGTTTGTGATTTGCTCCACTCTCCTTATGTGGAAGGGGTGTCTGCTGTCCATTTCTGGTGGTGTGTGATCTTTCCATTTCCAGGCTTGAGCTACCAGAATCAACAACTCTAACCCAAATACGCGAGTTGGCCGACGTGGCAGTAGTCTGGGAGTGAAGAGCGAAGCAGTCATTGCAAGATGGTGGTTCCATGGATGCGCTCACTGAGGCCTTAAGGTTGGAGTTTTGTCTTTCTTCTGTCGTAGGGGTGGCGATGGCTGGACTTGCTGAACTGCAGGATGCTGGCCAGAGAGCCAATGATTGGCGCCAACGTGCTCAGCTTCTGCTGATCCACAAAACAAACAATCCACCCCGATTAGGGATAACTGTCTCAAGTTCACTTGGTCAACCGTAAGAACGTCTCCACTTTCAAGCATGTCAATCTCTCCCACACACTTCGCTTCAATCGATTTCACAACACTCTTCAGCCTATAGTATTTCCGAACAGCCCCAATCTCCGTCACCACGATTCCTTCACACAGCCAGTAATCTCTTCTAGACTTCCTTTGTTTCCACCTCTCCTGCTCTGTCAAAACATCAGCTTTCCCACCTTCCCTTTTCACACCGGCAGGACCATGTCTCTCATCTTTGCTCACACATGTCTGTCCCTCTCATTTACATCATCACCACTGAAAATAGTTGGGTTCTTTTGCAAAGGCGCTCCCTTGACAACCAAAGTGAGCCACACGGCATTCCTAAACTAAACGCCACATTCTCACCATTTCCTTCCTCTCCCTGAAGAGACTCCTTTTCCTCATCCTCTCGATCAGTCATTCATATCACTAGGCTTGCCTGCTTTAGCCGCCAAGATCTCCCTCCCATGCAGTTTGGCCTTTCGTTTCGTTTTCTTCCGGTTCTCCTTAAGCACAGTTTTTGGCTTCTTATCTTTGAACTTCATGAACCATCCCTTGGGAGTTTCATCCACCTTGCACTTGCCCCCACTCGACCCAAGTACTTAACAAAGAATGAAGAAGAAGATGAAGAATTTTATTTAAGTCCACTAAGGACGAATTTCCGTCCTGGGACTTGGTACTTAACAACATTGTACCATGGTATGCTAAGCTACTAGCACCAAGGGCATCCATTCTCTTTAGGCACCCCATCTAAGTCCCAATCCAAGCGCAGATTCCAGTAAATAAAATCAAAATAAAGAAGTTTTATATCTATGGTACACTTGAAATGTGGCATGAGCACTGGTGGTCTAGTGGTAGAATAGTACCCTGCCACGGTACAGACCCGGGTTCGATTCCCGGCCAGTGCAAACTTGTCCATATTCTTGAGTTTTATTCCGTATCTCGATTACAAATTATTCGTCGTTCAAATGTTTCTTACTTTCTTACTTCTATTTCTTTATCTCTATATAAATAATTCACCCTTAAAATATTTCTTATTTTCTTACTTCTATTTTCTTATCTCTATATAAATAATTCACCCTTGAAATATTTCTTATTTTCTTACTTCTATTTTCTTACTTCTATATAAATTATTTAGCAAGGTACTTGTCCGGTAATTGGTAGGGCTCTTGTCCAATAATGGATAGGGCTTAGTCTAAATGGACACACATTTATAAGATTAAAAGAACGTTCTTATTTAGATTGGCGTTTAGATCACACGTTTATAAGTTTATAAGAACGTTCTCACTTAGATTGGCTGCCTAGAGGCAATGGATGCCCTTGGATTGGTACTCTGGGGTTAACTGAATCTCTTTGAATCTATTTGCATTGTCTATAAGATGTTGAGGCTAACAACGCAACCAGATTGCAGGGGTTAACTGAATCTCTTTGAATCTATTTGTATTGTCTATAAGATGTTGAGGCTAACAACGCAGCCAGATTGCACTGCCTATAAGATCGTTGAGGCTAACAACGCAACCAAATTGCACTATCTATAAGATCTTGACGAACAATGCAAACATCATGTACTTGGCTGCCTAGAGGGAGTGGATGCCCTTAGATTGGTACTCTGGAGTTAACTGAATCTCTTTGAATCTATTTGCATTATCTATAAGATATTGAGGCTAACAACGCAACCAGATTGCACTGTCTATAAGATCTTGGCAAAAAATACAAACATCATGTATTATATAGATCTTGAGATGAACAATACAAACATAATGCACTATCTAAGCCCCTTCATTTAGAGGAATTCTATCTAAGGTTGCAATGCAAGTGGATGATGGCATTGGCATGATGACGGTGAGACATCTTCCTGCTTTCATTCGGCATGAGATTATGCATAGACTAATGGATATGTGAAGTGATAATCAAGTGCTTCAAGGGCATATGGAAGACCCTATGTTTTGAGCCAAGGTACATCTGTGTGAAACCATAGTTTCTCAATGTTGTAGGCACAAGTAGCTTTTTGGTGGATCCCAATTTGGGTAAATACTTAATAAACACCAAGTCTTAAATTTAGATATTATGAATTAGAAAAAGTATATGGAGAAGATTGGTAGGTCTTTAGTGAAGACATGTACACCCAAACTTTAAACCCTAAATTGATATATCCAAGTTGAGGAATGGTCTAAATAAACATCAAATGTAAGGTATGACTATTATTCATTTGAAACCTGTCATCAGCTTTCTTCCATGGAGATGAATTGGTGGTATTTAATCCTCGTTCACCACAATTGCATTGACAATATTGATTAATTGGTTGCTTTTTTCTCTTGCTTGAATTTAGTTCTTTTTTTCCGCCAAAAATAGGACTGTATAGATTTGTCACAGATATAGTGAAAACTCACATGGGGAGAAGATTTTAGTTCTAGACTAGTCTATACATTTTAATGACAATCTATATATTTGTCATATTTCAGTTCCCATGATGGTCATCCACCCTTATTGGACTTAAAAATATTCCTTCTTCTTCTTCTATATATTAAAATATTAAAATATAAATACTATGTTCTTGAACTTTATTTATTTTATTTTAGTACTTACAAAGCTTCAAATAATATCATTGCTCATGACAATGAAGGACTTAGGTATATTTGAAAGTTTCAAAAGTATCCAAGAAACCGATACAACCAACCGACAGTTTAGTATCCAAGTTTTGAAAGAATCCAAGAGTACAACACCTACGATTTTATGGATGATGTTCATTCATGTTCAAAGACGCCGTTGTCCACGGGACAAGTGTGCGCGCTAATCCCTTTCCAAGCAGCTGGGTATGTGGGTGAAACAAAACGAGCGAAACCTGGCTTAGGATTCTCATGCACGAACTTTCTTCCTTTTCTTTCGCATAAATAAATGGGCAGCCTGTCGAGGGGCGTTTTAGAAACTTCGGTGTGACCAGCTGAGTATCAGCTTCCAGAACGTTCTGATGTGATCCGCAAAGTGCGGGGAGGAAAGGAGGTAAGCATTTGTGCACCGCCATCTGTACCATCTCCCTTCATGCTGCACAACCTCTGCAAAGAATTGTAGTTTTGTTTTCTGCTATCGTCATCGGGACAAGTTACAACAACCCAACGTCATCAGGCAGCGGATGGCACAAAAATAGGGGGACTGGATCCTGCGGAGCTCACAGCGTATTATTGCGCCGTGGACAATGACTTCGCATTTATGGTTCCAAATGAATGCTAAGTACCAGCCTGCACTTATCATTCGGCTGCGCCATTTCTTTTCACATCCCAACCGCGAAGAAGCATGGGAAGGCGAACTGAACCATCCGGCCAGGGCGCCAAGCACGGACAGACACATGTACATACATACATAAGGAGCTCTCACATTGGGCAGATGGGGAACTTACCGAAACCCTGCGACAACTTGTGATCACCCGGTTGGAGCTGAAGCCGGAGGAGTTGGAGGTGGAGCCCAATCGAATCGACGGCAACATGTGGTGGATGGAAGTTGGAACCAACTGAACCTGCTGAACAGTGATTTGCAACCATAGTCCGGCAGGGCCCCCGGCAGACAAAAGTGACAGATAACGTGGTTGTGGTTGGCAGCCTAGTACTGTACATTCCCGGAAGTGGCTTGTGGATCGATAGGTCTGCGTTGCACAAGAGCAGTGTAGACCATCCTCGTGGGACGGTGGGAGACCGTGGGACGATATGCCGGTAGTGGCCCACATGGATATGCAGGGAGGTAGGCGGAGGCCGGCGATGGGCATGATTGTTGGTGCGTGTTGTTGGAGTTCGTAGCCCTCATCACATCTTCGTGTCCAGGACGAGGAGTATGTACGCCGTCCAGAGTACTCTCATCCTAATGTGCTCCACTGCACACGACACCCTTCAAAACACCCGCAATGTCATCCCTTCTCATGTCCAGCCCCTCGTTGACTGCAGCCAAGCATGTCCTGTAAGTAAATTGTGTGTACATATGTAGTCGGGAAAACCTAAACAAATGGGAAGGACCCGTCAAAGAACACATGACAAATCCCTCAGGACGAAGATGACCTAAAAAGCTCCATGACCTATAATCACGCACAGAAACAGAACACCGGAAGCGTACTCCAGCCAGCAACCAGCATAGCATCGATGGCATTGATGAATCAAAACCCTGGTCACTGGCTCACAAAGGAGCCCTTCCGGAACCGGCCCATCGAGCCATCTCTGCCCCGCAGCAGGGCCCACTCTCTCACCGGGCCACATGCACTAGGACATCTGCAAGCCAGACAAGACAAGGCAACGCTGCGTGTGTGGAGTGGATAAGTAACAATCGGAGTACAGGAAGGACAAACCCAGTGCGCCTGCCTGCCAGCCAGCCAGCCAGCAACTGGTACTGTACATCTGTGAATCCCACTTCCACGAGGATATTTCACCTCCTTCCAACAACGCAACACTGGGGCAGTCGCTAATCAAGGCCACTCCTGCGCTCCATAGTTTGAAAACCCGCTTCCCAGCTTCCCCCATCAGCTGCTGCCACAACACACGCTGGAGGCGGCCACATGCCGGAACGCGATTCGGGCGCGCGTCTCACCGCAGCGGGAGGACCGGGATGGTTGAAAGCGTTAGCAGTTAGTAACTTTTTCATGAATGCCGTACAGCATTCGTTTCACCTGCCGTGAATGGGATCCATCAGCTGCGCTGCTGCGGCCCGGGACGGGACGGGACGGGACGGGCCCCGGCACATCATGCATTTTACTGCTCCACGTCTCCCTTGCGTGGCTCTTATCTTTTACAATTTATGTTGATTCGATGCATCATCGGGAGCGGGTCGGAGGGCGGGTGCGGATGGGACCGCGCGCCGCCCGGGGGCCTCGCTTGCCGCCCCAGGCCCCAGGCTTCTGCACCGCATGGTATAGGGCACAGACTGGCATACGGATCGCGCATGTCTGCCTCGATCGGGAGTGCTTCACGGACAGCAACGGTCTACGGGAACTGTGGGAACCGGGACTCATCTCCGGTCAAGATGCCGGCGTGGAAGATTCCAGTAGCAGAAGCGGGAGGCGATCGAGGCAGGGAGACGAGCCGGGAGCCGGTCCCGGTCACTCGCGGTCTTTCTTTTCAGCGGGGAGCGATGTCACGCTCCGGCGCCTTCCTCATCAATGCCGGGCCCCCGCGCCTGTACCTCCCCGCGGCCGCGGCAAGTGAAATCTGGGGAATTGAGGCACCGTGAATGCGAGGTAGAGAGAGAAAGTAGAGAGAGACGGGGAGAGAGGGTGGCAGGGTGCCATGGAGCGCGCGCCGGCTCCTTGTTGTAGCCGCGCTGCCTGCCCGCGTCCCTGCCAGAGCAAACCGAGCGTCCGGACTCTGTGCTCGCCGCTGCTGTTGCTGCTCTCTCGCAGGCAGGCTTCAGAGCGGACCGTTTGTTTGTTTTGTTTCTGTGTGTGTCTGTGTGACAGTGAGCCTCCCGGTCTCTCCTCTCCGTCCGGCCGGATTTGCTACTGTTGTATCGAGTGTGCGGATTGTGTACGTGTGCGTGTGAGAAAGAGGTTGAGATCGGCGTGAGGAAATTTTGCAACTGATTTTGGACAGTTCCCGGGGCTGAGGTGAAGGAGCTCGGATTGCATTTGCGGAGGAGTTGATGGAGGCATTCCTGTGGCTGTTTCTGGAGATTCTTTCTCAGCGGTGAAGGTTGGAGGATTGTGAGACAGTTCTCGGGTCTGTGCGCGGTGGAGGACGGTTATGGATTTCGCTGCTTGCTGAAATCTGAAGGATTGCGAGCAGGAAGCGGGAGTAGGAGAGGAGTAAATTATTGATATTGTAGTGTGGAGTCCGGAGTCCGGGGATGGGGAACTGTCAAGCTACCACAGCCGCGGCTGTGGAAGTGGAGCATTCGGACGGCAGGAAGGAGAGGTTTTACTGGTTAGCGTCCGCCAGGCAACTCATGCTGCAGAACCCGGGCACTACGTGGCTGTCTTCTCGCAGCAGCTGCCTGGCTGCACGGTTATGGTAGTCACTCCTACTTGCTTGGCGCCTCCGACGCTGGTAATGGTTCGCACGCCGGGTCACGGTCCAAGAGCAGGACGAAGGAGGAGCAAAGCAGGACCAAGCTTAAATTGATGCCTCCTGATGCGGTTTTGCTGGTCGGAAGCTCTTATCGGCTCGTCACGTTCGAAGGTGAGCTGTCTCGCTCGTTTCCTCTTGGTGTTGTTCCAATTGCCAGGTCATGGCTGGTGCAACTTTCACCAGGATGCGAGCTCATGCGTGCGCGTGGCCGATTCATTTTGCAGAAGCTGTTCAGGTATCGCGGGGGAAGCGGAACAGCATCACTCACACAAAGCACAAGGTCCACCCTGATGTGCCCGTGGCTGAGGAGCCCGCACCGGACAGTCCTCGCGGTCGAGAAGAGGAACTCGTGCAGGAGGTAAAGTTTACCAATCTTTGCGGACGAGACGCTGGCCATCGCTTTTCTGTCGAATGCTTTTTTCCGGCCTCGAGGCACTCCCAGACCAACTTTCTTGACCGCTTCCATGCTGAGTCGTTTTTCCCCTTTCCGGTACAGGATGACGACGAGGAGGCTCTGATGGCCACCGTGACAATGCAAACCGCGTTCGCTCGATCCATGGGGCGCCAGCAGTGGCGACCTGCGCTGCAGAGCATTGCTGAAGTGGGATGGTGACAATGTCGGTGGACCTCTCTACTGTACAAAATTTGTGGCTTGGCTTGGCTTGCTTTCAAGGTTGCAGCTGGCAGCTGGCTTTCCAAGTATCCGGGTGGATAGGCAGTAAAGTTTGGAAGAGTACAGGAGGAGCTGCAGCTCCCTGGCTCAGCAAATTTTTGTCTCGTGTTGTGGCTGGATGGAGCGTCCCGTAGATCCGCACAGCTCTAGTCACTGGACTTCTCTACTTTCTGGTGAAAACTCTGCCAGCAAAACACGCTGCCAGACTTCCAGAGTTTTGTCAGCCTACCGCACTGACACTCATAATCTGTAAGATTTGCTTTACTTATTCCACCGTGTCTTTCTGTGAACATATGTACGCTTCAAAGTGGAGTCTCAGTAGCAGAAGCGGGAGGCGATCGAGGCAGGGAGACGAGCCGGGAGCCGGTCCCGGTCACTCGCGGTCTTTCTTTTCAGCGGGAGCGATGTCACGCTCCGGCGCCTTCCTCATCAATGCCGGGCCCCGCGCCTGTACCTCCCGCGGCCGCGGCAAGTGAAATCTGGGGAATTGAGGCACCGTGAATGCGAGGTAGAGAAAGTAGAGAGACGGGAGAGGGTGGCAGGGTGCCATGGAGCGCGCGCCGGCTCCTTGTTGTAGCCGCGCTGCCTGCCCGCGTCCCTGCCAGAGCAAACCGAGCGTCCGGACTCTGTGCTCGCCGCTGCTGTTGCTGCTCTCGCAGGCAGGCTTCAGAGCGGACCGTTTGTTTGTTTGTTTCTGTGTGTGTCTGTGACAGTGAGCCTCCCGGTCTCCTCTCCGTCCGGCCGGATTTGCTACTGTTGTATCGAGTGTGCGGATTGTGTACGTGTGCGTGTGAGAAAGAGGTTGAGATCGGCGTGAGGAAATTTTGCAACTGATTTTGGACAGTTCCAGGGCTGAGGTGAAGGAGCTCGGATTGCATTTGCGGAGGAGTTGATGGAGGCATTCCTGTGGCTGTTTCTGGAGATTCTTTCTCAGCGGTGAAGGTTGGAGGATTGTGAGACAGTTCTCGGGTCTGTGCGCGGTGGAGGACGGTTATGGATTTCGCTGCTTGCTGAAATCTGAAGGATTGCGAGCAGGAAGCGGGAGTAGGAGAGGAGTAAATTATTGATATTGTAGTGTGGAGTCCGGAGTCCGGGGATGGGGAACTGTCAAGCTACCACAGCCGCGGCTGTGGAAGTGGAGCATTCGGACGGCAGGAAGGAGAGGTTTTACTGGCCAGTGTCCGCCAGGCAACTCATGCTGCAGAACCCGGGGCACTACGTGGCTGTCTTCTCGCAGCAGCTGCCTGGCTGCACGGTTTATGGTAGTCACTCCTACTTGCTTGGCGCCTCCGACGCTGGTAATGGTTCGCACGCCGGGTCACGGTCCAAGAGCAGGACGAAGGAGGAGCAAAGCAGGACCAAGCTTAAATTGATGCCTCCTGATGCGGTTTTGCTGGTCGGAAGCTCTTATCGGCTCGTCACGTTCGAAGGTGAGCTGTCTCGCTCGTTTCCTCTTGGTGTTGTTCCAATTGCCAGGTCATGGCTGGTGCAACTTTCACCAGGATGCGAGCTCATGCGTGCGTGGCCGATTCATTTTGCAGAAGCTGTTCAGGTATCGCGGGGAAGCGGAACAGCATCACTCACACAAAGCACAAGGTCCACCCTGATGTGCCCGTGGCTGAGGAGCCCGCACCGGACAGTCCTCGCGGTCGAGAAGAGGAACTCGTGCAGGAGGTAAAGTTTACCAATCTTTGCGGACGAGACGCTGGCCATCGCTTTTCTGTCGAATGCTTTTTTTCCGGCCTCGAGGCACTCCCAGACCAACTTTCTTGACCGCTTCCATGCTGAGTCGTTTTTCCCCTTTCCGGTACAGGATGACGACGAGGAGGCTCTGATGGCCACCGTGACAATGCAAACCGCGTTCGCTCGATCCATGGGGCGCCAGCAGTGGCGACCTGCGCTGCAGAGCATTGCTGAAGTGGGATGGTGACAATGTCGGTGGACCTCTCTACTGTACAAAATTTGTGGCTTGGCTTGGCTTTCAAGGTTGCAGCTGGCAGCTGGCTTTCCAAGTATCCGGGTGGATAGGCAGTAAAGTTTGGAAGAGTACAGGAGGAGCTGCAGCTCCCTGGCTCAGCAAATTTTTGTCTCGTGTTGTGGCTGGATGGAGCGTCCCGTAGATCCGCACAGCTCTAGTCACTGGACTTCTCTACTTTCTGGTGAAAAACTCTGCCAGCAAAACACGCTGCCAGACTTCCAGAGTTTTGTCAGCCTACCGCACTGACACTCATAATCTGTAAGATTTGCTTTACTTATTCCACCGTGTCTTTCTGTGAACATATGTACGCTTCAAAGTGGAGTCTCCGGTAGCAGAGCAATCTGTGGCATAATATTGAGAATAAAATGCCATTTTTGACAACCATCATATTCCTAGTGTATTGCAGCCGGTTCCCACTAAGTGGGCGCGCCAGAGACTCCCACGTGGGAGGTTAACGAGGAAGCCTTTTATTGAATTGAACTACCCTTTTATGAACCACCCGTCTTCCCATTAAATTTGTGCCTTCACGACTTGTAGCTTCACGTCGTCTTGACACATTATTAGGTGACAAGCTAATCGGCCATATATTGTTATGTGGGGAATAGTTTAATGGAAGGGGGTCTGTTTCTCGGGATATGGGCTCAGTAGCACACAAAGACATGAGAGAACAAGGCAATGGAGGAACTTGGTTTCGTGCAGTTATGGAAGGATTGTGACAGTCCCCAGCCTGGACATAGAGCAGTTCTACTTAGTGACATGAGTTCATAGCACAACGTTCTTGGTCAATATCTCAATAAGAGCAAAAATAGCAGTGGGGCAGAGTTAGTCTTTTCGTATGTAATTAAGGGTCAGCACATGAGATGTAAATGACCAGACTCCGTTGCATGATATAACTAGGAACCAATGCAAAGTGGGCACTCTCAAAAACAGAGGGAGGGGCAGGCTTCTAAGCCCACCTATTAACTAACCATCATCATTATACGATGCATGAGAAAAGTAGTTAGAGGCAGAAGGGCAAGTGCTCTGTCTTTTGACAAGGCCTGGGATTACAATTTTCGAACCTAGCTTTATAGTCCCAGCTTGCTCAAACTTCTAGACATAATAAAAGCTACGCGGCTGCACTTCTACCAAGACACACACATACACATATTATATTGCCCACTACTCAGCCATGGGCCTAGCTTATATATGTGTGGGGACAGCTTTGAATATGCTTTCTTGGCCTCTCCTCTAACAGTGGCACTCCTCGAGTGCCACTGGCAGGTCAAATCCTTTGGGATTCGACCTGCCAGATGAAGAGGGGATGAAGATGGGCACAAAGAGCACAATACTCAATTATTAGAACATCAGGCTTTCACTCCTAGAGCAGGTCCCGCCGGGGATGCCATTCTGTTAAGTGAGGAATAGTTTAATGGAAGGGGTATGGGCTCAGTAGCACGCAAATGGGGGAACTTGGTTGCATGCAGTTATCAAAGGACTATGATGGTTCATAGTACAACATTCCTGGTCAGTATCTCAGCGAGAGCAGAAACAGGAGTCAAGAAGAAGAAGAAGAATTTTATTTTAGAATTAGTCTTTTCATCTATAACAAGGGCCAGCACATGAGATGTAAATAAATGACCAGGCTCTGTTGCATGATATAACTAGGAACCAATGCAAAGTGGGCACTCTCTAAACTCTACACAACAACCTGGAAACTAGAAGGAGGGGCAGGATTCTAAGCCGACCTGTTAACTAGTCGTCATCATCACACCATGCATGAGGAAAACAACTATAGGCAGAACGGCAAGTGCTTTGTCTTTGAAAAGGCTTGGGATTACAATTTTCGAACCTTGCTTTATAGTTCTAGCTTGCTCAAACTTCTAGACATAATAAAAGCTACGTGGCTGCACTTCTAGACACACTCATGCACATATTATATTGCCCACTACTCAGCCATGGGCCTAGCTTACACATGTGTGGGGACAATTTTGAATATGCTTCTTGGCCTCTGTCTCTAACAATATCCAGCTTTGAATTACGCTTCTTGTCCTCTATCTCTAACAATATCCATCTTTGATATTTTCAAATATACGCAACTTCGCATCTTATGTACATATTATTATATAACAAGTTAAACCAACATGATATATTCATCCCGATATTTTGAACCATACTAGGTACCTAACGCAGCCAGTAGTATCCTTAACAGTTTCGGATAATGTGTACAGAAACGCGACAACTATAAATTTACTTCTAATTACTCGTCCTCTGTTCTTCCGCAATGCTGACGAGATGGAACATCACACAAAGTACTGTAATATTTGCTCCGCCAGTTCCTGCAGATGATCAAAGCCACCATGGGCCAAGAAACAATAAGATTACTAAACAAGCATGGAATATGCCGAAGACGAAATGAAGTGTAGGGTGGGGTCCAAAAAGGGAAACTTTTAAGTGCGGACACAAACCTGCTTTCCAGAAGACAGAGAAGGCTCTCCCGATTGCAACGCTACCTTTTCGAGCTCTTCGAATGTGGCCGTGCCAGCCTGCAGCCGTGCACCCTTTTTTGCTCTTAACGGTGTCATGTCGAAATCAAACGCGCTCTAGCAACTGAGATAAGGGTATGCTGACCTCAATGGACTTTCCAAGCTCTGTATTGAAGCTCGCATACCTCGTCTCCACAAGATTGGTTAATGATCCGTCCTGACATCAGATAATGCATTCACAGACGTCGTTCATGCCAGGAGGTATAAGCAACCTAAAAAATTACCGTTCCACAGAATAGAAGAGGAAGAGAAATTCAGAGCACCAACCTCTAGAAGTTTAGCGGCATTTCTTAAACCTCGTGCAAGACTATCCATACCGACAATGTGTGCAATGAACAAGTCCTCCACATCGACGCTCTCCCTCCTCCTGCACAGTCATTGAGTGAAGCTGCCGTAGCCATCCGGGCGAGACGAGCTTACCACAGAATCAGGGGATGCTTGGCACTTACAACTTAGCGTCGAAGTTGAAACCACCGGGAGCAAGGCCTCCCTGCGGAGATGTAAACAGCCACCGATACCGTGAGAAAATATAAGATAGACACACTGCCCACTTCTGCAGAAATAGTCTCGTTGGAATAGGGGAGCGAAGCTTGGGATACATACGTTTTTCAAGACAGTAAGCATGATCAAAGTTGCTTCCTCAGCGTTTGTGAGGAACTGGTCAGTATCCCAGCCTGCAGAAGCATGACCCATCAGTTTGTTACAGCAGCCAGGAAGACGATTTTGGTTTGATCTAGTAAACCGTTACCTGTCTGAGCATCTCCGGTATTGGCATCAATGTTACCCAGCATCCCATAGATACGGGATAGCTCCAATTCATGGTGGCAACTGCAATAGAACAGTTGATCTCATCAGGGACATACAAGAGTTCGGTCTAAACCCTGTTTTCCTTCTTGCAGGAGACACTACCTGTGGCCGGAAAGAGTGGCGTGATTGCATTCGATGTTGAGCTTGAACTCATCTGCATACACGAGGATTTATCTTGAATGCAATAACTATTCCAGTTCAAGCTCCCAAGGTGTTTACGCAAAACCTTGCCGAGAATCAGGAATATCATACCTGTAAGCCCATATGTCCGGAGAAATCCCATGGTATTTGCAGCATCCCAATCATACCTGTTGCACAAGATGACAAGCATGAACTGTGTCAGACACGTTGACTAGTAAAAAGTTGCTACATATGTGCGCTGGTGTTTGGAGTGCTGTGCGTCCATACTGATGCTTGGTCGGCTCCTGCGGCTTAGGCTCAATCAACAAAGTTCCTGTACAACAAGCCAGAACCAGATGTTACCCAACAATCACATGGTTCTGAAAATCGAAAATGCGCATCAGCAATTGGACACACCTTTGAAGCCAATCTTCTTCTTCCAGTCAACAGCCGCACTCAAGAAACGAGCCTACAGACATTGCATATTTGTCAAAGATAGCACAAGAGGGATTCTACATTGAACACTGTAATGCATCAGGATAGACAAAACATCAAGAACTGCTTGGAGACGGTGGTAACCAGGTGATCAAGCTCCTTCTTCAAGTCTGTGTTAAGCAAGGTTTGATACCCTTCTCGCCCGCCCCAGAAGACGTAGTTCTCCCCTCCAAGTTCCTTCGTCACCTGCCTCCGGTCAAAAGGCTCCCCCCCTCCATCAGATGAAGTCACGACACAGACTTACCACCATGACTAAATATCCAGCTGTTCCCCTGTTACCTCTATAGCCTTCTTCACTTGTGCAGCTCCATAAGCAAAGACTCGAGCATCTGGACTGCAAGGGGAAACAATAACGGGTCAAACCCAGTCAAAGTACTTCCCTATGCAACTTCAGGGCTCATAGGGGATGCTGGCACCTAGTGGCAGCGCCATGCATGTATCGAGGATGTTTGAAGAGCTGTGCTGTGCCCCACAACGGGTGTATGTTCGTCTCTTTCTGCATCCAGCAACTATCACGGTAAAAAGTGCGTCCTGGATACAACAATTCTTCCCCAAGGTTAGGTGATTCTCTAGTACCTGGAGTTCTTTAGCAAGGGCAACGACCTTATCAAGGTTCGAGTTGGATTCCTGGAAATACAAGCTGTGAGGCTCAACAGTAAAAGGCATGTGGAGGTGAAGGAGAATGCATAGTTATCAGGCTTTGTCGGACCTCCAGGGTGGCTCCTTCAGGTGCTATGTCCCGATCGTGAAAGCACCACAATTCCACTCCCAGCTTTTGCAGGAACTCGAAGTTCGCTCTCACTGAAAAAACATCCTCCTCCAATTAAAATCCACTGAAAAAGTTTCCTTCCCAGACTAAGCCAGTCTCAGTGTGGCGAAAAGTCTCAAACTCACTTCTTGTCAGAGCGTTGGAAACAGAGTCTGTGCCATCATCCCATGGCCACCTCTTGGTAGGCGAACCAAAAGGATCGCCTCCATCGCCTCGGAAAGTGTGCCAAAAGGCAACACTGAACCTCAGCCAGTCCTGCAACATGACAATTTGTGCCACTACCTGAGAGCAAGCCCAAGGCCCGGAACTCAAGTCTCAGCATTCACGGCATGAACCCACCTTCATCTTTTTCCCAGCAATTTCTTCTTCAGCATTGTACCACTTGAACGCCAGAGGATTTCTGCTGGATGGTCCCTAAGGAGGCACACGCCACCGAAAACAGAATTAGTGCACACAGCCCACACAGTGACTGCATGTTTGCATCTCCAAATGCTGACCCACTAGTACCTCATAATTTATGCGACTGATGTTCGGGAAGAATTCTTCAGTGACACCTCCGGCAAAGGCCGAATTGTCACGGCAGGTCACGTCGGCTATAAGTTGGTCCTGTTTCATGGGGAAAGAGACACACACATGCTTACACTGGCAATCTCACGCAACAAGAGCAGAGCAGAAAACCATCAATCCCAGACCAATTGAGCCCACCTCCTCCCCTGCAGCCATCCAGGCGCAGGTGAGCAGTAGAAGGACCCAAATTCCTGCCATTGCTCCTCAAATCGTCCAACCGAGCTTCCACGGAGCTAGTGCGACTTGCAAGCGGTCTCAAATGAGAGAAACCACCAGGTTGTTATCTAAGCATTCTCCTTGGTCTGTTGCCAACTCGCAGGTTGTCAGCAGCGCAGTCTCGTGTTCAGTGCCAGCTTACGTTTATAAACCCATGAAACGTTACCCAATACGGCGGGAATCCCGGGGTCTGAAGCAGAAGTGGCGTCCAGAAGCGGAACCACAATCCAGAATTTTGGCAGAACTGGAAATAAATCTGAACGCGCTGTTGCCATTGGCTGAAAAATCACCGTATCATGCATGCGAGGGGTATGTGTCCAGCACGACAAATGGGCATATCCTTATGCGAAAGAGAAATCTACCATGCAGGATGTGCCTTATCTCGCCCTTTCTACCTACCCGTATGTGACTAGCTCAAATTGGATGTTCATAAAAATCATTTAGCGAAAGAACTGAAAGGAAACCACGATGAACTGTCACAGATGTATCAGGTCTGTTGATGGTACAACGCACCTTCCCTGTCAGATCAGATAAAGATCTGTAATGTGTATAGGCAAGGAGCTATGTACATTCAAGGCGAGTAAACTGCTAAGCTGCGTAGCATACTTCCTGAAGTTTAGAAAAGACAAGTTCAGATTGATCACAACCGACTCCGCAAGTCCATTTCAACTTGTAGTGATACATCGAGTCAAAACATCTGCTTCCAAATTCCATTTGTTCCAAACACGATATTTCCGAAAAACGATTTTTTAGGTTCAAGGGTCGGAGGAGAGTCCTTGACAAAAGATCCTGCGGTTGATGTGGAGGCTACATGCGACTGACTTCCAAGAGAACCTTGAAATTGTCCACCGGCAAGTCCATGGCTTGGTTACCACACATCACTCGAGAGAGACCTAGGAACGCGTCCAGTTCGTGTAGTTCTTTCATGCCCAGATTGCAAGCAGAGACATAGCAGATACTCCAAAAAGTAATGAAACATACGACCAGATTTGCAGTTGACGATTACACCGCATTCTCTTGCTTAAGAAGTCTGCTGCTATGAGATCTACCAAAGCCATATAGATTAATATTCCTGCAGATATGCTGTCAAATACTCCTTCCACAATCAGTGAAGTTGGACTATTTGCAACGTAGCTTGAAGATATCAGGAATCCAATGCCCACTCCTATGGGTGTGGTGACCGTAAAAAAGAATGCCATACAAGCGGCAGAAAAGTTCCTGAACTCGGCCTGCATACAACACACCCAATTTCAGTAACTAACATGGTCGGGAGGCAGAAAGCTTGTCAGACATCCTAGCCATGAACAGAAGCCCACCTGAGAAATACAACCACCAAGAGCAAAACCCTCAAAAAACTGATGGAAAGTGAGCGCAGCGATGAGTGGGCGAATTGTACATGGACTTCGGGATACTCCCAAGGAAACCCCAATAATTACCGAATGGGCCAGAATTCCTACCTCCAGCACCTGGAACGAACATGAACATCTCCAGAGTTAGACATGATCAAGGTGAAACCCCCCATAAGTTACCCGGCCAAGGAACACATTCCCACCTGAGAAATTACAACATGTCGAATGTGCTGCAACCCTTCTTCTGGAGGCTCTGTATCATGGGAGTGGCCAAGATGGCCATGCACATGCTCATGAGTAATGTCTATGCATTCATGGTGTCCTTCAGGATGGCTATGGCTGTGCGAAGCTGCATGAGCACGCATCCCCACGATGTGTATCTGAGAGCCTCCATCATGTCCACCAGTTTCTTGAGTCTTGATACTCTTGGAGGACACATCTGAAACAGCAACTCCTTCGAAAGGTACATATCCTTCCATCTCTGGCGCCACATCTTTA
This sequence comes from Anthoceros angustus, assembly GCA_010909165.1. NCBI lineage: Eukaryota > Viridiplantae > Streptophyta > Anthocerotopsida > Anthocerotales > Anthocerotaceae > Anthoceros > Anthoceros angustus. The sequence continues at coordinate 263,824 of MU008204.1, forward strand.
TGATCGTGCTCTCCATGAGAGTGCTTCTTCTCATAAAACTGGGTGGCCAGAAAGTCCACTATCAACGTCAAGAGAGCAGCAAGCATGGCAATAAACCCTGCAAAAGGGAACTTGCTCCAAGGATAACTCGGCAAGCAATCGCTGGTCAAAGCCTCGGTAGCATCTGGCATCATGTGCACAAAGCCCGTGGCCAATATAACCCCGGCAGCAAATGCCTTGGCAATGAAGAAGAAGTTGCCATCAGTCTTGAGGTGCTTCACACTCTTTCCGAGCAGCGGTATCGCTACTCCCAGGGCCCCCAAAGCGAAGATTGAAACGATGGCAGCAACTTTTAAAGTCTTAGCCCCTTCAGTGTCTCTGCACGTCGAATCTTGCGCAGAAGCGCAAGTCATGACCAGGCTCTGTACCTCGAGAATGTTCATCCAGGCAGGTCCAATTCCTTAAAATCAACGGTGGACTAGGCGGTGGACTAGATTGTCTGTCCCACCGTGCCTACTCAACCAATGTTGCAATTTTGCAAATTAACGCAGCCCCCCAGCTTGAAGAAACCCTGATAAACATCCACCGCAACGCCCAACACCGAAATTTCACTGCCGCACTTGTATGCCTCTGCTTCACGGCATCTGCTGCACACCCGAATTCGTCAACATACTACGGTGCTGCCCTCGGTTCTCAAAGTTATAGGGCTCCTTCTTTCGAGCGGTCTTTGGCACCTTCAGTGTTAGAAGCTAAGCCCTCCTACAACCTTTAAGGCACTTGAGTTTTCCAAGGGAAACGATTGTAAAAGCCGCATGCTAGGACTGTCTATGCTCCCGAATCCTCGCAGTGCTTGCTGCAACCCGAAACACGATCCCACAGAAAATCGCAAGTTCGATGCGCCACTCACAAGTTCTCCGTGAGCTACGCTTGCTGTATGTCTCATTTAATGCTTTTTTATTAAAATCTCTTTGATAGGGAAACATCTTTTTTCAAGCCAATGGAAACTTTATTAAAATGAAAATCCATCTACCCCAAACAAAGGGGGACAACCTATGAAAGGGCAAGAGCCGGGGGGGGGGCTAGCCCCACGAATGCCAACCCCGAAGCTACCTACCACCCCCGATTATGTCGTGGTCTGAGATGAGGAAAGGCCCCTAGCCGGGGGGCTAGCCCCACGAATGCCAACCCCGAAGCTACCTACCACCCCCGATTATGTCGTGGTCTCAGATGAGGAAAGGCCCCTAGCCGGGTGGCTAGCCCCACGAATGCCAACCCCGAAGCTACCTACCACCCCCGATTATGTCGTGGTCTCAGATGAGGAAAGGCCCCTAGCCGGGGGGCTAGCCCCACGAATGCCAACCCCGAAGCTACCTACCACCCCCGATTATGTCGTGGTCTGAGATGAGGAAAGGCCCCTATTATGTCATGGTCTGAGATGAGGAAAGGCCCCGATTATGTCGTGGTCTGAGATGAGGAAAGGCCTACCTATAAGGTGCCAATGACGCCACATCTCCTACGCTCGTTGCCATCCTATAAATAGCATTCGCCAGTGTGCTCTGCAAGGCAATGGATACCCACTGTCGAAAGAAAGCCACCACCGGAGAAAGAAGGAGACCCATCTTGTTCCGACGGCTGTAGAAGGCTTTTGCACAATCCTTAATGAACTGGGAAAAATCCTTGCCCATAGTCCCGTGAGTCTCAATGGCGTGGTGGATGAAGGCATCGTCGTCATGCAAAGGTGTGTAATTGTGTACCTTGGCAGTCGCGCATGCCTCCGCCGCCCAGCTCGGAGGGTTGATGATGACATGCTCACAAACGGAGTTCCGAGTAGGGTCCGTTACGACATCCGCAATAGAGATTTGGTCCCCCCCGGATCAGAAATAGATCCGCCTTGACCAACACCCCATTGCGCGGGGTATATGAACGCTCCCCGTATAAAAAATAACCGCTCTCCTTGGCCATCGAGAACATGACGTCGCGAACGGCGTCATGCATAGCGATATGTTGCCCTCCAATTGGACAGCGAGCCAGATGGGACCCTCAGTCATCGAGGGGGGCCGCACAGCTGCAAGCTGAGAGAGAACAGGCCAGAGGCTGGACCAAACCTAGGTGGAACCTCATCATAGTTGAAAAAGAAGCTGGTGCGATTAGGAACGCCTAGATGCAAGGCCGTTCTACAAGCCAGGAGCGTGCTCCTTTCCCCGAGCAAGAGTGGATGCGGGCAAGAGCGGCGAATAGTAGAGTCCAGAAGGATTGTTCGCCGTGCTTGCCCGTCAAGCAAGGCCCCTACAGCATACTCCAAGGTCCCCGGTTCGATAATGTCTTCAAGTGGCCACATAATCTGTAAATCAAAATTCCATAGGCTTAATAGAAAAGCTAGGAGGGAGCCATCGTCCCTGGTGAGATAACCCGACCGACAAGCGAAGCAGGACGAAAGAATGCCAAATGCCACACGATGGTCCCCTTACAAAGATAGGTCACCAACGTGGGCCAAGTCCTCCTTCAAAGCTCATCCACAAAACCCTGAACAAAGGCCGAAGGTCCTATGAGACCCCCAAGACGCAAAGGAACTATATCCCCAAGAAATTAAAAAATTGATTTTTTTAATAAAAAATATCTTTTATCCAATGTCTTTCATTGGTATGTTCCAAAACTACCTAATAGATTTCATGAACTTAGTATTTCATATTGGAATATCCTGAGTATCTGCTCATGCATGCATATGACATTGTGGGTGTAGTAAATGACTTTAGGTAAGGAGCTCAGTTACTCCTCTCCACCTCGACCCCGTCCCCTTTGGTTATCCCATCCAGGAGGGACGGGCTTTTCCCATCGTTTTTTTTCACCTCAATAAACCACTTTTCTCATCATTTTTTCACCTCAATAAATAATGTTCCGGATTAGAATATATTAGACTACATTCACGTCAGCATGCCTCGTATCCCGGACGGAAAACGTATGCACCAACCCATCCATGTCGGTCCACAAGCTCTGTCCTGGCGGCTTCCATGCCCTTTCTCTTTTTCTCCAGGCATGCATCTCCTTTGCCCGCTCCCACATATTTGCATCGGTATATATGTTTGACATCAACACATATGCTGCAGCATCTTTCTCATTGATCTTCACAGCTTCTTGGAAAGCATGGCATCCCACCTCAACGTTGCTCCACTTTCGGCAAGCACCCAACACAGTGTGCCAAACTGCAGCACCAGGCGGGACAGGCATTGTCCTGACCAAAGACAGTGCCTCATCCAGTCGGCCAGCACGACCCAGAAGATCCACCATGCACGTGTAGTGCTCCACCGTGGGAATGATGCCGTGGTCTCTTTTCATCGCGTCAAAGTACTCTCTCCCCTTGTTCAAAAGACCCGCATGACTGCATACTGTTAGTACGCTGAGGAGAGTGATGCCCACCGGCTGTATGCCGTCCTCCCTCATTCTCTGGACCAAGTCAAAGACCACTTGACTGTCTCCTTGACAGGCGTACCCTGCAATCAGTGCACTCCAGGTTACAACATCTTGTTCGGGCAACGAGTCAAACACCTGCTGTGCATCAACCATGCTCCCGGCTTTTCCATACATGTTTATCAAACTACCGGCTACAAACAAATCAAATTGAAGCCCAGCTTCTTCAATCTGAGCATGCAGCTGCCTCCCCAAATTCAAAGCTGCTACGTTTGCAATGACCTGCAGAAGGCAGACAAACGTCACGGCGTCAGGTACAGCAAATCCTTCTTCTTGCATACTAGTGTAAAGACGAAGGGCTTCCTGGCCCATCCCCTGTTGCGAATACCCAGCTATAAGGGCGTTCCACGTCACCACATTTTTTTCACCAAGTCCGTCAAAAACTCGCTGAGCATCCTCTATGCTGCCACACTTCGCATACATGTTCACCAAGCTGCTGGCCACAAAGACATCAGCTTGATGCCCCTGCTCTCTAATTTGGACATGAAGCTGCTTTCCCTTCTCCAAAGCTGGGGCACCCACACTTGCACAAGCTTGCAGGACGCTCACAAATGTCATAGAGTTGGGTACAATGCCTTCTTCTTGCATAGCGGCAAAGAGATGAAGAGCGTCCTGCCCCATGTCCTGCCGTGAATACCCTGCTATCATGGCAGTCCATGTCAACACATCTTTTTGGTCAAGCCCGTCAAATACTTTGTGAGCATCCTCTAGGCTGCCACACTTTGCATACATGTTCACCAAACCGTTAGCTACAAATACATCAGCTTGATGCCCTCTTTCTGTAATCTGTGTGTGAAGCTGTTTCCCCTTCTCCAAAGCTGGGATACCCACACTAGCACAAGCCTGTAGGAGGCACACAAAGGTCACAGAATTGGGTACAGCGATGAGTTGTTCTTTCATAGCACTATAAAGTTGGAGCGCTTCCTTCCCCATGCCCTTCTGGGAATACCCTGCAATCATGGCATTCCACGCCACCACATCTTTTTGACCAAGTCTGTCAAACACTCTGTGAGCATCCTCTAGGCTGCCACATTTTGCATACATGTTTACCAAGCTGTTGGAAGCAAACACATCAGTTTCAAGGCCTCGTTCTCTAATTTGAGCATGAAGCTCCAACCCCTTCTCCAATGCTTGGCTCCCCACACTGGCACATGCATGCAGGAGGCACACAAATGTTACTGAATCTGGTACAGCAATGCCTAGTTCTTGCATATCACTGTAGAGTCCAAGCGCTTTCTGCCCCATACCTTGCTGGGAATACCCTGCAATTAGAGCAGTCCACGTCACCACATCTTTTGACCAAGTCCATCAAACACTCTGTGAGCATCCTCTATGCTGCCACACTTTGCATACATGTTCACCAAGCTGCTGGCCACAAAGACATCAGCTTGATGCCCCTGCTCTAATTTGGACATGAAGCTGCTTCCCATTCTCTAAAGCTGCGGCTCCACACTTGCACAAGCCTGTAGGAGGCACACAAATGTTACTGAATCTGGTACAGCAATGCCTTCTTCTTGCATACTAGTGTAAAGACGAAGGGCTTCCTGGCCCATCCCCTGTTGCGAATACCCAGCTATAAGGGCGTTCCACGTCACCACATTTTTTCACCAAGTCCATCAAACACTCTCAGCATCCTCCAGGCTCCCACACTTTGCATACATGTTCACCAAACCGTTAGCTACAAATACATCAGCTTGATGCCCTGCTCTCTAATTTGAGCATGAAGCTCCAACCCCTTCTCCAAAGCTGGGGCACCCACACTTGCACATGCCTGCAGGAGGCACACAAATGTTACAGAATCGGGTACAGTGCTGCCTTCTTCTTCCATACAACTGTAGAGAGCAAGGGCTTCCTGCCCCATGCCCCTGCTGAGAACACCCAGCTATCATGGCATTCCATGTCACCACATCTTTCTGACCAAGTCCGTCAAAAACTCGCTGAGCATCCTCTAGGCTGCCACACTTTGCATACATGTTCACCAAACCGTTAGCTACAAATACATCAGCTTGATGTTCTCGTTCTCTAATTTGAGCATGAAGCTCCAACCCCTTCTCAATGCTTGGCTCCCACACTGGCACATGCATGCAGGAGGCACACAAATGTTACTGAATCTGGTACAGCAATGCCTAGTTCTTGCATATCACTGTAGAGTCCAAGCGCTTTCTGCCCCATACCTTGCTGGGAATAGCCTGCTATTAGAGCAGTCCACGTCACCACATCTTTCTGACCAAGTCCATCAAACACTCTGTGAGCATCCTCCAGGCTCCCACACTTTGCATACATGTTGACCAAACTGCTGGAAGCAAACACATCAGTTTCAAGGCCTCGTTCTCTAATTTGAGCATGAAGCTCCAACCCCTTCTCCAATGCTTGGCTCCCCACACTGGCACATGCATGCAGGAGGCACACAAATGTTACTGAATCTGGTACAGCAATGCCTAGTTCTTGCATATCACTGTAGAGTCCAAGCGCTTTCTGCCCCATACCTTGCTGGGAATAGCCTGCTATTAGAGCAGTCCACGTCACCACATCTTTCTGACCAAGTCCATCAAACACTCTCTCAGCATCCTCCAGGCTCCCACACTTTGCATACATATTTACCAAACTGCTGGATACAAACACATCAGCTTCATGTCCTTGCTCTCTAATCTGTGTGTGAAGCTGCTTCCCATTCTCTAAAGCTGCGGCTCCCACACTTGCACATGCTTGGAGCAGGCATGCAAACGTGACTGAATTGGGTACAGCAACGCCTTCTTCTTGCATAGCACTGTAAAGACGAAGGGCTTCCTGGCCCTTGCCCTGCTGGGAATACCCTGCAATTAGAGCAGTCCAGGTCCCTACATCTTTTTGAGCAAGCCTGTCAAACACTCCTTGAGCATCTTCCAAGCTACCACACTTCGCATACATGTTCACCAGACTGTTTGCAACAAGCACATCAGCTTCATGTCCACGTTCTCTAATTTGCGCATGGAGCTGCTTCCCCTTGTCCAAAGCCATGGTGCCTAAACTTGCACAAGCCTGCATGAGGCAGACAAATGTTACAGAATCGGGTACAGTGCTGCCTTCTTCTTCCATACAACTGTAGAGAGCAAGGGCTTCCTGCCCCATGCCCTGCTGAGAACACCCAGCTATCATGGCATTCCATGTCACCACATCTTTTTCACCAAGTTCATCAAAAACGCTGTGAGCATCTTCCAGGCTCCCACACTTTGCATACATGTTGACCAAACTGCTGGAGACAAACACATCCGCCTGGTGTCCTCCTTCTCTAATTTGTGCATGAAGTTGCTTGCCCTGCTCCAAAGCTGGAGGACCCACACTTGCACATGCCTGCAGGAGGCACAAAAATGTCACGGAATCAGGTGTAACATTACCGTCATCTTGCATAGCCCCGTAGAGATGAAGGGCTTCCTGGCCCATGCCCTGCTGGGTATAACCTGCCAGCATGGCATTCCAGGTTACCACATTCTTTGCCCCTAGTCCACGAAATACTCCCTCCGCATCCTCTAAGCTGCCACACTTTGCATACATGTCCACCAAGCAACTCGTAACAAACAAATCAGGCTCAACGCCACAGGCCAGCACATCAGCATGCACCTGCTGTCCAGTATTCAAGTCTGATCCCCTTGCACAAGCTTTAAGTGTTGCCACAAACACATGACCATCAGCCTTCGCACCTGAACTCCGCATCCGATGATACAGTTGTATAGCTTGCCTGTCCTTCCCATGCTTAACATGGGCAGAAATTATGGACGACCACATGAAGGCATTCGGTTTGGCAACCTCAGTGAACACATCCATCGCATCTTGCAACCTGCCATGAGAGGCATACATTCGCAGGATGTGGTTGCACAGAAATGCGTCCGACTGGTGCCCATTTTTCACTGTGAAAGCATGGACGCGGCGACCCAGAACAAGATCCTTCTTCAAGACACATTCTTTCAGGACAGTATAAAAGAGAGCCGTGGAAACACAACAGCATGTCTGAACCAAAACACCCAAACCCTCAACAGCCACGGTAACATGGCCCTGATCACATAGCTTGCTCACGGTTTCAGCCGTCACAGCCGTTTCATATCCAGCAAGGCTATGAGGGTCGGTATCATCCGGCAACCAGCAGCTGGATGCCCAGCCACGACGACCCATCCCCAAATCCAGAGCACCCATCTGTGCATCCACCCAAGGCCTCTTGGAGAAATGATTCAGCCACAGGACATACTGGGACTCCCTGAGACGCAAGCCAGGCAGCCAACAGCATGTTCCGTCTCCTGCCGTATTCCACCATACTGTTGGGCCCCGAAAGACGTCCTGGCAAGGGCCCTCGCTTGAACATCCGTCTCCAGCTGGACACCCTCCTGGACCTGCTGGCTGCTTCACAGACGTGCTGCACCTCGCTCCTGCCACCGGCTGGTTCCTCGAAGCCAGGTGAGCTCGAGCTCTTCCTAGAACACCTGTTACCACACTCCCTCCCATGGCTCACATGACACTAAATGGAATGCATTCCTACATCCAGCAGCTCATTCTTTTGGCAGCAGAGAACACACTGCCCTTGCCCTGCAGCTCCGTTGCCCCCTGCGAGACCTTCCAACAGGGTTTCATGACCATCCCCCTGTCCCCGGGCATCCTCTGTCCGCCAGCAAAAGACGCAGGCTTCAGGTCCTGACTCCTTGGCTCTCCAGACAACCACGCCTGCCCCGCGCTCAAGCATCGCTGCTGCCCGGCTCAGACCCAGCTCCCGCACTTCGCATCCCTGAGAAAATCGTGCCGAGCAAAACATGTTGCGGTTATAATCCCAGCAGCCGTAATAGCCAAGTGCTAAGGCATCAGCCGAGGATGCCATAATATCTGCTATCGACAGGGCGGTTCCAGTGCTGCTTCACTCCTGGCTCCAGCATTGGGAACATACAGCGATGGGCAAATCCTGCTATGTACAAAGATGCCCGGGTTAACCATGTCGTCTTTGTACAAAATTACGCCATTTTTTACCTGACATTCTGCGTCACATCTGCCTCAGTGTATTACTCTCATGAGGAATAGACTCCAGGACGAATCCCTGAGAATCTGACATCTAAGGGCAAGGGCCCCGCCAGAACTCCATTTGGAGGAGATAGGCCTCGTCACATTTGCTACCACGAGATGTCCATGAACAGATTCTGCCCATATGCTTCAACCACTGAGCTTTTCGAACTGAGGGCTATGTTCCTCCCAATTTACCAAACTCACGCTGAGGTTAGTAACAAATTTTCGGTGGAGATTTATGTAGTTACAAAGCTGGACGGATAAAAGCCTACGATTTTCCTCATTGCCTTAGGTGGATCACATCAAGGTGTAATATTCTAGATTCAGCAGTACATTCTTTGGATTCATCAAAGATTCCGTGGCCTACACAAAGAATCTCATTTCATGTGTGTTGGTGAAGCTCTTGAGTATGTAAGGGCCTCATATAACTTTGCAATTCAAATATCATTTCAGACAAGCTTATGTCGGATTTAGATTATTGATAACGATATCCAAGTTTTATTGTAGTATTCAAGCTATATTTATTTCTATTTCAGAGAAGATTTTTTTACAATAAGTATGGAAACAAGAAGTGACGCTATTGTCATTCTAATACTTTTTCTAGTAGGTATTTTCTAGAGTATTGATATAAGTAATTTTTTATTTCATGTTTGTAATGTAAAAGATTGTGATACAATTTTGACGAGTCCTAATGTTTTTTCACCTTGATTAGGTGGGCAAGGTAACCCTGAGCACTGCATTCACCATGAAGTCGTTTCAAGCAGTGTCGCGTGTAAGTGTACGAGATAAGAGTTTGAATTTGGATGTATTGAATTATTGGGATACAATACTTCCACATACTTATATGCCTTTGTCATTGAAAAATATGGTATCCCCTCTTACAAAGCAAGATACAGACAGGTTCTATGAGTTGATCAAATTGAATGGGTTGGATCAAAATAAAGAGCTTGTGGTTAGCTTTTGCAATAAAGCTTCGCTTGTTTGCAATAACTTGGATATTGTCAAGGACAAGAGTGCACTAATAATTCCAGCATGTACATGGAATCCCTTTGGAGTATATTTTGGGTATCTTCCAGGTAAAATGATACCCAACAACTTAAGTATACATGGTGCAAAGAATGACAATTTAGTAACTCTTAATAATATTTCACGAGATATTCCCTATCAAGTTCGACTCTTGTGGTTTTTTGAAAAGACTCTTAAGTCTATTGTGGATAATGATGAGACATTCCTTGTCCCCGCTGAGATGTTTTATGCCAGTACATTACAAAGAGTTTTTCTTCCTCGCAAGGTCATGAGAGTATTTGGTAGAGTGACATCCAGTAGTTTATCCTTCTTTCAGAAAACATTTAGCATTCCTTCAAGTTCCACCATGGCTACTTCCATGAAAGACACTGCAGATTTATGTGACCTAAGCTCAAATTCTGTACAAAAGGGGGAAACTCGCAATTGTGTTACATCCTTGGAAGACATGATTGATCTTGTGAGAAAGATATTAAGTGACGCAAACAACCTTAAAAAAATTCAAGTTCTAACAAATAAGTCCTTACCTGAGAAGAACCATCATAAAAATGAAAGCTTTGTAGTATCAAAAATAGACTTAAAAAGCGACATAACATCCAAATATTTGTCTTGTCATTCATTATTATTTCCATTTCAGGTATATTTTTGTCATTATTTTACTAATACCAAAATTTATGATGTAACCTTAGAGTCTACTATTCAACCGAAGGTTAAAATTAACAACATCGCTATATGTCATGCGGATACAAGCAATTGGGATCCTGAGCACGTGGCCTTCAAAGTGCTTGGTAGCAAACCGGGTGGACATGCTATTTGCCATTGGTCAAAACCTAATGCATTTGTATTTGTGACTGCCTAAATATAGATTGAAAAATAGATAGTTGAGAACTTGATAGGTATATGATACACAACAATCGAAAACCCCAGTGACCCAGGACAGGATAGAAGAAGACCTTCAAAGTTAACAAACTAGAGAAGTATGCGTTATAAACATTAGATCAAAAATGACTCCGAGAAGATTGTAGTTAGGAATCCATAAGGACTTTCTACATTGCCAGAGTTGCATTATCTGTGTTAGAGTTGCATTATCTGTGTTATTGTAGTCTTGCGAAATGGTTTTTGCTATAGTTCTTGGATAGAAGTAGCTAGATATTTTTATAGTATATTAATAAAAAGACGTAGCTATTTAAGAAATAATGAATTCTTAATTACATCTTAATTTTTTATCCCAATTTGAGAGACTTTATAGATTTATTAAAGTGTACATCGAAGCTATATAAAAGAAACATTTAGATCGGTACTTAGAAGGGGTGCCTAGAGGGAGTGGATGCCCTTGGTGCAATTACTTTGGCACACCATGGTACAAGTTGTAAAGTTGTAAGTCCCATGAGAGGAAAATTCCGTCCAAGTGGACTATAATAAACTTCTTCTTCTAAAAGAAATATGATTCAATCACAAGCTTAAGTCTTCACGCACATAAGTTGGGTAATTGTGTGAGTCGGCCCACAGAAAAAAAGTAATGGTTTTTATACCGACTCATATATGATCTTGGGTATTGATATTCGTGATTATATTTGTATATTTGACAATCGAGTACTATACCTTAGAATGAGGATGGCGGCAAAAGTTGTGGTGCCCATTTTGTGGTGCAGTCTGGTGCTAGTCAAGGGTTTCTATCGTTCCTCCTTTAGTGCGCATCGTTGACTATCTTGTTCGCTTGTACCAAGAAGGAGCCAAGGAGCTAGCGCTGAGGTGGGGCATTTGCTATAGCAAGTATGGTGGTCCTGTTCCTGAAGAGCTCCTCATGGGTAGATCTGCATTCGCTGATGGCTATATAGTTGAAGATGAAGTGCCTGACATCATCAAACTCGCCGAGGTTTACAATGTTATCAGAGTCAATGTGAACGGGGCATGACATGGCCTCAGATCTCTTGAGGATGCTTGCATCATGTGTCCTCTTGTTCTAAACCATGAGATTGCTTTGGCCATGGCCTCAGATCTCTTGAGGATGCTTGCAGCCTGTGTCCTCTTGTTCTGAACCATGAGATTGCTTTGGTCATGGCCTCAGATCTCTTGAGGATGCTTGCAGCCTGTGTCCTCTTGTTCTAAACCATGAGATTGCTTTGGCCATGGCCTTTGATCTCTTGAGGATGCTTCCAGCTTGTGTCCTCTTGTTCTGAACCATGAGATTGACGGGATGAACGCACTTAAGATTAGGGCATGTTTCAGTTTTTAAATAGTTTTGTCACTCAAAGAACCAACAGGCACATCGTTTCACTTGCATCCCTTCATCAGACCTACTTGAACACCAGAACAAGACTCTGCTGATAATTTGCTTTTGCCAATCGTCAATGTAATCATCACAAATTTCTCATGATATCAGAGCCCCAGGGCAACCATGATCTCTGACACTGGTCATGGTCAGTGTCATGGTTATTCTTGCCATCAGTGTCAGAGACCATGGTTGCCCTGGGGCTCTGATATCACCAAGATAGTGATTCACTATCTTGGTGAAGAGTGGACAAGAGAGGAATTAATCGAACGCCTCTTGGTAGAAGCCATAGACAACCTCATGTGGTTGGCAGGTTGGTATGACCACACCGATAATGGTAATTATGACAATCTGAATCACGTTGCCTCCTTGAGGGGTAACCGAAGGACTCATCCAAGTCTGCTCTTAAATTTTAGTTCCTAGAACTTAGAGTCCGAAGACAGCTTGTGAGGCAACCATTCTCCTCAATGTTGCCCTCATGTCGGGTCTCCAACACCACCGGCATATGTTCCATGATGGCCAGAAACAGGAGCAGTTGCACTAACAACACTTGGTGTTTGTGCAGTGATCACACCCAACAATTAGAATCGTCTACATCTCCAATAAATCAAGGACAATCCATATCACTGTAGGGTGATTTCCTACACACTAACCCTCTCCAAGAATCTGTCCATATTCTTGCGAGACGTCTTGACAATCTTTGGGATAGCCAAAATGAATTGAATAACCATGTTCGAAGGTCTCATCATCCTAGACTATCATCAATAGAATCCAGGATAATGACCTTGATGTCGCTCTTAGGTCAATTCATTCAGCCAACACCTGCACACTCAGGTCGAAGGCGCAGAGGCAACCGTTCAGGCCGACGTCAATAAGAGCTTGAAGAGTTTTGCCGAGTCCCCTCAAAGATATCAAGATGGGAACCGTAGTCCACAATTACAACGTGGACATAAAAGACCGGGATAGATTTAATGGTTCCGACTACGACACATGGGTAGTCAGAATGGTCTCCATTCTTGACGAGGCAGACTTGATGGGAGTCGTCAATGGAATGGTGGCCAAGGTCGTCCTTAACTCTGCCGACTCAAACCAAAAGGATGTAGACGACTGTAACAAACTGGACAAAAAGGCTAGGAAACTTATCTTGGCCGGGTTGGAGAGGTCCATGCTCCACCAAGTGGATGGAACCGAAACTGCTGCCCAAGCGTGGGCACAACTCTCCAACTCATATCAAGCGGAGGAGGGTGTGAGCATGGTAAGGTGACCACTAATTTAGGAAATGGGCGAAACCGTCTCTAAGTGGTGTTTTGCATTACGTTCAGATTAAGGAGGAATAAAGGGAATAGTAGGCGTTAGACTGTGGCCTCATTTCGAGAGGGTGTAATAAAGGCCGCCGACCGTTATATAAAAGAAAGCTCGAGTAAAGTATCTTTCTCTTGGTGTTGATGCTGCGTCTTCTTGCGAGGCCCTTGTGTGCCTTCTTGTTAACGCGAGTCTGAGTCAGCGGCGGTGACGGCTCGGGAGGCGATCAAGGTCTTGGTGACGGACCCTAACGTGTGGTGGTGTGTGCGGAATAGCGCCTAGGGACCCTTGCTTGTCAGCAGCCCAGCGTTGGGCCAGGCCGGGCGTGTGGCCGGGCTTTGGGAGGGCGTCAGAGCCGGACGGAGAGGCCCGCTAGAGTGACGGAGGAGGTCCGGACGTAGCCACCCACATTTTCCAAAAGGACGATGAGTGTAGTGAGAGGGTGAGAGGAGCGGACTAGAGGGATGAGTGGCGGCCCAGGCATGCGACCTTGACAGGTCATAGCGGTTTGCCGACTTTGTCGGTGAACGCGTTGCGGGTAGTTAGGCGTAAAACGATAAATAGGTGTGTGGGGATTGAACGGATACTAAGTAAGGTGAGAAAGCGATTGAAAGCGTGGCGGAGACTATCATTCTCTTGGGAGCGGACCCTTACTACAACGACACGGGATTGTGCGGCGGCTGGCCGTCAACGAAAGTTGCGCCTATAAAAGACGCGCGCGTAGTATAAGAGGTGAAAGCTCTAGTAAAGTATCTTTCTCTTGGTGTTGATGCTGCGTCTTCTTGCGAGGCCCTTGTGTGCCTTCTTGTTAACGCGAGTCCCGAGTCAGCGGCATGGCCTCGAGAGGCGATCAAGGTCTTGGTGACGGACCCTAACGTGTGGTGGTGTGTGCAGGGAATAGCGCCTAGGGACCCTTGCTTGTCCAAAGCAGCGGCCCAGCGTTGGACGGACCGGAACGTGTGAGCCGGAGAAACTTTGGGAGGGCGTGCAGAGCCCGGACGGAGAGGCCCGCTAGAGTGACGGAGGAGGTCCGGACCGCGTAGCCACCCACATTTTTCCAAAAGGACGATGAGTGTAGTGAGAGGGGTGAGAGGAACGGACTAGAGGGATGAGTGGCGGCTGGGCGACCAGACGGAGCAGTCCTTAAGCGTTTGGCCACGCCAAGCTGTTTGGTGGACATTACGGTAGTTAGGCGTAAAACGATAAATAGGTGTGTGGGGATTGAACGGATACTAAGTAAGGTGAGAAACGATTGAAACGTGGCAAACGGAGCCTATCATTCTCTTGGGAGCGGACCCCTTACTACAACGACACGGGATTGTGCGCGCCCGGCTGGCCGTCAACGAAAGTTGCGCCACAGTAATAAAGACGCCGCACTTGGGCGTAGTATAAGAGGGCTGAAGCTGCTCTAGTAAAGTATCTTTCTCTTGGTGTGGAAACCACGTTTTCTTGCAGACCCTTGTGCGTCTTCTTGCTAACGTGAGTCCTGAGTCACTGAGCAGGCATGACAGCTCCGGAGAGACTGATCTAGGTCCTGGTGACGGACCCTAACGTGTGGTGGTGTGTGCAGGGGCGAATGATCGGAGACCCTTGCTCGTCCAGAGCAGCGGACGGACGTTGGACGGACCGGAACGTGTGAGCCGGAGGGACTCCGGGAGGGCGTGTAGAGCCCGGACGGAGAGGCCCGGCGGAACGACGGAGGAGGTCCGGACCACGCAGCCCACCCGCCTTTTCCCCCAAGAACGATGAGTGTAGTGAGAGTGGTGAGAGGAACGGACTAGAAGAACGAGTGGCGGACTGGGTTGATACGGACGCGAACGAGTCCTTAAACGTTTGGCCACGCCAAGCCTGTTTGGTGGACATTACGAGTAGTTAGTCGTAAAACGGTAAACGTGTGTGTTTGAGTCTGAAACGGTCATGGCGTTGGGGTGGGAAACGATTGAAACGAGACAAACTGAGCCTATCATTCTCTCGGGAGCGGACTCCTTACTGCAACGACACGGGATTATGCGCGCCTGGCTGGGCGTCAGCGAAAGTCGCGCCACAGTCCCTCTCAAGAGGACACTCACGATAATCCTCATTCTAACTTGGATGTTTCAGACAATATACCAATTGACACCCCTGATCCTCCGCCAGCGCCTGCTCTTCCGCCAAAGCCCACTCTTCCTCTAGCTCCTGCTGTCGTTGTACCCCCTCAACCAGCCTTGGTAATTGGGGATTTCCCTCCAAATCCTATTGATGAGGAGCTTCCTCCTCTTCTTGCTGAGGAGCCTCGTCCTCCTCATGTTACTACTCATGAGCTTCGACCTCGACACACACTTCGTCCACCAGCCAGATTTCACGGTACTGATTTCCGTCCTACTCGAGGCAGTGGGAGCTATGGAGGGGAACGTCAGGCCAGCATTCCAGTCGAGCTACCTCTTCTGAATCCTGGTGATGCTCCCTCTACTCCTATCACAGAAGATGATAACATATCAGGACAAGCTCTTTCCACGGAGATGCACATGTTGCAGAACATTGCTGAATTTCTACCTTCCAGCAATACCATTTTTGAGCTTTCTCCAGAACATCAAAGTGAGATACACTGCGCTCTACTTTCTCGTGTTCGAGCCTCTGAGCATATCGTCCCTGTGGACATTGCTCTATTTGGACCAAAAAAACAGGGATGGAAGGATGCTATAGACTCCGAATGGAAATCCCTGATTCAAAACAAGACATGGCAACTGGAAGACTTACCTCCTGGCCGCTCAGTTGTCTCTTGCAAGTGGGTGCTAAGGAAGAAGTTCAATGCCGATGGAACACGGTATAAAGCCCGCCTTGTGGCACGAGGCTTTAGTCAAAAGCCATGGATAGATTGCGATCCAGGCCTTTTATGCTCCAGTGGTTAGGCCTGAATCCATCAGGTTTGTCCTAGCCATAGCTACTCAAAATGACGTGATCCTATATCAGATGGACGTTAGTACAACATTTTTATATGGGGAGCTTAACGAGACTATCTATATGTCCCAACCTGACATGTATGTGGATCCAAAATACCCTAACAAGGTATGCAGGCTTCTTAAAACAATATACGGACTTAAACAAAGTCCAAAGGCGTAGTACACCAGGATTAATGCTTATCTTCTCTCTTCTGGCTGTGTTCAAAGCCACTCAGACTCGAATGTGTATAAACTTCACTCAAGCGAGGGCTATGTACTATTGTGTCTTTACGTGGATGACTGTATTCTTGCAAGTAGCACACAATCTACATTGGAGAAGGTCAAGAATATTCTAAGGAAGGAATTTGACATGAAGGACGTAGGGGAACTTAAATACGTACTAGATGTACAGGTTGAAAGAAACTTACAACATCATGAGCTTTGGATACATCAAGAGAAGTACATCAGCGATATACTAAAAAGAATGAAACTTGATGATGCCCGACCTGTTGATACACCAATGATTACAAATTCGCCACTGTCAGTTACCGACTGTCCACAGTCAGACCAAGACAAGGCAGACATGGCCAAAGTGCTATACAGGCAAGCAGTTGGCTCCCTGATCTATGTGGCCAACTGGTCAAGACTTGAAATCCAGTTTTCAGTCAGTCAAGTTAGTCAATTCCTATACAACCCAGGGAAGGCCCATTGGGTGGCCGTCAAGCGCATCTACCGATACTTGAAGGGTGCACCTCGCCTAGGAATACACTAGGAAGGACAGGTGAAGATACCTCTAACCCTGGTAGGATATACGGACTTAAACAAAGTCCAAAGGCGTGGTACACAGGATTAATGCTTATCTTCTCTTAGTTCAAAGCCACTCGGACTCGAATGTGTATAAACTTCACTCAAGCGAGGGCTATGTACTATTGTGTCTTTACGTGGATGACTGTATTCTTGCAAGTAGCACACAATCTACATTGGAGAAGGTCAAGAATATTCTAAGGAAGGAATTTGACATGAAGGACGTAGGGGAACTTAAATACGTACTAGATGTACAGGTTGAAAGAAACTTACAACATCATGAGCTTTGGATACATCAAAGTACATCGATATACTAAAAGAATGAAACTTGATGATGCAGCTGTTGATACACCAATGATTACAAATTCGCCATCGATTTACCAATCGCTGATCAGACCAAGACAAAGCGGACATGGCCAAAGTGCTATCACAAGCGATTGGCTCCACGATCTATGTGGTGTGGTCAAGACTTGAAATCCAGGTTTCGATCGATCAAGTTAGTCAATTCCTATACAACCCGAGGAAGGCCCATTGGGTGGCGAGTCAGCGCATCTACCTACTTGAAGGGTGCACCTCGCCTAGGAATACACTAGGAAGGACAGGTGAAGATACCTCTAACCCTGGTAGGATATACATCTGATTGTAAAACCTGACGGAAGAAGCATAGCGACCTATGTATATCACCTTAGTGGCGGTCTTTGTCTGGTCCAAGAAAATTCCTTCCATATGCACTTCGACTGCTGAGAGTGAGTGCAGTGCCTTATCAATGGCGGCAAAGGACCTATTGTGGGGACGCAGCCTCCTAGCAAGTATTGACTACCCACAGAACATTGCTACACATCTGAATACTGACAGCCAAGCTGCAATGGACATGGTGGCTAATCCTAAATTTCATGGACGAACGAAGCACATCGAACTAAAACATCACTTCATCCACGAAGTGGTATCAGGTGACAAAGCTCAGTTGGTTTATGTTCATACGGATCAGAACATCGCGGATGTCTTAACAAAACCATTGGCGAAATACCTACACTACAAGCACGCTGAGGGGATGGGAGTATTTCCCTGCGTTGAGGAAAAGCTATCGGGAACTATCAGGCTCGCAACCGTTACGTCTTCTGGATTCCCTGTACTCAAGGGCCATGGACTCGAGAACAGGCTCTAGAAGATTGCCCAAGTTCAGCAACCATCTTGGAGCAGAAGCAAGGCCGAAACCCCGCCGTATTCGATTTTGCCCATTGTTGCTCGTCTCAGGGCTCTCTGAGGCGCTTAAACTGCATACGGCCGTGCATTGCCAGCCATCTCTCCGAGAGGTTGTTCAGGTTTTCGGTTTCAAATTCCAAATGCGAGGTCTTTGCGTGCGAGTGGGAGTGACGGGATGAATGCACTTAAGATTAGGGCACGTTTCAGTTTTTAAACAGTTTTGTCACTCAAAGAACCAACAGGCACATCGTTTCACTTGCATCCCTTCATCAGACCTACTTGAACACCAGAACAAGACTCTGGTGATAATTTGCTTTTGCCAATTGTCAATGTAATCATCACAAATTTCTCAGAGATTGCTTTGGCCAGGTTAGTCGATAGCCTGTGTCCTCTTGTTCTGAACCATGAGATTGCTTTGGCCAGGTTAGTCGATAGCCTGTGTCCTCTTGTTCTGAACCATGAGTTTGCTTTGGCCAGGTTAGTCGATAGCGGAATCAGCAGGATTTCATTCTGAAAGAACCTTGTAGGGCTCGTACAACAGGTGGCCCTATATTGCAGGTACAAGGGCAAGATTTCATTTAGAAGGAATCCCGTATGTCTCATACAACAGACGGCCCAGTAAGGCCATGAAACAGGGAATGAGTGGCACTCCATCCTAGTCGTACTGAATGCTTAAGGCGGCCCCTTAAAGCCATGAAATGGGGGATGGGTGGCACTCCATCCTAGTAGTACTGAATGCTTAAGGTGGCCCCGTAAGGGTATGAAACGGGGGATGGGTGGCACTCCAAGGTGGTATTGTGGGGTTCAAGCTTCATTGTAGTCCAGAGTTTCAATGAACTCATGTTTGGATGTCAGACTTCAAGGGAGGACAAACAATTTCTCCCGGTGGAAAAGTAGGAAATGAACTCATGTTTGGACGTGAGACCTTCAAGGGATGAGAAATAATTTATCTCATTTGTTGAAAAGTAAGAAATAAACTCATGTCTGAATGTCACTCCTTCAAGAGAGGACAAACAATTTTTTGAACTCATGTATGGATGTTATTCCTTCAAGGGAGGACACAATTTCTCCCATCCATAGAGAAGTAGGAAACAATTTCTTGAACTCATGTATGGATGTCAGTGCTTGAAGAGAGGACATTGTAGGGTGTTGATAAGGCGATGAAGCTGTAAGACGATGAGACAACCCAATCAGAAGCTCAACACTTAAATTACTCACTGGGAGGACACAATTTCTCCCATCCATAGAGAAGTAGGAAACAATTTCTTGAACTCATATATGGATGTCAGTGCTTGAAGGGAGGACATTGTAGGGTGTTGATAAGGATGAAGCTGTAAGACGATGAGACAACCCAATCAGAAGCTCAACACTTAAATCACTCAAGCTCAACACTTAAATCACTCACTGGGACGACGGGTGCATATAAATCGATATTATAGGTAAACAATACGATTTATTGTGAATTATAGCCTCATATTATACTGACCTAAAGTTAAATATTTTTACATAATCCTGGCATCATATAGGTAGAAGAAGAAGAAAAATTTTATTTAAGTCCACTAAGGACGGATTTCCGTTATGGGACTTGGTACTTAACAACTTGTACCATGGTGTGCCTAAGCTACTTGCACCAAGGGCATCCACTCCCTTTAAGCAACTCATCTAAGTATCGATCTAAGTTCAGGATGCTTAATCGGCACCCCATCTAATCGGCACCCCATCTAAGTACCGATCTAAGCTCAGGATGCTTAATCACAACGTTCTTATAAATGTGTGTCCATTTGACCTAAGCCATTTGGACACACATTTATTTAGGTAGTACTACACCTACGTCTCCTTCTTAGCTGCTGGCGATGCTTGTTGGAAGCCTGGCGTATTTCCAGCTCCAGAATCCATGGCTGGTGGTTGCATTCTTCCCAGACCTAACAATGGCAGTCTGCCAGGGAAGAGGTGGGCGCATCTGGAGAATGTGCGGTTATATGTAATCGGTGACATTGCTCTAGGGAGCAAGGCAAGTTCCAATCTGGAATTGCAACCACCAGGAAGCAATTCTCCAACCAACTATCATTGTGCCGTCCGAATTGACACTATCCTGGTTTGCACAGGCGGCTAGCGTCCTGTCTGTCAAATCTCCTCCAGCTGCGAAGTCTGTGGCTATGTCCACCTTCGGCCCAAGCTCGCAACGCGTTGTATTCAACGGGGTGCTCACCGACGGGTGGGTGCGTCTTGCATCCGTAGGCCATGGCTGTCTGGAGCGTGTTGACAGGGCTTCTAGGAAGAGCTCCCGCCCACCTGACTTCCAGGAACCAGCACTTGGCAAACAACCAAGCCGCGAGGTGCATCACTTTCGCGAGAACCTCAGCGCGACAGAGAGGATTTGTGGCTGGAGACGGGACTTGGAACCTTCGGAGGCCTGCAGGAGACAAAAGGAGCGTTACGGCTGAAACCGTGAGCAAATTATGTGGTCAGGGCCGTGTTCCTGAGGCTGTGGAGGCTTTGGGAGTTTTGGTGCAGAAAGAGTGTCCCGTGTCCAATCATCTTGTGTACACTGTTCTGAAGAAATGTGCTGTGGAGAAGGATCTTGTTCTCGGTCGCCGTGTTCATGCCGTCACGGTGAAGGTGGGGTATGAGTCGGACACGTTCCTGTGCAACCACATTCTGCGAATGTATGCTTCTCATGGCAGGTTGCAAGACGCGATGGACGTGTTCATTCTGGTTGCCGAACCAGATGCCTTCATGTGGTCTTCCATAATTTCCGCGCATGTTAAGCGGGGACAAGAGAGGCAGGGCATACAGCTGTATCATCGGATGCGCAGGTCAAGTGTGAAGCCAGATGATCATGTATTTGTGGCAGCCCTTCAGGCTTGTGCAGGGGCATCAGACTTGAGAACTCTGCAGCAGGTGCATGCAGATGTGTTGGCCAGTGGCGTTGAGCCGAGTTTGTTCGTCTGTAATTGCTTGGTGGACGTGTATGCTAAGTGCGGCAGCCTGCAGGATGCTCAGGATGTGTTTGATGGACTTGGTCGGAAAGATGTGGTGACGTGGAATGCCATGATAGCAGGATATTCGCAGCAGGGCATGGGACAGGAAGCCCTTCGCCTGTACAGGGACATGCAAGATGAAGGCATCGTTACACCTGATTCTGTCACATTCGTGTGCCTCCTGCAGGCATGTGCAAGTGTGGGTATCGCAGCTTTTGAGACGGGGCAGGAGATTCATGTGCAAATTAAAGAATGTGGACATGAAGCTGATGTATTTGTATCAAACAGTTTGGTGAACATGTATGCAAATTGTGGGAGCTTGGACTATGCTCAGAGAGTATTCGACGAGCTTGCTCAAAAAGACGTAGTCACCTGGACTGCTCTAATTGCGGGGTATGCCAAGCAGGGTATGGGGCAGGAAGCCCTTCGTCTCTATGGTGTTATGCAACAAGAAGGCATGACTCCGCCTAATTCCGTGACATTTGTGTGCCTGCTTCAGGCATGTGCAAGTGTGGGCACCCCAGCGCTGGAGAGGGGGAAGCAGCTGCATGCAGAAATTAGAGAACGAGGACATGAAGCTGATGAGTTTGTAGTCAACAGTTTGGTGAGCATGTACGTGAAATGTGGCAGCTTGGAAGATGCTCAGAGAGTATTTGATGGACTTAGTCAAAAAGATGTGGTGACGTGGACTGCTCTCATTACCGGGTATTCACAGCAGGACAAGGGCCAGGAAGCCCTTCGTCTCTACAGTGTTATGCAAGAAGAAGGCACGGCTGTTCCGGATTCCGTGACATTTGTATGCCTCCTGCAAGCGTGTGCAACTGTGGGCAGCCCGGCGCTGAAGGAGGGAAAGCTACTTCACACACAAATTAGAGAAGGAGGGTACCAAGCTGATATAACCGTTGCCAATAGTCTGGTGAACATGTATGCCAAGTGTGGTAGCTTGGAAGATGCTCAAAAGGTGTTTGACAGGCTAGGTCAAAAGGATGTGGTCACGTGGAATGCCATGATATCAGGGTATTCCCAGCAGGGAAGAGGCCAGGAAGCTCGTCTCTACTCTGCTATGCAAGAAGAAGGCATTGCGGTACCTGATTCTGTGACATTTGTATGCCTCTTGCAGGCATATGCTAGGTTGGGCAGCCGGCATTGGAGAATGGGAAGCAGCTGTACAAATTAGAGAACTAGGACACCAAGATGATTTGTTTGTAGCCAGCAGTTTGGTGAGCATGTATGCAAGTGTGGCAGTCTGTCATATGCTCGGAAGTGTTTGACAGACTTGGTGAAAAGATGTGGTGACATGGAATGCCATGATAGCAGGATATTCGCAGCAGGGCATGGGACAGGAAGCCCTTCGCCTGTACAGGGACATGCAAGATGAAGGCATCGTTACACCTGATTCTGTCACATTCGTGTGCCTCCTCAGGCATGTGCAAGTGTGGGTATCGCAGCTTTTGAGACAGGGCAGGAGATTCATGTCAAATTAAAGAATGTGGACATGAAGCTGATGTATTGTATCAAACAGTTTGGTGAACATGTATGCAAATTGTGGGAGCTTGGACTATGCTCAGAGAGTATTCGAGAGCTTGCTCAAAAGACGTAGTCACCTGGACTGCTCTAATTGCAGGGTATGCCAAGCAGGGTATGGGGCAGGAAGCCCTTCGTCTCTATGGTGTTATGCAAGGCATGACTCCGCCTAATTCCGTGACATTTGTGTGCCTGCTTCAGGCATGTGCAAGTGTGGGCACCCCAGCGCTGGAGAGGGGGAAGCAGCTGCATGCAGAAATTAGAGAACGAGGACATGAAGCTGATGAGTTTGTAGTCAACAGTTTGGTGAGCATGTACGTGAAATGTGGCAGCTTGGAAGATGCTCAGAGAGTATTTGATGGACTTAGTCAAAAGATGTGGTGACGTGGACTGCTCTCATTACCGGGTATTCACAGCAGGACAAAGGGCCAGGAAGCCCTTCGTCTCTACAGTGTTATGCAAGAAGAAGGCACGGCTGTTCAGTTCCGTGACATTTGTATGCCTCCTGCAAGCGTGTGCAACTGTGGCAGCCGGCGCTGAAGGAGGAAAGCTTCACACACAAATTAGAAGGAGGGTACCAAGCTGATATAACCGTTGCCAATAGTCTGGTGAACATGTATGCCAAGTGTGGTAGCTTGGAAGATGCTCAAAAGGTGTTTGACAGGCTAGGTCAAAGGATGTGGTCACGTGGAATGCCATGATATCAGGGTATTCCCAGCAGGGAAGAGGCCAGGAAGCTCTGCGTCTCTACTCTGCTATGCAAGAAGAAGGCATTGCGGTACCTGATTCTGTGACATTTGTATGCCTCTTGCAGGCATATGCTAGGTTAGGCAGCATTGGAGAATGGGAAGCAGCTTCATACAAAAATTAGAGAACTAGGACACCAAGATGATTTGTTTGTAGCCAGCAGTTTGGTGAGCATGTATGCAAGTGTGGCAGTCTGTCATATGCTCGGAAGTGTTTGACAGACTTGGTGAAAAAATGTGGTAATGTGGAATGCCATGATAGCTGGATATTCCCAGCAGGGCATGGGGCAGGAAGCCCTTCATCTGTACAGGGCAATGGAAGAAGAAGGCATTGCGGTACCTGATTCTGTGACATTTGTGTGCCTCCTGCAGGCATGTGCAAGTGGGCACCCCAGCTTTGGAGGGAAGCAGCTGCATGCAGAAATTAGAGAACGAGGACATGAAGCTGATGAGTTTGTAGTCAACAGTTTGGTGAGCATGTACGTGAAATGTGGCAGCTTGGAAGATGCTCAGAGAGTATTTGATGGACTTAGTCAAAAGATGTGGTGACGTGGACTGCTCTCATTACCGGGTATTCACAGCAGGACAAGGGCCAGGAAGCCCTTCGTCTCTACAGTGTTATGCAAGAAGAAGGCACGGCTGTTCCGTGACATTTGTATGCCTCCTGCAAGCGTGTGCAACTGTGGGCAGCCCGGCGCTGAAGGAGGGAAAGCTACTTCACACACAAATTAGAGAAGGAGGGTACCAAGCTGATATAACCGTTGCCAATAGTCTGGTGAACATGTATGCCAAGTGTGGTAGCTTGGAAGATGCTCAAAAGGTGTTTGACAGGCTAGGTCAAAAGGATGTGGTCACGTGGAATGCCATGATATCAGGGTATTCCCAGCAGGGAAGAGGCCAGGAAGCTCTGCGTCTCTACTCTGCTATGCAAGAAGAAGGCATTGCGGTACCTGATTCTGTGACATTTGTATGCCTCTTGCAGGCATATGCTAGGTTGGGCAGCCCGGCATTGGAGAATGGGAAGCAGCTTCATACAAAAATTAGAGAACTAGGACACCAAGATGATTTGTTTGTAGCCAGCAGTTTGGTGAACATGTATGCAAAGTGTGGCAGCTTGGAAGATGCTCAGGATGTGTTTGATGGACTTAGTCAAAAGATGTGGTGACATGGAATGCCATGATAGCTGGATATTCCCAGCAGGCATGGGGCAGGAAGCCCTTCGTCTCTACAGTGTTATGCAAGAAGAAGGCACGGCTGTTCAGTTCCGTGACATTTGTGTGCCTCCTGCAGGCATGTGCAAGTGGGCACCCCAGCTTTGGAGATGGGAAGCAGCTTCATGCGCAAATTAGAGAACGAGGACATGAAGCTGATGTGCTTGTACCCAGCAGTCTGGTAAATATGTATGCAAAGTGTGGCAGCCTGGAGGATGCTCACAAGATCTTTGACAGACTAGGTCAAAAGGCGTGGTGACATGGAATGCCATGATTGCAGGGTATTCCCAGCATGGCATGGGTCAGGAAGCACTTCAACTTTACAGAGCTATGCAAGAAGGAGGCATGGTTATACCCAATTCTGTGACATTTGTTTGCCTCTTGCAGGCATGTAAAGAATTGGGCACCCCAGCTTTGGAGGAGGGAAGCAACTTCATGCACTGATTATAGAACAAAGACATCAAGTTGATGTGTTTTAGCCAGCAGTTTGGTAAACATGTACGCAAAGTGTGGCAGGGCAGGATGCTCAAAGAGTGTTTGATGGGCTTAATCATAAGGATGTTGTGACATGGAATGCCATGCAGGATATTCCCAGCAGGCATGGGACAGGAAGCCCTTCGTCTCTACAGTGCTATGCAAGAAGAAGGCATGACTCCGCCTAATTCCGTGACATTTGTATGCCTCCTGCAGGCATGTGCAACTATGGGCACCCCAGCTTTGGAGAAGGGAAAGCAGCTTCATGCAAATTAGAGAACGAGGACATGAAGCTGATGAGTTTGTAGTCAACAGTTTGGTGAGCATGTACGTGAAATGTGGCAGCTTGGAAGATGCTCAGAGTGTTTGATGGACTTAGTCAAAAGATGTGGTGACGTGGACTGCTCTCATTACCGGGTATTCACAGCAGGACAAGGGCCAGGAAGCCCTTCGTCTCTACAGTGTTATGCAAGAAGAAGGCACGGCTGTTCAGTTCCGTGACATTTGTATGCCTCCTGCAAGCGTGTGCAACTGTGGCAGCCCGGCGCTGAAGGAGGAAAGCTACTTCACACACAAATTAGAGAAGGAGGCAGCTTCATACGCTGATTAGAGAACAAGAACATGAAGGTGATGCGTCTGTAGCCAGCAGTTTGGTAAACATGTATGCAAAGTGTGGCAGTTTGGACGATGCCCAGAGGGTGTTTGACGGACTTGGTCAAAAAGATGTGGTGACTTGGACTGCTATGATAGCAGGGTATTCCCAGCAGAGCATGGGCCAGGAAGCCCTTCATCTTTACAGTGCCATGCAAGAAGAAGGCATGGCTGTAGCTGATTCCATAACTTTTGTGTGCCTCCTGCAGGCATGTGGTAATGTGGCCGCTTTGCATCTGGGAAGGCAGCTACATGCACAGATTGAAGAGCAAGGTCTTCAACGTGATGTGTTTGTAGCCGGCAGTCTGATAAACATGTATGGAAAGTGTGGGAGCATGGTTGATGCACGGCATGTGTTTGATACGTTGCCCGAAAGGGATGTCATCACGTGGAATGCCATGATATCAGGGTATTCCCAGCAGGGAAGAGGCCAGGAAGCTCTGCGTCTCTACTCTGCTATGCAAGAAGAAGGCATTGCGGTACCTGATTCTGTGACATTTGTATGCCTCTTGCAGGCATATGCTAGGTTGGGCAGCCCGGCATTGGAGAATGGGAAGCAGCTTCATACAAAAATTAGAGAACTAGGACACCAAGATGATTTGTTTGTAGCCAGCAGTTTGGTGAGCATGTATGCAAAGTGTGGCAGTCTGTCATATGCTCGGGAAGTGTTTGACAGACTTGGTGAAAAAAATGTGGTAATGTGGAATGCCATGATAGCTGGATATTCCCAGCAGGGCATGGGGCAGGAAGCCCTTCATCTGTACAGGGCAATGGAAGAAGAAGGCATGGTTATACCGAATTCTGCGACATTTGTGGGTCTTCTGCAGTCATGTGCAACTGTGGGCTCCCTCGCTTTGGAGAAGGGAAAGCAGCTTCATGCGCAAATTAGAAGACAAGGTCTTGAAGCTGATGTGCTTGTACCCAGCAGTCTGGTAAATATGTATGCAAAGTGTGGGAGCATGGTTGATGCACGGCATGTGTTTGATACGTTGCCGAAAGGGATGTCATCACGTGGAGTGCACTGATTGCAGGCTACACCTGTCAAGGAAACAGTGACATGGTCTTTGAATTGGTCAGAAAATGAGAGAGACGGCATACAGCCCGATGGCATCACTTTCCTCAGTGTGCTAACAGTATGCAGTCATGCTGGTTTGGTGAAGCAAGGAGAGAGTACTTTGAGGCTATGAGCAGACTCTATGATATCACTTTCACCGTGGAGCACTGCACATGCATGGTGGATCTCTTTGCCCGTGCCGGCCAACTGGAGGAGGCACTAGATTTTGTAAGGAGAATGCCTGTACTGCCTAATGCTGCAGTTTGGCATACTCTGTTGGGTGCGTGTAGAAAATGGAGCAACGTGGAGGTGGGGCGCCATGCTTTCAACAGCAGTCAAGCTCGACAAGAGGATGCCGCCGCATGTGTTGATGTCAAGTGTATATACTAGTGCCCAGATGTGGCCACATGGAACGCTCTCATTTCAGGGTATTCCCAACAGGGCATGGGGCAAGAAGCCCTTGGTCTCTACAGTTGTATGCAAGAAGTAGGTTTTGCAACACCTGATTCTGTGACATTTGTGTGTCTGCTTCAGGCATGTGCAACTATGGGCACCCCGGCTTTGGAGAAGGGGAGGCAGCTTCATGCACAAGTTAGAGAATCAGGACATCACATCAATGTGTGCGTAGTTAACAGTTTGGTGAGGATGTATGCTAAATGTGGAAGCCTAGAGGATGCTGAGAGAGTATTCAATGCACTGGCTGAAAAGGATGTAGCGACATGGAATGCAATGATTGCAGGGTATGTACACCACAACAGGGGACTGGAAGCCCTTAGGCTCTACAGTGTTATGCAAGACGACGCCAGTACAACTGTACCTGATTCTGTGACAATTGTGTGCCTCTTGCAGGCATGTGCAAGTGTGGGCAACTCTTCTTTGGAGACAGCGAAGCAGCTACATGTGCTAATAAATGATCGAAAACTTCTAGCTAATGTATTTGTAGCCAACTGTTTGTTAAACATGTATGCAAAGTGTGGCAGCCTAGAGGATGCTCACAAGATCTTTGACAGACTAGGTCAAAAAGACGTGGTGACATGGAATGCCATGATTGCAGGGTATTCCCAGCATGGCATGGGTCAGGAAGCACTTCAACTTTACAGAGCTATGCAAGAAGGAGGCATGGTTATACCCAATTCTGTGACATTTGTTTGCCTCTTGCAGGCATGTGCAAGTTGGGGCACCCTGGCTTTAGAGAAGGGAGGCAGCTTCATACGCTGATTAGAGAACAAGAACATGAAGGTGATGCGTCTGTAGCCAGCAGTTTGGTAAACATGTACGCAAAGTGTGGCAGGGCAGGGGATGCTCAAAGAGTGTTTGATGGGCTTAATCATAAGGATGTTGTGACATGGAATGCCATGATAGCAGGATATTCCCAACAGGGCAAAGTGCAGGAAGCCTTTCATCTATACAGTGTTATGCAAGAAGGTGGAATGGCTGTACCTGATTCCGCAACATATGTGTGCCTCCTACAGGCATGTGCAAGTTGGGGCACCCTGGCTTTAGAGAAGGGGAGGCAGCTTCATACGCTGATTAGAGAACAAGAACATGAAGGTGATGCGTCTGTAGCCAGCAGTTTGGTAAACATGTATGCAAAGTGTGGCAGTTTGGACGATGCCCAGAGGGTGTTTGACGGACTTGGTCAAAAAGATGTGGTGACTTGGACTGCTATGATAGCAGGGTATTCCCAGCAGAGCATGGGCCAGGAAGCCCTTCATCTTTACAGTGCCATGCAAGAAGAAGGCATGGCTGTGCTGATTCCATAACTTTTGTGTGCCTCCTGCAGGCATGTGGTAATGTGGCCGCTGCAAGGGTCACCATCAGGCAGCGCGGCCTTGTGCTGCCCAAGTACTCCGACTCGGCGAGCATCGTATACGTTGAGGATGGTGAGTGCCGGCTCCGAGACACAGATCTGTATTCTTCCTGCTTCCACGTCTGGATCCTGCATGCCCAGAGCCACACTCTGATCACGAGTGTATGGAGGCCACGAGAACGCATTGATCGGCTTTGCTGTGACTTGGGGCGCTTGCAGGTGAGGGTTATGCTGGGATTCTCACAGGCTACTCATTGGGGAGGCATCCGGTGTGAGGCGTGTGAGACGTGGTGACATTGTGGCCGTCCCCGAGGTGTTGCCTCCTGGTGGTACAACTCCGGCAACAGCGAGCTTCGCATCCTCGGCCTTGCCGAGACATCGGCTGGATATGAGGCTGGTGAACCCACGGTAGAATTGCGTACCTCACTTGTCAGTCTGGTCCATCTCATCAGAGCAGCACTGACCTGATCAGAGCTGCCTTGTCTCACCATTTTACCGTGCAGGGCTTTTTCTTGATCGGCGGAGGCCGGGAGGCGGAAGGCAGCACCAGCATGAGAGGCGCCGGGAAGGGCAGCAGGAGTTCCATGAATCTTGCACGGATTCAGGAGGGAGTTCTTGGCGGACGCCTGGGACGTGGATGAGGCAGGTGGACGAGTTCCTTCAGAGCCAGCAGGGTGTGGGCATCGTCCAGGCTGAACGTGATGTGTTTGTAGCCGGCAGTCTGATAAACATGTATGGAAAGTGTGGGAGCATGGTTGATGCACGGCATGTGTTTGATACGTTGCCCGAAAGGGATGTCATCACGTGGAGTGCACTGATTGCAGGCTACACCTGTCAAGGAAACAGTGACATGGTCTTTGAATTGGTCCAGAAAATGAGAGAGGACGGCATACAGCCCGATGGCATCACTTTCCTCAGTGTGCTAACAGTATGCAGTCATGCTGGTTTGGTGAAGCAAGGGAGAGAGTACTTTGAGGCTATGAGCAGACTCTATGATATCACTTTCACCGTGGAGCACTGCACATGCATGGTGGATCTCTTTGCCCGTGCCGGCCAACTGGAGGAGGCACTAGATTTTGTAAGGAGAATGCCTGTACTGCCTAATGCTGCAGTTTGGCATACTCTGTTGGGTGCGTGTAGAAAATGGAGCAACGTGGAGGTGGGACGCCATGCTTTCAACGAAGCAGTCAAGCTCGACAAGAGGGATGCCGCCGCATATGTGTTGATGTCAAGTGTATATACTAGTGCCCAGATGTGGGATCAGGCTCGGGAGATTCTGCGGACTGATGGAGGCAGAATCGAGGCTTATCAACATACGGTCTTTGAGAGACGCCAATGTGGCCGCTGCAAGGTCACCATCAGGCAGCGCCTTGTGCTGCCCAAGTACTGACTCGGCGAGCATCGTATACGTTGAGGATGGTGAGTGCCGGCTCCGAGACACAGATCTGTATTCTTCCTGCTTCCACGTCTGGATCCTGCATGCCTAGAGCCACACTCTGATCACGAGGTGTATGGAGGCCACGAGAACGCATTGATCGGCTTTGCTGTGACTTGGGGCGCTTGCAGGTGAGGGTTATGCTGGGATTCTCACAGGCTACTCATTGGAGAGGCATCCGGTGTGAGGCGTGTGAGACGTGGTGACATGTGGCCGTCCCCGAGGTGTTGCCTCCTGGTGGTACAACTCCGGCAACAGCGAGCTTCGCATCCTCGGCCTTGCCGAGACATCGGCTGGATATGAGGCTGGTGAACCCACGGTAAGAATTGCGTACCTCACTTGTCAGTCTGGTCCATCTCATCAGAGCAGCACTGACCTGATCAGAGCTGCCTTGTCTCACCATTTTACCGTGCAGGGCTTTTTCTTGATCGGCGGAGGCCAGGAGGGCGGAAGGCAGCACCAGCATGAGAGGCGCCGGAAGGGCAGCAGGAGTTCCGGAATCTTGCACGGATTCAGGAGGGAGTTCTTGGCGGACGCCTGGGACGTGGATGAGAGGCAGGTGGACGAGTTCCTTCAGAGCCAGCAGGGTGTGGGCATCGTCCAGGCTGAACGTGATGTGAGAATCGAAGAGACCCGCGGTAACTGCTGCAGGGCGGGCACCGGGCCAGTCAAACCCATCTGCGGAGCACATTGCTACTGGGGAGTTCGTGTACAACATTCAGGAAGGTTCAGCCGACGTCCGCGTTCGCAATGCTGGCCTCTTCAACACCGCTAACAGGTTCAAGCTTCCGATTCTCCAGAATGTCAACTTGGGTGCATCATACGGCCGTCTCGAGCCGGTACTTCCTGTCCCTGTTTTCGCCATTGAATCTGGACGGCAAGGTCGGGATTCTAATTTTCTGCAATGGCTTTCACCTCACTGCTCCCGGCGGCTTGATTGTGTACCTGGAACTGTCTCAGAACGCAATTTTGGCTCCTCAATGGGGCTGTCAACGGCCATATCCTCGTGCACATCCTGAGAGGGTCCGCCAGACTGGAAATTTCTGGCAACGACGGAGAGCGACTCGTGAGCCAGGACATCAAGGAAGGTGATGCGTACGTAGTCCACGCTTCTACCCGCACGGCGTCCAGGCTGGAAACGAAGGTTTGGAATGGATTGCCTTCCACACCACAGACCAGTAAGCTGCTTAGCCATAGCCAATTTGATGCTTCCACCATTATCCAGTGCCGACCACATTATCCAGTGCTGACCCAACGTTCTCCTGAACCTGCTCCTGTTCAGGCCTTTCGTTGAGGCTCTTGCAGGCAGCACATCCGTTTACATTTGGAGCGAGTACAGATGGATGAGAATGTTTAAACTCACATATCTTGTGAATAACTGCGTTAAATCTAACAAATGTCACCTCCTGTAGTAGGCTTGTAATCTATGAAATGTCAGACCGAACAGTAAACGCTAAAACCAGCTGTCGTATGGTGTAGACCTAGGTGAAAGACCTGATGGAGGAGTTGTTCCAAACTGCGCTTGTGTGATATGCAACGTGAATCGAGGTGATTCGGCTAAGGCTGGGCTGCAAGCTCAACTGTATTAGATGCGTCATCTAACTGCTCCGGTCATTCACTTGTCAGCTGACACTTGATCTCTAGGAACATAACCGTCTGCAGTTTTCTCTTTTCGGCAACACGCAGTACTGTAGCCCTTACTACCGCTGCTACTGGAAGTCTAGAACTCGCAGCAAGCTTGTCTAGTGGGAGTATTTGCATGTGCATGATGCCAGCTGGGGAGTCTGCATACCTTGGGAAAAGATAAATCGAAGTCGAGTCGGCATGAAGGCGATGTTCAGTGTATGATTCATGGAGCTCCTAAGAACAAGACAAGTGGCAGGCAAGCACCTGGTGTGGCTCGAAGACGCCGCTCATGTGTGTGGGACAGCAGCTGGGAGGCCCAACGCCATGTTGAACTGGCTGTTGGGCCAGGGCTTGCCATATCCATCATGCTCGACCCCGTAGTTAAGAAGAAGCAGGTTGCAATCACACCGTATCCAAGGCGATTGCCGTGTGATAGCAGCTAGCAAGAGGACCTGCAGTGTTACAAAATTGGGTACGTACGACACCCTTCCGCCATGGGTCTGAAATGGGTCCTTGCCCTGGCCTTGGCCTTGTCCTGCGTGTGCGCAGCAATGGGGCTTCGAGCCGAGCTGCAGCTGGAAGAGCCTCGGGAGATTCTGCGGACTGATGGAGGCAGAATCGAGGCTTGGTCCAACATACGGTCTTTGAGAGACGCCAATGTGGCCGCTGCAAGGGTCACCATCAGGCAGCGCGGCCTTGTGCTGCCCAAGTACTCCGACTCGGCGAGCATCGTATACGTTGAGGATGGTGAGTGCCGGCTCCGAGACACAGATCTGTATTCTTCCTGCTTCCACGTCTGGATCCTGCATGCCTAGAGCCACACTCTGATCACGAGTGTGTATGGAGGCCACGAGAACGCATTGATCGGCTTTGCTGTGACTTGGGGCGCTTGCAGGTGAGGGTTATGCTGGGATTCTCACAGGCTACTCATTGGGAGAGGCATCCGGTGTGAGGCGTGTGAGACGTGGTGACATTGTGGCCGTCCCCCGAGGTGTTGCCTCCTGGTGGTACAACTCCGGCAACAGCGAGCTTCGCATCCTCGGCCTTGCCGAGACATCGGCTGGATATGAGGCTGGTGAACCCACGGTAAGAATTGCGTACCTCACTTGTCAGTCTGGTCCATCTCATCAGAGCAGCACTGACCTGATCAGAGCTGCCTTGTCTCACCATTTTACCGTGCAGGGCTTTTTCTTGATCGGCGGAGGCCGGGAGGGCGGAAGGCAGCACCAGCATGAGAGGCGCCGGGAAGGGCAGCAGGAGTTCCGCGGAATCTTGCACGGATTCAGGAGGGAGTTCTTGGCGGACGCCTGGGACGTGGATGAGAGGCAGGTGGACGAGTTCCTTCAGAGCCAGCAGGGTGTGGGCATCGTCCAGGCTGAACGTGATGTGAGAATCGAAGAGACCCGCGGTAACTGCTGCAGGGCGGGCACCGGGCCAGTCAAACCCATCTGCGGGAGCACATTGCTAGTGGGAGTTCGTGTACAACATTCAGGAAGGTTCAGCCGACGTCCGCGTTCGCAATGCTGGCCTCTTCAACACCGCTAACAGGTTCAAGCTTCCGATTCTCCAGAATGTCAACTTGGTGCATCATACGGCCGTCTCGAGCCGGTACTTCCTTGTCCCTGTTTTCGCCATTGAATCTGGACGGCAAGGTCGGGATTCTAATTTTCTGCAATGGCTTTCACCTCACTGCTCCGGCGGCTTGATTGTGTACCTGGAACTGTCTCAGAACGCAATTTTGGCTCCTCAATGGGCTGTCAACGGCCATATCCTCGTGCACATCCTGAGAGGGTCCGCCAGACTGGAAATTTCTGGCAACGACGGAGAGCGACTCGTGAGCCAGGACATCAAGGAAGGTGATGCGTACGTAGTCCACGCTTCTACCCGCACGGCGTCAGGCTGGAAACGAAGGTTTGGAATGGATTGCCTTCCACACCACAGACCAGTAAGCTGCTTAGCCATAGCCAATTTGATGCTTCCACCATTATCCAGTGCCGACCCACCATTATCCAGTGCTGACCCAACGTTCTCCTGAACCTGCTCCTGTTCAGGCCTTTCGTTGAGGCTCTTGCAGGCAACACATCCGTTTACAGGAACCTCCGGAAGAGGTGGCAGCTGCAGCCTTCAATGTGGATGTTCACAAGATTAGGCAGCTGAGGAACGCCGGAGGCCAGCTTTCCTTCTTCCAGGACGTGGCCGCGACCCCTGACAGCTCCTTCCTCCGCTACTTCAAGAGCAGCAAGTGAAGCGAGCGAGCCTTTCGTAAATGTAGATGAAAAACTGAGCGAGATCCTTCCACAAATGTAGATACACTGCAAGCAGGCTTCAGAGCCTTTCTTTGTTGAGACTTGTTGAGAAATAAATTTTTAGTGTACAAGACTAAAATCTTTGTGAATCCTTCCAAGTTGCTGCACTTGGTGCAGTCCAAGTCTTCCTTAGAACATGTTCAGGTTGTGCAGTCTGTCCAGTTTCTGTCCTTGCCTGCATGGGCATCAGTATGGAAGCTGTTGCCAACTGTGTGCCATGCATGCTCTCTCATTCTCCGTAACTTCACTATTTCCTTCCAGCAATCTGGGCCCTCTAGGGGACTCCTGTACCTAGCTGAGAGGATGGTGAAGTATGGCACCTAGGGAATGCTCAGAAACTTGTCAGAAAGATTTGGTGACCTGGAACGCCATGATGGCAGTGTTCCCAGGCATGGCAGGGCAAGTAAGCCCTTCAACTTCACGGAGTCATGCATGAGTGTGCCCCAATTTTGTGACATTTGCGTGTATCCTGCATGCGTCTGCAAGTTTGGGCACCCCAGCTTTTCAGATGGGGAAGAACGAGAACATCAAATCCAAGTGGTTTGTACCAGCGGCTTGGTATTGGTGAACATGTTGACACGTTGTGACGTGGAAAGCCATGACAGCGGGATATTGTTGCATGCTAACGTAGCAGGGTGAGTTGGACTGCCATCGTGGCAGTGTCTTCCCAAGAGAGCATGGGTCAGGAAGCTTTTCTTCTCTACAGGAGCTAAGCAACAAGAAGGCATGCCTGAACCCTTTTCCGCAACTTTCAGTCTTTTGGTATGCAACGTGAACATGGGAGGGAATGGGGATGGGGCTAGAGTTGGCCTGCAAGCTGAAAATGTAATAAGATTCCACCAAAACAAAATGTAATCAGAGGAAATTGGGGCTAAAGTTGGCCTACGAGCTGAAATATAACAGACACCTAATCTAACTACTCAGGTCATTCCCTGTCAGCTGACAGATGACATTCACTGTCAGCCGACAGATGATGAGCCCCAGTAGCAGTAGTTGTAGACCAGGTTCTCGATGACCTTGCAGTCCGAAATTTTCTCATTTTCTGCACTACTAGTGGAACTGAGAGCAAGACACTAGGTTGTTTTCAACACTTTGTTTCCAGGTGCCTAGGCTGATGAAATCTGGCAGAGCTGCATGCTTGCGACAAGGTAGAACAAAGAGCCAGTCTCTGCATGAAGGCCATCTTCAGTGGTTGTTCAATTCACACTGTCAGGAGCTTTTCCGGAACACCTGGCTGCCAAGCACCTGGTGTGGCTACAAGATGCCGCCCATGTTGTGGGACAGTACTAGTGAGACCCAAAGGCCAACGCCGTGTTGAACCGGCACTGGGGCATGTTTGCCATATCCGGTCATGCTGCCCTCCCGATACTGAGGAAGTGGGTTGCAGTCTGAGGCAGCATTTGAGTCGATCACTGCGTGACAGCAGCTATCGAGCAAACTTGCGGTGTTATCAAATTGGGTACCATACTACTCGTTCGCCGTCCCTTGGCCTTGGCCTTGTCCTGCCTGTGCGCAGCGGTGGGACACAGAGCCGAGGTGCAGCTGGAAATTTGTGAGCAGGCCAGCAGGGTGTGTTGATTCAGACTTCTCTGAAGTTCGACCCCAACCATGTGGAGGATTTCATACAGTTTTTGGTGTCTGCCAAGAGGTGGCAGGAACAAGTTGGCTCGGTGTGTGAATTATGAGACCTTCCAGTCTGTGAAGGCAACACCAGGCAACAGCGCTAGCTGTGGCTGGAGTTGTGCCACTTGCTCACCACCCATGCGCCCGGTTGATGGTTGATGCTATCATTCGTAGCGGGGATTCATAAGTTAAGTTTACTGATGAGGCCTACCTAGGTCGACTTTGGACAGCTCTTGCAGACTACTACATCCGTAGAAGCTTTTTTGAGAAAGCCAGAGATGTGTATGAAGAGGAGCGATGACGACTGTGATAACTGTGACACATTTCACTCTCATTTTGATGCCTGCACTCAATTTGAGGACAGCTAGGATGGAGACAATGGATGTGGGGCATCCCACGACTTGGAAGAGTAGGATGTGGCCGCATCGGAGGCAGACGGGGAGCTTGACAATAAGAAGGAAAAACAGGGCTGCTTCTCTTCCTTCAAACAGTGGCAGAGCTGGTGTGGGAGCGCGCGCGAGCTTCTGCTTCTGTCAAACTTCTGGTTGAAGGATGATAACGATGTCGACATAAGGCTGGATCGCCGGCCAGAAGTGGTAAGCAGTGTTCCTCAGGCAAAATCCACACAATGTGCATGAAATGGCATAAGAGAGCGGAGCTTTTCAAGGATAACCCAGCCAAGCAGATGCTTACATTCACAGAAGCTGTCAACACTGTGGGCAAGCCATGTGACATACGCTATGGATGGCCTTTGCCCATTTGTACGAAGCCCACAACGATCTTGAGAATGTAAGGTGATTCTCGATAAGGCCGTGCAAGACAGTTGATGATCTGGCTACCGTGTGGTGTGACAGGGCAGGGCAGGGCAGGGCAGGGCAGAAATTTCAAAGGTGCTCTGGAACTAATGAGACGTGCAGCTGCTGAGCCTAATGCTGCAGTGAGGAGGAAAGGTAAGCACTTTGTGGGCGGCTAGTCATGCACATGCACGTGAACAAGAAGTTGGACATATCTGATGAGGAGTGTATATCTTGTTCTGTAATCTTGTGCTCGTGGACTGCTTACAGTTGCTGCAGATGGCGAAGAGCCAGTTGAGATGAAGCCCTGTGGACAGCTTCTACGTTGGCAGGAAATCAGAAATTCTGTTAACGTTGCCGAACCCTAGGCAAACAGCCTGGTCATTCTGTTGACTACAGGTGATGAAATCTAATCTTTTGGATGTTGGTCCTCCTCATGTAGAGCTCCAAAGAGCGACACCTAGGCTAGGCTAGCCTCACGCATATCACTGCCGAGTTTCCGCACAACACCAATAGTGATGTTGTGGCTCATCCCCTTCTGTCCCTTGCATGATCTCAAACAGACGACAAGCTTTTCCATGGACTCTTGCCATTGTTGCTCAGGTCATTATGCATGAATCAAAGTTTGAAGCTGATGATACGGGGTTCAGTTCCGTTCCTCCCACCGTGACGGTTCAACGCTCACTCAAATTAACACTCTTCGCACACAGCTTTCAAAAGAGAGTTAGTTATACACTACAAGATTGACCTCTGCTTGCTTCTTCCGGTCGCTGGCCGAACAAGCTGTAGGCTCCATTAAGACGTCCAATCTTTCCCGAGACAAATCTATTCAAGTGCAGAGAGCTTATAAGGAACAGCAGACGGCGTTGCCTGCCTGAGCTTCATTTCTTCAAAGAGCAAGATTGAACTTGCTTGCTTTTGCAAGACCACGGTCGTCTGAACGTATGCGACTGGAGCATGATTCCACCCTCTGTTCTCCAAAAACAGACAGGAGGAAAGATTCCTGCACCTGCTTCACATCACATCACATGACAGCAAGCCTTGAGGATAATGTTGTGTGTGATAAAAACGGAGCAAGCCAAATTCCTCCCCAATGTTGCTAAGCGAGCAGACCCAAAACACCTTGTAATGGATCTGCCTTTTCCAGCGCATGAATATTGCAATGTGTGGTGTGCACTTGCATTCAGTCTGACTCCTTTTGATGGTGATCATGAGTTGTGAATCACTTGATGCCCTCGAAGTGGCGCAGAATGGAAGTGTCGACCCGAGCACGCGCTGGAAGGAGGAAAGCCGGCCTCCCCGCCGTTTGCTGATGTGTGTGATCTCCTCAGCATCCACATTGAGGCCGCAGGCGCAGGTGCAGGTGCAGGTGCAGGTGCAGGCGGAACGAATGGCCTGGAATTTTGACAGGGACGATCTTGTTCATTGGTTATTAATACTGTAGTTTATTGGTTATTGTGTTGTTATTGAGGTCGTGGCATGAAACAATAAACCATATTGATTGCACAGGGGTGTGCACAAGTGTTAATAAAGCGTTTTGTGCCCAGGCTGTAGTACGGCATGGGTGAGGGTCTGTAGGATACCTCACCGTTAGGTCGTGCAGCCTCGAACTACCTACGGTAGACAGGTCTTCATATCCGTCGTCGGCTGGTCAGAGTGGGAAGCCGTGGGAAACCGTGTAGCCCGGCCGGCCGGCTGGGTGCACGTGTCAGACGAATGAGCTCCTGGCTATCTATGCCAGGAGTCGACAGCCAGCCGACACTCTGACGGATCCCCTTTTCCCATTTGTTTTTTTTTTTGAATCGCCAGACCTGGTTCTGGGGCCCACCAAGCCTCAAACACTTGGCGGGCATGGGCATCTTCCATGCCCCAACTCCTACATCTTCACAAGGCACTCAGCCTCAAGCCTCAAGCCTCAAGCCTCAAGCCTCAAGCCTCAATTTCCCCTATCTTCAAGTCTTCATAAGCTTCACAGTTGTGAATGACCATCCAGAACCGCTGCACTACCATCTCTCTCTCGTTTCTCAAGTCCACACTGGTGACACATGAATTTGGCAGTCATTGCACATGCCAACGTTTTTCGTGACTAACAAAGGTGTGCCATCAGCCCATTAGCCCACCACATGCCAAGCCCACTTTCTCCGAATCTTCTCTCTTCCTCACACACTTCCTTCCTTCCTTCCTTCCTTCCTTCCTTCCTTCCTTCCTTCCTTCCTTCAATACCAACTGAGTTTGTGGAACATGTCCTCCTCCATGCTCATCTTCAAACTCATGCTCACGCTCCTATCAGCAGCTTTCACCACATGTCACACCCATCTTCCCCTCCCAGTGAGTGAACTTTGATGCAACATTGTCCTGCCTTCGCCATCGTCATACCTGCTAACCTGCTGACTTTCTCAACCTTTCTATCCCACCTGCCAACTGCACATACCAACTGGCATTGCGATTGCGAGCTTCCAACTTCACGACTTGCTCCAAGCATCGCTGCCCACGCTCTACGTCACCGTGGGAGCTTTCAGGCCAGCACGTTCTCAGCGTCACCTAACTAGCCTGCCCGGCCAAACACATCAACCATGCAATTGTAGTGAGGGTTCCATGGTCATCCATCATCATCCTCGAGTATCGCTGGGCCAGCCCTCCTGCACCGCCACCAGGAGGAGACATATGAAAGTGGTCTCATCTCTTGCTGCAGTATGTCTTGAAAACAGTGGATTGCCACGTGGCCATAACCATTCAGGCACGGAGGGAGGCTGTTTGTTTGTTCCACACACCGCTGAAGGCCCTGCCCGGGAGCTACAAGCTGTGGTATGCGAGGATGGAGGCTGTGCGCACGCTCCACACCTTCCAGAGGGCTATGGTGGCTACGCTGCATGTACTACAGCTGCTATTGTAGGACAGCAGCTGAGAGGCCTTACGCTATGTTGGACTGGATGTTTGGGAGTGCTTTGCCATATCCGTCATGCTCATAGCCCAACACTTGAGAACCAGGTTGGAGTCACAGCACCTCCTGGATCGCTGCGTGTACGCAGCGTGAAGCCAGCACCAGCATGAGAGGCGCCAGGAAGGGCAGCAGGAGTTCCGCGGAATCTTGCACGGATTCAGGAGGGAGTTCTTGGCGGACGCCTGGGACGTGGATGAGAGGCAGGTGGACGAGTTCCTTCAGAGCCAGCAGGGTGTGGGCATCGTCCAGGCTGAACGTGATGTGAGAATCGAAGAGACCCGCGGTAACGCACTGCAGGGCGGGCACCGGGCCAGTCAAACCCATCTGCGGGAGCACATTGCTAGCGGGGAGTTCGTGTACAACATTCAGGAAGGTTCAGCCGACGTCCGCGTTCGCAATGCTGGCCTCTTCAACACCGCTAACAGGTTCAAGCTTCCGATTCTCCAGAATGTCAACTTGGGTGCATCATACGGCCGTCTCGAGCCGGTACTTCCTTGTCCCTGTTTTCGCCATTGAATCTGGACGGCAAGGTCGGGATTCTAATTTTCTGCAATGGCTTTCACCTCACTGCTCCGGCGGCTTGATTGTGTACCTGGAACTGTCTCAGAACGCAATTTTGGCTCCTCAATGGGCTGTCAACGGCCATATCCTCGTGCACATCCTGAGAGGGTCCGCCAGACTGGAAATTTCTGGCAACGACGGAGAGCGACTCGTGAGCCAGGACATCAAGGAAGGTGATGCGTACGTAGTCCACGCTTCTACCCGCACGGCGTCCAGGCTGGAAACGAAGGTTTGGAATGGATTGCCTTCCACACCACAGACCAGTAAGCTGCTTAGCCATAGCCAATTTGATGCTTCCACCATTATCCAGTGCCGACCCACCATTATCCAGTGCTGACCCAACGTTCTCCTGAACCTGCTCCTGTTCAGGCCTTTCGTTGAGGCTCTTGCAGGCAGCACATCCGTTTACAGGAACCTCCCGGAAGAGGTGGCAGCTGCAGCCTTCAATGTGGATGTTCACAAGATTAGGCAGCTGAGGGAACGCCGGAGGCCAGCTTTCCTTCTTCCAGGACGTGGCCGCGACAACTTCGACAGCTCCTTCCTCCGCTACTTCAAGAGCAGCAAGTGAAGCGAGCGAGCCTTTCGTAAATGTAGATGAAAACTGAGCGAGATCCTTCCACAAATGTAGATACACTGCAAGCAGGCTTCAGAGCCTTTCTTTGTTGAGACTTGTTGAGAAATAAATTTTTAGTGTACAAGACTAAAATCTTTGTGAATCCTTCAAGTTGCTGCACTTGGTGCAGTCAAGTCTTCCTTAGAACATGTTCAGGTTGTGCAGTCTGTCCAGTTTCTGTCCTTGCCTGCATGGGCATCAGTATGGAAGCTGTTGCCAACTGTGTGCCATGCATGCTCTCTCATTCTCCGTAACTTCACTATTTCCTTCCAGCAATCTGGGCCCTCTAGGGACTCCTGTACCTAGCTGAGAGGATGGTGAAGTATGGCACCTAGGGAATGCTCAGAAACTTGTCAGAAAGATTTGGTGACCTGGAACGCCATGATGGCAGTGTTCCCAGGCATGGCAGGGGCAAGTAAGCCCTTCAACTTCACGGAGTCATGCATGAGTGTGCCCCAATTTTGTGACATTTGCGTGTATCCCATGCGTCTGCAAGTTTGGGCACCCCAGCTTTTCAGATGGGGAAGAACGAGAACATCAAATCCAAGTGGTTTGTACCAGCGGCTTGGTATTGGTGAACATGTTGACACGTTGTGACGTGGAAAGCCATGACAGCGGGGATATTGTTGCATGCTAACGTAGCAGGGTGAGTTGGACTGCCATCGTGGCAGTGTCTTCCCAAGAGAGCATGGGTCAGGAAGCTTTTCTTCTCTACAGGAGCTAAGCAACAAGAAGGCATGCCCTGAACCCTTTTCCGCAACTTTCAGTCTTTTGGTATGCAACGTGAACATGGGAGGGAATGGGGATGGGGCTAGAGTTGGCCTGCAAGCTGAAAATGTAATAAGATTCCACCAAAACAAAATGTAATCAGAGGAAATTGGGGCTAAAGTTGGCCTACGAGCTGAAATATAACAGACACCTAATCTAACTACTCAGGTCATTCCTGTCAGCTGACAGATGACATTCACTGTCAGCCGACAGATGATGAGCCCCAGTAGCAGTAGTTGTAGACCAGGTTCTCGATGACCTTGCAGTCCGAAATTTTCTCATTTTCTGCACTACTAGTGGAACTGAGAGCAAGACACTAGGTTGTTTTCAACACTTTGTTTCCAGGTGCCTAGGCTGATGAAATCTGGCAGAGCTGCATGCTTGCGACAAGGTAGAACAAAGAGAGCCAGTCTCTGCATGAAGGCCATCTTCAGTGGTTGTTCAATTCACACTGTCAGGAGCTTTCCGGAACACCTGGCTGCCAAGCACCTGGTGTGGCTACAAGATGCCGCCCATGTTGTGGGACAGTACTAGTGAGACCCAAAGGCCAACGCCGTGTTGAACCGGCACTGGGGCATGTTTGCCATATCCGGTCATGCTGCCCTCCCGATACTGAGGAAGTGGGTTGCAGTCTGGAGGCAGCATTTGAGTCGATCACTGCGTGACAGCAGCTATCGAGCAAACTTGCGGTGTTATCAAATTGGGTACCATACTACTCGTTCGCCGTCCCTTGGCCTTGGCCTTGTCCTGCCTGTGCGCAGCGGTGGGACTGAGCCGAGGTGCAGCTGGAAATTTGTGAGCAGGCCAGCAGGGTGTGTTGATTCAGACTTCTCTGAAGTTCGACCCCAACCATGTGGAGGATTTCATACAGTTTTTGGTGTCTGCCAGAGGTGGCAGGAACAAGTTGGCTCGGTGTGTGAATTATGAGACCTTCCAGTCTGTGAAAGGCAACACCAGGCAACAGCGCTAGCTGTGGCTGGAGTTGTGCCACTTGCTCACCACCCATGCGCCCGGTTGATGGTTGATGCTATCATTCGTAGCGGGGATTCGCAAGTTAAGTTTACTGATGAGGCCTACCTAGGTCGACTTTGGACAGCTCTTGCAGACTACTACATCCGTAGAAGCTTTTTGAGAAAGCCAGAGATGTGTATGAAGAGGAGCGATGACGACTGTGATAACTGTGACACATTCACTCTCATTTTTGATGCCTGCACTCAATTTGAGGACAGCTAGGATGGAGACAATGGATGTGGGGCATCCCACGACTTGGAAGAGTAGGATGTGGCCGCATCGGAGGCAGACGGGAGCTTGACAATAAGAAGGAAAAACAGGGCTGCTTCTCTTCCTTCAAACAGTGGCAGAGCTGGTGTGGGAGCGCGCGCGAGCTTCTGCTTCTGTCAAACTTCTGGTTGAAGGATGATAACGATGTCGACATAAGGCTGGATCGCCGGCCAGAAGTGGTAAGCAGTGTTCCTCAGGCAAAATCCACACAATGTGCATGAAATGGCATAAGAGGCGGAGCTTTTCAAGGATAACCCAGCCAAGCAGATGCTTACATTCACAGAAGCTGTCAACACTGTGGGCAAGCCATGTGACATACGCTATGGATGGCCTTTGCCCATTTGTACGAAGCCCACAACGATCTTGAGAATGTAAGGTGATTCTCGATAAGGCCGTGCAAGACAGTTGATGATCTGGCTACCGTGTGGTGTGACAGGGCAGGGCAGGGCAGGGCAGGGCAGAAATTTCAAAGGTGCTCTGGAACTAATGAGACGTGCAGCTGCTGAGCCTAATGCTGCAGTGAGGAGGAAAGGTAAGCACTTTGTGGGCGGCTAGTCATGCACATGCACGTGAACAAGAAGTTGGACATATCTGATGAGGAGTGTATATCTTGTTCTGTAATCTTGTGCTCGTGGACTGCTTACAGTTGCTGCAGATGGCGAAGAGCCAGTTGAGATGAAGCCCTGTGGACAGCTTCTACGTTGGCAGGAAATCAGAAATTCTGTTAACGTTGCCGAACCCTAGGCAAACAGCCTGGTCATTCTGTTGACTACAGGTGATGAAATCTAATCTTTTGGATGTTGGTCCTCCTCATGTAGAGCTCAAAGAGCGACACCTAGGCTAGGCTAGCCTCACGCATATCACTGCCGAGTTTCCGCACAACACCAATAGTGATGTTGTGGCTCATCCCCTTCTGTCCCTTGCATGATCTCAAACAGACGACAAGCTTTTCCATGGACTCTTGCCATTGTTGCTCAGGTCATTATGCATGAATCAAAGTTTGAAGCTGATGATACGGGGTTCAGTTCCGTTCCTCCCACCGTGACGGTTCAACGCTCACTCAAATTAACACTCTTCGCACACAGCTTTCAAAAGAGAGTTAGTTATACACTACAAGATTGACCTCTGCTTGCTTCTTCCGGTCGCTGGCCGAACAAGCTGTAGGCTCCATTAAGACGTCCAATCTTTCCCGAGACAAATCTATTCAAGTGCAGAGAGCTTATAAGGAACAGCAGACGGCGTTGCCTGCCTGAGCTTCATTTCTTCAAAGAGCAAGATTGAACTTGCTTGCTTTTGCAAGACCACGGTCGTCTGAACGTATGCGACTGGAGCATGATTCCACCCTCTGTTCTCCAAAAACAGACAGGAGGAAAGATTCCTGCACCTGCTTCACATCACATCACATGACAGCAAGCCTTGAGGATAATGTTGTGTGTGATAAAAACAGGAGGCAAGCCAAATTCCCTCCCCAATGTTGCTAAGCGAGCAGACCCAAAACACCTTGTAATGGATCTGCCTTTTCCAGCGCATGAATATTGCAATGTGGTGTGCACTTGCATTCAGTC
The DNA here is from genome assembly GCA_010909165.1 of Anthoceros angustus. Taxonomy (NCBI): domain Eukaryota; kingdom Viridiplantae; phylum Streptophyta; class Anthocerotopsida; order Anthocerotales; family Anthocerotaceae; genus Anthoceros; species Anthoceros angustus. The sequence continues at coordinate 307,773 of MU008204.1, forward strand.
TGACTCCTTTTGATGGTGATCATGAGTTGTGAATCACTTGATGCCCTCGAAGTGGCGCAGAATGGAAGTGTCGACCCGAGCACGCGCTGGAAGGAGGAAAGCCGGCCTCCCCGCCGTTTGCTGATGTGTGTGATCTCCTCAGCATCCACATTGAGGCCGCAGGCGCAGGTGCAGGTGCAGGTGCAGGTGCAGGCGGAACGAATGGCCTGAAATTTTGACAGGGACGATCTTGTTCATTGGTTATTAATACTGTAGTTTATTGGTTATTGTGTTGTTATTGAGGTCGTGGCATGAAACAATAAACCATATTGATTGCACAGGGGTGTGCACAAGTGTTAATAAAGCGTTTTGTGCCCAGGCTGTAGTACGGCATGGGTGAGGGTCTGTAGGATACCTCACCGTTAGGTCGTGCAGCCTCGAACTACCTACGGTAGACAGGTCTTCATATCCGTCGTCGGCTGGTCAGAGTGGGAAGCCGTGGGAAACCGTGTAGCCCGGCCGGCCGGCTGGGTGCACGTGTCAGACGAATGAGCTCCTGGCTATCTATGCCAGGAGTCGACAGCCAGCCGACACTCTGACGGATCCCCTTTTCCCATTTGTTTTTTTTTTGAATCGCCAGACCTGGTTCTGGGGCCCACCAAGCCTCAAACACTTGGCGGGCATGGGCATCTTCCATGCCCCAACTCCTACATCTTCACAAGGCACTCAGCCTCAAGCCTCAAGCCTCAAGCCTCAAGCCTCAAGCCTCAATTTCCCCTATCTTCAAGTCTTCATAAGCTTCACAGTTGTGAATGACCATCCAGAACCGCTGCACTACCATCTCTCTCTCGTTTCTCAAGTCCACACCGGTGACACATGAATTTGGCAGTCATTGCACATGCCAACGTTTTTCGTGACTAACAAGGTGTGCCATCAGCCCATTAGCCCACCACATGCCAAGCCCACTTTCTCCGAATCTTCTCTCTTCCTCACACACTTCCTTCCTTCCTTCCTTCCTTCCTTCCTTCCTTCCTTCCTTCCTTCAATACCAACTGAGTTTGTGGAACATGTCCTCCTCCATGCTCATCTTCAAACTCATGCTCACGCTCCTATCAGCAGCTTTCACCACATGTCACACCCATCTTCCCCTCCCAGTGAGTGAACTTTGATGCAACATTGTCCTGCCTTCGCCATCGTCATACCTGCTAACCTGCTGACTTTCTCAACCTTTCTATCCCACCTGCCAACTGCACATACCAACTGGCATTGCGATTGCGAGCTTCCAACTTCACGACTTGCTCCAAGCATCGCTGCCCACGCTCTACGTCACCGTGGGAGCTTTCAGGCCAGCACGTTCTCAGCGTCACCTAACTGGCCTGCCCGGCCAAACACATCAACCATGCAATTGTAGTGAGGGTTCCATGGTCATCCATCATCATCCTCGAGTATCGCTGGGCCAGCCCTCCTGCACCGCCACCAGGAGGAGACATATGAAAGTGGTCTCATCTCTTGCTGCAGTATGTCTTGAAAACAGTGGATTGCCACGTGGCCGTCACCATTCAGGCACGAAGGGAGGCTGTTTGTTTGTTCCACACACCGCTGAAGGCCCTGCCCGGGAGCTACAAGCTGTGGTATGGGAGGATGGAGGCTGTGCGCACGCACCACACCTTCCAGAGGGCTATGGTGGCTACGCTGCATGTACTACAGCTGCTATTGTAGGACAGCAGCTGAGAGGCCTAACGCTATGTTGGACTGGATGTTTGGGAGTGCTTTGCCATATCCGTCATGCTCATAGCCCAACACTTGAGAACCAGGTTGGAGTCACAGCACCTCCTGGATCGCTGCGTGTACGCAGCGTGAAGCCAGCACCAGCATGAGAGGCGCCGGGAAGGGCTGCAGGAGTTCCGCGGAATCTTGCACGGATTCAGGAGGGAATTCTTGGCGGACGCCTAGGACGTGGATGAGAGGCAGGCGGACGAGATTCTGCACAGCCAGCAGGCTGAACGTGATGTGATAATCGAGGACAGCCACGGTAACGCACTGCAGGCCGGGCACCGGGCCAGCCAGACCCACTTGCGGGAGCACATTGCCAGCGGGGAATTCGTCTACAACATCCGGGAAGGTTCAGCCGACGTCCGCGTTCGCAATGCTGGCCTCTTCAACACCGCTAACAGGTTCAAGCTTCCGATTCTCCAGAATGTCAACTTGGGTGCATCATACGGCCGTCTCGAGCCGGTACTTCCTGTCCCTGTTTTCGCCATTGAATCTGGACGGCAAGGTCGGGATTCTAATTTTCTGCAATGGCTTTCACCTCACTGCTCCCGGCGGCTTGATTGTGTACCTGGAACTGTCTCAGAATGCAATTTTGGCTCCTCAATGGGCTGTCAACGGCCATATCCTCGTGCACATCCTGAGAGGGTCCGCCAGACTGGAAATTTCTGGCAACAACGGAGAGCGACTCGTGAGCCAGGACATCAAGGAAGGTGATGCGTACGTAGTCCCACGCTTCTACCCGCACGGCGTCCAGGCTGGAAACGAAGGTTTGGAATGGATTGCCTTCCACACCACAGACCAGTAAGCTGCTTAGCCATAGCCAATTTGATGCTTCCACCATTATCCAGTGCCGACCCACCATTATCCAGTGCTGACCCAACGTTCTCCTGAACCTGCTCCTGTTCAGGCCTTTCGTTGAGGCTCTTGCAGGCAGCACATCCGTTTACAGGAACCTCCCGGAAGAGGTGGCAGCTGCAGCCTTCAATGTGGATGTTCACAAGATTAGGCAGCTGAGGGAACGCCGGAGGCCAGCTTTCCTTCTTCCAGGACGTGGCCGCGACAACTTCGACAGCTCCTTCCTCCGCTACTTCAAGAGCAGCAAGTGAAGCGAGCGAGCCTTTCGTAAATGTAGATGAAAACTGAGCGAGATCCTTCCACAAATGTAGATACACTGCAAGCAGGCTTCAGAGCCTTTCTTTGTTGAGACTTGTTGAGAAATAAATTTTTAGTGTACAAGACTAAAATCTTTTGTGAATCCTTCCAAGTTGCTGCACTTGGTGCAGTCAAGTCTTCCTTAGAACATGTTCAGGTTGTGCAGTCTGTCCAGTTTCTGTCCTTGCCTGCATGGGCATCAGTATGGAAGCTGTTGCCAACTGTGTGCCATGCATGCTCTCTCATTCTCCGTAACTTCACTATTTCCTTCCAGCAATCTGGGCCCTCTAGGGGACTCCTGTACCTAGCTGAGAGGATGGTGAGTATGGCACCCTAGGGAATGCTCAGAAACTTGTCAGAAAGATTTGGTGACCTGGAACGCCATGATGGCAGTGTTCCCAGGCATGGCAGGGCAAGTAAGCCCTTCAACTTCACGGAGTCATGCATGAGTGTGCCCCAATTTTGTGACATTTGCGTGTATCCCATGCGTCTGCAAGTTTGGGCACCCCAGCTTTTCAGATGGGGAAGAACGAGAACATCAAATCCAAGTGGTTTGTACCAGCGGCTTGGTATTGGTGAACATGTTGACACGTTGTGACGTGGAAAGCCATGACAGCGGGATATTGTTGCATGCTAACGTAGCAGGGTGAGTTGGACTGCCATCGTGGCAGTGTCTTCCCAAGAGATGGGTCAGGAAGCTTTTCTTCTCTACAGGAGCTAAGCAACAAGAAGGCATGCCCTGAACCCTTTTCCGCAACTTTCAGTCTTTTGGTATGCAACGTGAACATGGGAGGGAATGGGGATGGGGCTAGAGTTGGCCTGCAAGCTGAAAATGTAATAAGATTCCACCAAAACAAAATGTAATCAGAGGAAATTGGGGCTAAAGTTGGCCTACGAGCTGAAATATAACAGACACCTAATCTAACTACTCAGGTCATTCCCTGTCAGCTGACAGATGACATTCACTGTCAGCCGACAGATGATGAGCCCCAGTAGCAGTAGTTGTAGACCAGGTTCTCGATGACCTTGCAGTCCGAAATTTTCTCATTTTCTGCACTACTAGTGGAACTGAGAGCAAGACACTAGGTTGTTTTCAACACTTTGTTTCCAGGTGCCTAGGCTGATGAAATCTGGCAGAGCTGCATGCTTGCGACAAGGTAGAACAAAGAGAGCCAGTCTCTGCATGAAGGCCATCTTCAGTGGTTGTTCAATTCACACTGTCAGGAGCTTTCCGGAACACCTGGCTGCCAAGCACCTGGTGTGGCTACAAGATGCCGCCCATGTTGTGGGACAGTACTAGTGAGACCCAAAGGCCAACGCCGTGTTGAACCGGCACTGGGGGCATGTTTGCCATATCCGGTCATGCTGCCCTCCCGATACTGAGGAAGTGGGTTGCAGTCTGGGCAGCATTTGAGTCGATCACTGCGTGACAGCAGCTATCGAGCAAACTTGCGGTGTTATCAAATTGGGTACCATACTACTCGTTCGCCGTCCCTTGGCCTTGGCCTTGTCCTGCCTGTGCGCAGCGGTGGGACACAGAGCCGAGTGCAGCTGGAAATTTGTGAGCAGGCCAGCAGGGTGTGTTGATTCAGACTTCTCTGAAGTTCGACCCCAACCATGTGGAGGATTTCATACAGTTTTGGTGTCTGCCAAGAGGTGGCAGGAACAAGTTGGCTCGGTGTGTGAATTATGAGACCTTCCAGTCTGTGAAAGGCAACACCAGGCAACAGCGCTAGCTGTGGCTGGAGTTGTGCCACTTGCTCACCACCCATGCGCCCGGTTGATGGTTGATGCTATCATTCGTAGCGGATTCGCAAGTTAAGTTTACTGATGAGGCCTACCTAGGTCGACTTTGGACAGCTCTTGCAGACTACTACATCCGTAGAAGCTTTTTGAGAAAGCCAGAGATGTGTATGAAGAGGAGCGATGACGACTGTGATAACTGTGACACATTTCACTCTCATTTTTGATGCCTGCACTCAATTTGAGGACAGCTAGGATGGAGACAATGGATGTGGGGCATCCCACGACTTGGAAGAGTAGGATGTGGCCGCATCGGAGGCAGACGGGGAGCTTGACAATAAGAAGGAAAAACAGGGCTGCTTCTCTTCCTTCAAACAGTGGCAGAGCTGGTGTGGGAGCGCGCGAGCTTCTGCTTCTGTCAAACTTCTGGTTGAAGGATGATAACGATGTCGACATAAGGCTGGATCGCCGGCCAGAAGTGGTAAGCAGTGTTCCCCTCAGGCAAAATCCACACAATGTGCATGAAATGGCATAAGAGAGCGGAGCTTTCAAGGATAACCCAGCCAAGCAGATGCTTACATTCACAGAAGCTGTCAACACTGTGGGCAAGCCATGTGACATACGCTATGGATGGCCTTTGCCATTGTACGAAGCCCACAACGATCTTGAGAATGTAAGGGTGATTCTCGATAAGGCCGTGCAAGACAGTTGATGATCTGGCTACCGTGTGGTGTGACAGGGCAGGGCAGGGCAGGGCAGGGCAGAAATTTCAAAGGTGCTCTGGAACTAATGAGACGTGCAGCTGCTGAGCCTAATGCTGCAGTGAGGAGGAAAGGTAAGCACTTTGTGGGCGGCTAGTCATGCACATGCACGTGAACAAGAAGTTGGACATATCTGATGAGGAGTGTATATCTTGTTCTGTAATCTTGTGCTCGTGGACTGCTTACAGTTGCTGCAGATGGCGAAGAGCCAGTTGAGATGAAGCCCTGTGGACAGCTTCTACGTTGGCAGGAAATCAGAAATTCTGTTAACGTTGCCGAACCCTAGGCAAACAGCCTGGTCATTCTGTTGACTACAGGTGATGAAATCTAATCTTTTGGATGTTGGTCCTCCTCATGTAGAGCTCAAAGAGCGACACCTAGGCTAGGCTAGCCTCACGCATATCACTGCCGAGTTTCCGCACAACACCAATAGTGATGTTGTGGCTCATCCCCTTCTGTCCCTTGCATGATCTCAAACAGACGACAAGCTTTTCCATGGACTCTTGCCATTGTTGCTCAGGTCATTATGCATGAATCAAAGTTTGAAGCTGATGATACGGGGTTCAGTTCCGTTCCTCCCACCGTGACGGTTCAACGCTCACTCAAATTAACACTCTTCGCACACAGCTTTCAAAAGAGAGTTAGTTATACACTACAAGATTGACCTCTGCTTGCTTCTTCCGGTCGCTGGCCGAACAAGCTGTAGGCTCCATTAAGACGTCCAATCTTTCCCGAGACAAATCTATTCAAGTGCAGAGAGCTTATAAGGAACAGCAGACGGCGTTGCCTGCCTGAGCTTCATTTCTTCAAAGAGCAAGATTGAACTTGCTTGCTTTTGCAAGACCACGGTCGTCTGAACGTATGCGACTGGAGCATGATTCCACCCTCTGTTCTCCAAAAACAGACAGGAGGGAAAGATTCCTGCACCTGCTTCACATCACATCACATGACAGCAAGCCTTGAGGATAATGTTGTGTGTGATAAAAACAGGAGGCAAGCCAAATTCCCTCCCCAATGTTGCTAAGCGAGCAGACCCAAAACACCTTGTAATGGATCTGCCTTTTCCAGCGCATGAATATTGCAATGTGGTGTGCACTTGCATTCAGTCTGACTCCTTTTGATGGTGATCATGAGTTGTGAATCACTTGATGCCCTCGAAGTGGCGCAGAATGGAAGTGTCGACCCGAGCACGCGCTGGAAGGAGGAAAGCCGGCCTCCCCCGCCGTTTGCTGATGTGTGTGATCTCCTCAGCATCCACATTGAGGGCCGCAGGCGCAGGTGCAGGTGCAGGCGCGGAAGGAATGGCCTGGAATTTTGACAGGGACGATCTTGTTCATTGGTTATTAATACTGTAGTTTATTGGTTATTGTGTTGTTATTGAGGTCGTGGCATGAAACAATAAACCATATTGATTGCACAGGGGTGTGCACAAGTGTTAATAAAGCGTTTTGTGCCCAGGCTGTAGTACGGCATGGGTGAGGGTCTGTAGGATACCTCACCGTTAGGTCGTGCAGCCTCGAACTACCTACGGTAGACAGGCCTTCATATCCGTCGTCGGCTGGTCAGAGTGGGAAGCCGTGGAAACCGTGTAGCCCGGCCGGCTGGGTGCACGTGTCAGACGAATGAGCTCCTGGCTATCTATGCCAGGAGTCGACAGCCAGCCGACACTCTGACGGATCCCCCCTTTTTCCCATTTGTTTTTTTTTTTTTGAATCGCCAGACCTGGTTCTGGGGCCCACCAAGCCCCTCAAACACTTGGCGGGCATGGGCATCTTCCATGCCCCAACTCCTACATCTTCACAAGGCACTCAGCCTCAAGCCTCAAGCCTCAATTTCCCCTATCTTCAAGTCTTCATAAGCTTCACAGTTGTGAATGACCATCCAGAACCGCTGCACTACCATCTCTCTCTCGTTTCTCAAGTCCACACCGGTGACACATGAATTTGGCAGTCATTGCACATGCCAACGTTTTTCGTGACTAACAAAGGTGTGCCATCAGCCCATTAGCCCACCACATGCCAAGCCCACTTTCTCCGAATCTTCTCTCTTCCTCACACACTTCCTTCCTTCCTTCCTTCCTTCAATACCAACTGAGTTTGTGGAACGTGTCCTCCCTCCATGCTCATCTTCAAACTCATGCTCACGCTCCTATCAGCAGCTTTCACCACATGTCACACCCATCTTCCCCTCCCAGTGAGTGAACTTTGATGCAACATTGTCCTGCCTTCGCCATCGTCATACCTGCTAACCTGCTGACTTTCTCAACCTTTCTATCCCACCTGCCAACTGCACATACCAACTGGCATTGCGATTGCGAGCTTCCAACTTCACGACTTGCTCCAAGCATCGCTGCCCATGCTCTATGCCTTAGGGGACGGACGCGCGTCCTGGCGCACGGCCTAGAACGGTCTCGGCATAATGAAATTAAAGAGTTGTTGCTTGGAGTACCCAGCTTATACTTCTTTTTCTCTCACTACGATGGAAGCACTTTTACATTTCTATAGTGCTTGGTTTTACCGTTCGTCAATAGTTATTTAACAGTTCACTGATAACTTGTGACAGTTTTGCTGAAAACTATACGCTAATAGTCTTCCACCGGCGTTGACAGATTGTAAACAGGTGATTTCGGAGTGTCATTTGGTGCAACTGCTTCTTCAACAGACCGATGCAGGAAGTCGAGTGGAGCCGCGTCTCGGCCCCAGACTCGGCCGCCCCCTTACGCTAGGGAACGGACGCTTTTCTTTGATATGTATATGGCTCAGAAAGAAAAATTATCATTTCCATAATTTCATCCATACGAAAATATTTCTGCAACGAAAAATATGATAAATTAGAATTTGACATTATTTTTAATTCTTTTTAATTTCATGCACTAACCTCAAAGAGTGCGAATAACTCCTTTTGGCTCTCCGAAAACTACAAACGAAGGTGGAAAGGAGTTAGTCACTAACCTCCATTTCAAGCCGCAGTTGATCATGCTTTGTGTATACCTTTTTGACCAATGTTAAACAAGTGCTGTGGAGATTTCCAGTCCTGGCGCCAGGACACATTACGGAAGTGTGCTCGTAAGTTCGGGAAAGACAAAACGTTTACGTCAGTCTTTACATCTTGTTTAAACAAACAATTTACAATGATTTACCTTTTTAATATTCTTTGTTGTTTCCGGGTCCTCCATTAGAGCCAACAAATCTTTTGAGCTCTTTACTTTCAAGTGCAGTGGCAATCTCTGTAACGTCACATGTACGGTTAGAAATTACGGATATTGTGGATATATTGCATCAATTATTGTAGAATGAATCGAAAGAGAGGACAACTTACTCATTTGAATTTCACTATGTTGCTGGAGTGTTGGATTGGAACCGTCTTCATTATGGATTGGCTCTGTTGGATCTTCAATATTTTGTTCCCAAAGCGGAATGTAGTTCTTCTTGAAAACTTGGAATATTTCGGGATATTTATAGTGCTCCATCCATTTGCCAAATTCAGAAAATTCTGGGTTGGGACCGTACGTTGGTGCCTGAGCATCAAGCTCATCAATTTTTCGCTTGCCTTTTTAACCCTATAGAAGTGAGAAGGAAGTCAAGTAAATCTGGGGTTTAGGGTTAATACTATTTTAGATAAACATCAGAGAAGTGAAGAACCATAGCCTTACCTCATAGTATCCACTATTGTCGATTTTATTATCGACAATATCTATCTTATCCTTGATTTCTTTGGTAGCAGCTGCTTGTTCTCCTGCAAGCTGTTACACGCGTTTGTTTTAGTTGTTTGGACTTTATTAAAAATACAAACGAAATAGGTTTAAAAATACCTCCAATAGCAATTCAACAGAAAGTTGATGCCCGTTGAATCTGTTAACAAGTGTCAGAGTCTCCAACTCTAACTGAGCTATTGTGCGGATATTCTTTTTTATATCCTGAAACCGATCAAAGATTAAGTCAATATCGAAACAAAATATCAAAATATCAGTCATGATATTTGATTTTACCTTCTTAATTTTTTTCAGTTCATCAGGCATCGCGCGAAGAAGCTGCAGGTCTTGTTTGTTCATGGATAAGAACATAGTATGTTCTATAACAACTGAAAGGGACAAAATCTATTAGTCGTGTAGACGAGAGAAACCCATACCAGAAAAATAATCTTACCTTTCTCCACTATCTTCCGTATTTCGAGGAGTGGAAGCTCCATCTCTGGTCTGCCGCCATATCCTGGATCCCCATGGTCAGGAACTTTTTTGTTTCAAGGTGCGCTGGCAATGTTATCTTGCTGAACACTCCGATAGTCGCTCTCTGAAAGACATTATATTGATCAGGGAACATAAAGAGTCAAAGAGAAAGGACAAAGTGACTTCTTACCTTCCTCAATATCCACCATTGCGTCGTCGCTTTCAGATTCCGAACGCATTCTGGAAGGGTCAGAGCCGCTACATTAAACCGGATGGTGAGCGTGTACGCACACGCGGTTAAGCGGACGCAAATATTCATTGGATGTTAGGTGATTTTGAGGACTTACATTGAGTACTGCAGGCACCTGTTCGTTTGGAATACCCTTCTAAACTCAACACAAGGAAAGAGGGATTGAATGAGTACTGGATACTGCGTTCAACCACTCACTGCCTTGTGATGCAGAGGTATTGCTGCGCACACCTTCGAACTTAAGACAGTCTCGCCACGAGGATTTAGGTGCAATTTGATCGCTGCTGAATTCTTCTGCACGGACAGACACAGTTAGTTAAACATCTCGACTGAACATCTTGATCAGGAATTTAGAGTCTCGGAAAGCTTCCTACTCATCAAATCCACATTAGTCTGGCATTTTGGACTTACGGCTGCAAATTTCACAAGACAACTTGAGCGTAAACCTTTCAATTCTCTTACAAGGCGGTCTTCTCTTGAAGTTCTTTCTTCAGCACGTCGCGCAGCTGCGATTGCTGCCAATATTGTCCCTTTCCTGCGTAGAAACAAAAACCATCAGAATCAATAGATGGGTGATGCTTATGACCAACACGAAGAACCTTACGATGAACCTGACCTTTCACTGCTTGTTGTGACTGCGTTCATGCAAGAGCAATTGCTAAAGACTGCACCTGCAAGTTGACATTTATTCGCTTGCAAGACGACATGAAACAACCCTAGAACATGAGATGCGAAGCCTTGGGTGACCGCCCAAGACTTGTGAAAATGGAAGATGTATACATAACAACATCGCATCATGTCCTATTGTTGAGCTAAAAAGAAAGGCGGAGGGCTTACATGATCGACTTTGTGTCCGCTCAGCATGATGTGTCTTTTGCACTTAAGGAGCGTACAAGCAAGCAGATTGCTGAAGACGATTGTGTTGAGACAACAAGCAAGGGCCACCACCGCCGACAAGAAACACGTTAGTAACCCATTCCATGGATGACAACTGACAGCAATCAAAGAAAAGCACCAAGATCAGACAAGCTTAAAGGGCACAATCAACTTTCCTTCTATGGCAGGGGACTTCAAGGAGCTTTGCCAGTCCAGGCTGCCAGCAACTCGGTTCACCCCAAAAACTTGGCTCACCCCAAAAACTTGGCTCACCCCAAAACTCTGTTGACGAGCAACAAGTGCCCTTCTATGTAGCCATGGCGACCGCAGACAAGTACTCCTACATATGCTGGGCAGTAACGACTGGCGCGGGGTTGGCCACCACGTGTCAGACAAAACGTGTTAATAACAGCCATTCCATAGACAACTGAGAGTAATCAAAGAAGCATGAGGGATTCTGTTCGAAAAGGCACAACCAACTTTCCTTCTATGGCGGGGGACTTCAAGGAGCTTTGCTCAGCCGCCAAGATCTGCTCTTTTCTCAACTACTATTCACCCCAAAAATTTCTCGACGAGCAGCAAGAGCAGCGCCTCCTACGCAGCCATCGCGAGTGTGGAGGAAGTACGCCAACACATGCTGGGTAGTAACGGCTAGCGTGGGATCGGGAAGAAATAGGAGGAAGAGACGTAACGCGGGCGAACTGAGCTCGTTTAAGTAAGAGAAGGTGGATGGTTCTAGGTGTTTCCAGCTAGATACCCATGTGTCAAGCGCCGATTAGTTGCTAAGTTAGGCTTACGCCTGTCTGTTCGTAGTTTTTAGGTTTGATAAAAAGGCGGCGGTAGCATGGCTAGTGTGAACGAATCATTTTCGTAGGTAGGTTTGTTACCGAGCTTGAGCGTAAACCTTTCAATTCTCTCTTACAAGGCGGTCTTCTCTTGAAGTTCTTTCTTCAGCACGTCGCGCAGTTGCGATTGCTGCCAATATTGTCCCTTTCCTGCGTAGAAACAAAAACCATCAGAATCAATAGATGGGTGATGCTTATGACCAACACGAAGAACCTTACGATGAACCTGACCTTTCACTGCTTGTTGTGACTGCGTTCATGCAAGAGCAATTGCTAAAGACTGCACCTGCAAGTTGACATTTATTCGCTTGCAAGACGACATGAAACAACCCTAGAACATGAAGCATGCCAGTCTTGGGCAGACTGCCCAAGACTTGTGAAAAATGGAAGACAGACCCACATAACAACTGCATGCTGCATCATGTCCTATTGTTGAGCTAAAAAGAAAGGGCAGAGGGCTTACATGACTGACTTTGTGTCCTGTTCAGGCAGCGGACAGGTCTTTTGCACTTAAGGAGCGTACAAGCAAGCAGATTGCTGAAGACGATTGTGTTGAGACAACAAGCAAGGGCCACCACCTGTCAGACAGTAAAACACGTTAGTAACCCATTCCATGGATGACAACTGACAGCAATCAAAGAAAAGCACCAAGATCAGACAAGCTTAAAGGGCACAATCAACTTTCCTTCTATGGCGGGGGACTTCAAGGAGCTTTGCCGATCTACCACAACTCGGTTCACCCCAAAAACTTGGCTCACCCCAAAAACTTGGCTCACCCCAAAACTCTGTTGACGAGCAACAAGTGCCCTTCTATGTAGCCATGGCGACCGCAGACAAGTACTCCTACATATGCTGGGCAGTAACGACTGGCGCGGGGTTGGCCACCACGTGTCAGACAAAACGTGTTAATAACAGCCATTCCATAGACAACTGAGAGTAATCAAAGAAGCATGAGGGATTCTACAAGCTGAAAAGGCACAACCAACTTTCCTTCTATGGCAGGGGACTTCAAGGAGCTTTGCCTGTCCAGGCTGCCAGCATCTCGGTTCTTCTCAACTACTATTCACCCCAAAAATTTCTCGACGAGCAGCAAGAGCAGCGCCTCCTACGCAGCCATCGCGAGTGTGGAGGAAGTACGCCAACACATCTTTGGGTAGTAACGCTAGCGTGGGATCGGGAAGAAATAGGAGGAAGAGGCGATGCAGGCGGCCAGGCTCGTTTAAGTAAGAGAAGGTGGATGGTTCTAGGTGTTTCCAGCTAGATACCCATGTGTCAAGCGCCGATTAGTTGCTAAGTTAGGCTTACGCCCCGCCCGTTGCTGGTTCAGAGTTTTTAGGTTTGGATAAAAAGGGCGGCGGCGGCGGCGGCTAGTGTGAACGAATCATTTTCGTAGGTAGGTTTGTTACCGAGCTTCGGGCGTTAGGTCTGAGAATTTGACCTTAGGTCTGGTAGAGAGAGGTTGTCGGCGCCGACAGAGAGAGAACCAAGGGTTTTTGTGTCTATATAAGGCTCTTTTCCTGCTATTTTGTGTCTTTCAGTTCAGCGTTGTTCAGGCTTGTTTGCGATTTCGTCGGCATTAGGTCTTGGCGTTTATCGGAGAGACGGTGTGTGTTTGCGTCCTCTAGCTGTTGCCCCTGTATTGTCTGCCTTTCTTGTTGTTTCCTTGAGGTCTTTGTGTTTGGTCGAGCCCCTATGTTCCATCTTTTCTTTCTCTCCAGACGACTTGTTTGATACCTATGCTCAGAGCTGTGAACGTTTTCTTTGGTCTTGTGTATGCTGATTTTGAAGTGTCCCTATTGGAGGACTTTCATCATTCAAAAGTGTCTTTTGGCGCTAAGGTCACTCTTGGACGGTGTCAGAGGTGAGGAGTGTGTTTCGGAAGAGATGTTGTCAGGGGCAGCGATCGATGAAGTCCTTTGAACTGCAAGTTTCCTACGCGACTGCCATCCTCTGCGACAAGGCCAGTTTTATAGTCAACATGCTTTCAATGACTGTTTCATCTTTTGTGTTGTCTTAAGTAAGCAGAGCTGTCTCGCTGCTTCAAATGCAAGGGCAGAGTCCTAACGTAGGTGAAGGCGATTGCTGTGTCACTTTTTGCTTCACTTCTGGGACTCCGGGTTGATACTTGTTACTTTTCTTGTAATCGAATCTGGGAGTAACACAAATAAGAACAGGGAGTAACACAAACAATAGGTTGTGTGGGGGTATGACTCTATCCTATTAGAAAAGGTGCTACGTTCTCGTTTCCTTTTGATATCAAGTCAAGTCTTGATCTGCTACTTGGTCAGGCACCGTCGTTTTTGTCCATATGTTCTAGACTACTTGGGCAAACGAACGTTTCACAGTATCTATCTACGTTTGACAGTAGCTATCTGAACGAACTTATGACAGCCTCCGCTTACGCCTTACTCCCTTATTCGCTTTTAGTTTTAAGGCTCCGGCCGACAAGGCCGGTTTATAGTCAACATGCTTTCAATGACTTTCATCTTTTGTGTTGTCTTAAGTAAAGCTGCTTCAAATGCAAGGCGTAGTCCTAACGTAGGTGAAGGCGATTGCTGTGTCACTTTTTGCTTCACTTCTGGGACTCCGGGTTGATACTTGTTACTTTTCTTTGCAGAACTGAACGGGGAGTAACACAAATAAGAACAGGGAGTAACACAAACAATAGGTTGTGTGGGGGTATGACTCTATCCTATTAGAAAAGGTGCTACGTTCTCGTTTCCTTTTGATATCAAGTCAAGTCTTGATCTGCTACTTGGTCAGGCACCGTCGTTTTTGTCCATATGTTCTAGACTACTTGGGCAAACGAACGTTTCACAAGATTCTATCTACGCTTGATGAGCTATCCGAACGAACTTATGAGCCGATCCCAGATTCGTCTTACTCCCTTATTCGCTGCTTTAGAGTCATAAGGCTCGACAATGATAATCGTCGGGCACTTAAAGCCTCTTGTGTTACCTGATGCGCTCTGTGTTTCGTCTTGTTTTGATCATATCATGCATCAAGTATCTTTGTGCTTAATTGCAGTTTCATTCTTCCCTCACTTTTGGGACTCCTAATTGATTCTTGTTATTCTTTTTTGCAGAACTGAAGAAAAAACAAAGAGTAACACAAACGGGGGGTATGACTTTGTCCTGTTGGAGAAGGTGCTATGTCCTTGTTTTCTTCTTGACATGAAGTCAAGTTTTGATCTGTTACTTGTTCAGGCATTGTCTTGTTCATTTTTCTTGGTTTTCGGTTGAACGAACGTCTGATTATAGCTATGTATTGTCTGATAAGAGCTTTTCTGAACGTCTGACAAGAGCTTTTTTGTTACGTCTAGTTCCTTTTTGTCGTTTGGAGTGTGTCATCGGCGATAGTGATGGATGTGATGTGATGCGATGTGATGGCGATGTGATGCGATGTGATGTGATGGCGATGTGATGGCGATGTGATGTGATGTGATGTGATGTGATGTTGTTAAGTCACCGATGTGATGATCCTCTTGTGTTACTTGTTGCCCATGTTGTTTTCTGAACATATCATGCGTCAAGTGGCTTTGTGCGTTGTATTTTGTCTGCCCTTCGGTTGCAGCCTTGCTAAGTATTGAAGGTTTCTTTCTTATGTCGCCCGACCTTTTGCGTTTTTTCGTTGTGTATAAGCGCATGGGTCGCCTTGTAAAGTGTTGTTGGTAAAAGACATTTTGTTTTGATAATATCTTGCTGGTTCTGAATAGTGCGTAGTTCCATTGTAAAGGACGTGTTGGTTTTAGTCGCGAGTAGTTGGCATGCTCATTGCAGTTGTCATGCCTGTTGGACATTCTTGGATATATTGTCTGGTTGTAGAGCGTTGCTTATATCTACGCTTGGTGTGGTTCGCCTGTGCTAATCTAGGACTTGCTTACTCTTTCTTTCTCGTATAAGTTGTACCTATGTTCTGTGTTACTAGTTGTTGATCTGGCTGGCACAAATTTTTGTTTTGGTCCTTACATGATGTGTTATATGGCAGGAAGTTGCAGACGGTTATATTTTTCTTCCGCCTACTCGCCAGTCTTGATCAGGCAATGTAGCTGTTCAAGTTCGTCTTCATTCACGATATCTTAAGTGGTTACCCATTGGTACGTGTCACAACTAGAATCTTTTGTTTATTTCAGCTTGCTTTTAATGACAGTTTTGGGTCCATGCATGGTTTGGTTATTCACTATCAGTGGTAACAGATGAAACAAGGGCAACATGTCACTTTTTGTCACCTTTAAAAGAATTTAAAATATCTCACAAATGACAACAGTATTATACTCCCTATTTTTTGAGTACTCTCAAGAGATAGTGACGTCTCAGTGTCCCACATTCTCGAACTTCCGTCTGAGAAGCTGAATCTGGATGAGCCCGTCAAGACTGGCAGCAAGAACCTGAACCCCGTTCAAGTTGGGGTGCAAGTGATGGAAAATGTATGTCGGTGTGCTTCCTGTTTGGTCTTCACTGGCTACCTCATTGCTGTTGGTTGGTGGTAGTTACAAACCATTTGTCGTCATGAGCTTCCTTCGCTGGTACCCCAACTAGCCCCAGAACACCTCAAGTTTGAGCCAGTTATACCACTCGATACAACTGCCCTCAAAGCCAAAGCTGGTGGGGGAAGAGAGTGATTGCCATGGGAGGCACTGGTACGAGGGTATGTTAGACGTACCACTCTGTTTGATTGAGGGAATGCATCCTGTGAATACGGGATCTCTCGAGCTTTTCTTCCTCTTATTGCAAAAAAGAGTCAAGTCAGTTCATATAGTACAGTTTTGTATAAGTACAGTTCAGGCCTCAGCCCCCTGGATGCAGGCATACGAAGGAATTGGGCTTGTACACTCATCTGGTACGCTGCATGACCGGAACCTTCAACGGAATTCACGAATTATTGCATTCCAGCGGACTCCTCAAAATTGGCCGGCGAAGCATTAAAGTTAATTCCTAGTCAGCAGAACACAAAATTACGACTTGCAGGAGTGGTAAAAAGACCATGGCTCAGATACGTGTATGGCGTTTTATCCCGCAGGAGATTCACCTATGGTCAGGGGATGAACTCTTTGAGGTGCCTCCAGAGGCAAGAACATTCTGAAGCTGCGCCACCTGCAGCCATGAAAGGTTAAGAGACCAAACGAACATATTTCCCGCCATCACGTACAAGAAGGTGCACAGGCCGAACAAAAGATAACATACAAGCTGTTGCAACCCTTCCAGTTTCCCGTCACTCTCCCGTTTCTGTTCCAGTGCACGGGCTATTGCTGCTTCCATCCACCTGTTCTCAGCTTCGACCTGTGATATCACAATCCCAGTATCAGCACTACAACAACAGAACGAGACTAAAAAGTTTGACAAGGGATTACCGTATGCATCCTGGAACCTGTTCTGCAGCAGCAGCCCGCTGCCTCTCCACCTCCAGCTGCTGCTTCAGACATGCTTGTTCCTGCAGAGAGAAACCCAGCGTCGACTGATGTGTCAAAACATGAGACAGGACAATTGACATTTGCAACAGTTAAGTGCGTAAGGGCAATCGCGGATTACTCAGACAGCAGTACCTTCCGTACACGCTCTAGCCATCCTGCATCAACAAGCCACTTTTGTTGCCATCGACGAGGTGGACCCACAGCATTGAGAGAAAGAGGCATCTGGAGGTCTGGAGTCCAGCCATCCTCTCAATTCCCATGTCTCGTCAGCCAGGTGTTGCTTGTGCTAGTAACGCTGAAAATCCAACGAGACAGTCAGACAACTACCCGTGCAAATTCGAGGAGTACGCAGTCCTATAGCAGGAGGAAAAGAGTCTCGTTTTCGGAGAACGTTTGGACAGAATCTTCAGAGCTCATAATCTCACTGACTGCAAATCCAATCAGGGCAGAGAAAGAAAACCTGCTGGCAGCATCCTTGTCCATGAACCTGCTGAGCTGCTCACTGGGACCTGCTAACCATCCAGAGTCATGCTGAGAGGAGGACAGGCCGTTGGTTGTAAGAAGCATCGACTTCTCTGAGGGCTTTGACACATAAATTCCCATGTTCAGGGAACCTCTCGCTCGTTTGCGGAAATTGTCAAAACCACCGTCCAGCCTTGAGGAGGTGGGAGATAAGAAGCTCCTGTCCTGCAAGGGTAATTGAAACGGTGGATGGCCCCTGGCTTCGGGAGATATTCTTGTGATATCTTTCTCCATCTGCAGCAATGCAGCATCGACCTCCGCGTTCCGTGTCGCCTTCTCCATCTCTAGCGCTCTCACTGCTGCTTGAGCAGCTTCACCCTGCCTCTCGGACTCCGCAACTCTTAACTTCAGAAGCCGAAGGCCTACTATCATCACCAAGACTGGGCCAAACCAGCTCATCCTCGAAACGTGTTTCCTGCAGTAAGGCCTTTGCCAGCTCCCAGCCGGCACCATTATCCGCATCCGGAATCGCAAAGTCATCTTTGTGAATCCTAGCCTGTTCTCGCGGTGGTGGACAGCCATGGATGTATAGGATGCAAGGTTTCCTGGTTGGGGATGCTTCTCATCCGCAGAGAAGTTGTTGGCCAAGATGGTGAAGGTTCATGTCTCTCATTTGGAAGAGGTTGATACCTTCATTCGAACCCTGGGAAAATGACCAGAGCAAGGAGTCCCAGTTTATGCTGCTGAAGGGATGTTAGCGTCTGGGAAAATGGATGCCGGGCACATAATCAACCAACGAGGTTCGGAAGATCATTGGGGCGCCGTCTTCGCTGCAGCTGGGCTAGGCAAGACAGTGCCTGTCACTGTGGTTCAAACCGAAGCTGAAGTTGCTGCTGCAGGAATCGCTAGCAGTCAAGGTCTGCACCTGTTTCCAGGTGTTTCCATCTTTTGTGCCGGCTCCCACATCATGAAGACATGCTTGCAGCAGAATCATCTTTCACGTCCAGCTTCAATGCTTCGTTGGAAGCATGCATCCCACCTCTAATTTTCGCACTTTTGACAGTCACCCGAGAGAAATGTACCGAACTGCCGCAGTAGCCAGTACAATGAACATTAGTGCCCTCGTCTACATAGTTGGCCTGCACGGCCCAGGAGATCCAGCATGAAGCCTGTCTACATCCAGATGGTGGATTCGGGGCTGTGCTCGGATTGCACCCACAATAGAATTCTTGGATACCCACTCACACAGAACACCTGCATCTCGAAGTAGCCAAGCCCGCTCTTCAATGTCATGTACTTGGGACACCCCGGTTTACGGCTGCCCTTGTACATACAAACCAGCTTGCATCACATACTACCCAACGATCTTCCGCCAAAGCCAAGGTGTCCCTCACCACCGGGCCAGAGCACATCAACAGAGATGTGTCTGTTCCATCCAGGCAGCCCTGTACGATCCAGGTGCTCAGACGGTGTACGGCTTGGACCAATTTACGACTTTATTTTGATTTCAGTGTGACTCCATGGGCTGCCTTGCAGCTAGTGTAGTGGTGTCAGCGCAGCTGCCCATGGTGCAGACAGGGGTTCCAATTCTGGCGGTGCACACTTCGTGTTCACGTTCCTACTCAGTGCAGTTTGTCATATGGTCTTTTCAGCTTGGCCACTACATGGCGTTGCCTGGCTCTGCGGATGAGGAGCATCACCAACCAGCGCCAGGTCCTGTACGTCCATAGCTGTCCTCCAGCTCTTATCCGGCTGTTTGTACTGTCCTGGCCTGTATCTGGGCTCCGGTTGATATGTTTGACATTCGTGCTGCAGCCACGCATTTGGAGCTTTTGGTGGAGCAGAAGCTGGTCACCCCCACCGGACCCGGACAACGTTTCACGGGGCTTGGTGCTCGCTGCCTGTGACGCAGCATGACAGGATTTGGAAAGCGTATGTGAAATTTGTGACCAGGCCAGCAGGGTGTGCCGATTCAGACTTCTCTGAAGCTCGACCCCAACCATGTGGAGGATTTCATACAGTTTTTGGTGTCTGCCAAGAGGGGGCGGGAGGTAGCGGAGAAGTTGGCTCAGTGTTTGAATTATGAGACCTCTCAGTCTGTGACAGGCAAGATCAGGCACCAGCGCTAGCTGTGGCTGGAGTTGGGCCACTTGCTCACCACCCATGCGCCCGGTTGATGGTTGATGCTATCATTCGTAGGGGGGATTCGCAAGTTAAGTTTACTGATGAGGTAGGTCGACTTTGGACAGCTCTTGCAGACTACTACATCCGTAGAAGCTTTTTTTGAGAAAGCCAGAGATGTGTATGAAGAGGGAGCGATGACGACTGTGATAACTGTGACACATTTCACTCTCATTTTTTATGCCTGCACTCAATTCGAGGACAGCTAGGATGGAGACAATGGATGTGGGGCATCCCACGACTTGGAAGAGTAGGATGTCGCCGCATCGGAGGCAGCCGGGGAGCTTGACAATAAGAAGGAAAAACGGGGCTGCTTCTCTTCCTTCAAACAGTGGCAGAGCTGGTGTGGGAGCGCGCGCGAGCTTCTGCTTCTGTCAAACTTCTGGTTGAAGGATGATAACGATGTCGACATAAAGGCTGGATCGCCGGCCAGAAGTGGTAAGCAGTGTTCCCCTCAGGCAAAATCCACACAATGTGCATGAAATGGCATAAGAGAGCGGAGCTTTTCAAGGATAACCCAGCCAAGCAGATCCTTACATTTCACAGAAGCTGTCAACACTGTGGGCAAGCCATGTGACAAGCGCTATGGATGGCCTTTGCCCATTTGTACGAAGCCCACAACGATCTTGAGAATGTAAGGGTGATTCTCGATAAGGCCGTGCAAGACAGTTGATGATCTGGCTACCGTGTGGTGTGACTGGGCAGGGCAGGGCAGGGCAGGGCAGGGCAGGGCAGGGCAGGGCAGGGCAGGGCAGGGCAGGGCAGGGCAGGGCAGGGCAGGGCAGGGCAGGGCAGGCAGGGCAGGGCAGGCAGGGCAGGGCAGGGCAGGGCAGGGCAGGGCAGGGCAGGGCAGGGCAGGGCAGGGCAGGGCAGGGCAGGGCAGGGCAGGGCAGGGCAGGGCAGGCAGGGCAGGGCAGGGCAGGGCAGGGCAGGGCAGGGCAGGGCAGGGCAGGGCAGGGCAGAGGCAGGGCAGGAGCAGGGCAGGGCAGGGCAGGGCAGGGCAGGGCAGGGCAGGGCAGGGCAGGGCAGGGCAGGCAGGGCAGGGCAGGGCAGGCAGGGCAGGGCAGGGCAGGGCAGGGCAGGGCAGGGCAGGGCAGGGCAGGGCAGGGCAGGGCAGGGCAGGGCAGGGCAGGCAGGGCAGGGCAGGGCAGGGCAGGCAGGGCAGGGCAGGGCAGGGCAGGGCAGGGCAGGGCAGGGCAGGGCAGGGCAGGGCAGGCAGGGCAGGGCAGGGCAGGGCAGGGCAGGGCAGGGCAGGGCAGGGCAGGGCAGGGCAGGGCAGGGCAGGGCAGGCAGGGCAGGGCAGAAATTTCAAAGGTGCTCTGAACTAATGAGACGTGCAGCTGCTGAGCCTAATGCTGCAGTGAGGAGGAAAGGTAAGCACTTTGTGGGCGGCTAGTCATGCACATGCACGTGAACAAGAAGTTGGACATATCTGATGAGGAGTGTATATCTTGTTCTGTAATCTTGTGCTCGTGGACTGCTTACAGTTGCTGCAGATGGCGAAGAGCCAGTTGAGATGAAGCCCTGTGGACAGCTTCTACGTTGGCAGGAAATCAGAAATTCTGTTAACGTTGCCGAACCCTAGGCAAACAGCCTGGTCATTCTGTTGACTACAGGTGATGAAATCTAATCTTTGGATGTTGGTCCTCCTCATGTAGAGCTCCAAAGAGCGACACCTAGGCTAGGCTAGCCTCACGCATATCACTGCCGAGTTTCCGCACAACACCAATAGTGATGTTGTGGCTCATCCCTCTGTCCCTTGCATGATCTCAAACAGACGACAAGCTTTTCCATGGACTCTTGCCATTGTTGCTCAGGTCATTATGCATGAATCAAAGTTTGAAGCTGATGATACGGGGTTCAGTTCCGTTCCTCCCACCGTGACGGTTCAACGCTCACTCAAATTAACACTCTTCGCACACAGCTTTCAAAAGAGAGTTAGTTATACACTACAAGATTGACCTCTGCTTGCTTCTTCCGGTCGCTGGCCGAACAAGCTGTAGGCTCCATTAAGATGTCCAATCTTTCCCGAGACAAATCTATTCAAGTGCAGAGAGCTTATAAGTAACAGCAGACGGCGTTGCCTGCCTGAGCTTCATTTCTTCAAAGAGCAAGATTGAACTTGCTTGCTTTTGCAAGACCACGGTCGTCTGAACGTATGCGACTGGAGCATGATTCCACCCTCTGTTCTCCAAAAACAGACAGGAGGAAAGATTCCTGCACCTGCTTCACATCACATCACATGACAGCAAACCTTGAGGATAATGTTGTGTGTGATAAAACGGGAGGCAAGCCAAATTCCCTCCCCAATGTTGCTAAGCGAGCAGACCCAAAACACCTTGTAATGGATCTGCCTTTTCCAGCGCATGAATATTGCAATGTGTGGTGTGCACTTGCATTCAGTCTGACTCCTTTTGATGGTGATCATGAGTTGTGAATCACTTGATGCCCTCGAAGTGGCGCAGAATGGAAGTGTCGACCCGAGCACGCGCTGGAAGGAGGAAAGCCGGCCTCCCCCGCCGTTTGCTGATGTGTGTGATCTCCTCCGCATCCACATTGAGGGCCGCAGGCGCAGGTGCAGGTGCAGGTGCAGGTGCAGGCGCGGAACGAATGGCCTGGAATTTTGACAGGGACGATCTTGTTCATTGGTTATTAATACTGTAGTTTATTGGTTATTGTGTTGTTATTGAGGTCGTGGCATGAAACAATAAACCATATTGATTGCACAGGTGTGCAAGTGTTAATAAAGCGTTTTGTGCCCAGGCTGTAGTACGGCATGGGTGAGGGTCTGTAGGATACCTCACCGTTAGGTCGTGCAGCCTCGAACTACCTACGGTAGACAGGCCTTCATATCCGTCGTCGGCTGGTCAGAGTGGGAAGCCGTGGGAAACCGTGTAGCCCGGCCGGCCGGCTGGGTGCACGTGTCAGACGAATGAGCTCCTGGCTATCTATGCCAGGAGTCGACAGCCAGCCGACACTCTGACGGATCCCCCCTTTTTCCCATTTGTTTTTTTTTTTTGAATCGCCAGACCTGGTTCTGGGGCCCACCAAGCCCCTCAAACACTTGGCGGGCATGGGCATCTTCCATGCCCCAACTCCTACATCTTCACAAGGCACTCAGCCTCAAGCCTCAAGCCTCAAGCCTCAATTTCCCCTATCTTCAAGTCTTCATAAGCTTCACAGTTGTGAATGACCATCCAGAACCGCTGCACTACCATCTCTCTCTCGTTTCTCAAGTCCACACCGGTGACACATGAATTTGGCAGGCATTGCACATGCCAACGTTTTTCGTGACTAACAAAGGTGTGCCATCAGCCCATTAGCCCACCACATGCCAAGCCCACTTTCTCCGAATCTTCTCTCTTCCTCACACACTTCCTTCCTTCCTTCCTTCCTTCCTTCAATACCAACTGAGTTTGTGGAACATGTCCTCCTCCATGCTCATCTTCAAACTCATGCTCACGCTCCTATCAGCTTTCACCACATGTCACACCCATCTTCCCTCCCAGTGAGTGAACTTTGATGCAACATTGTCCTGCCTTCGCCATCGTCATACCGCTAACCTGCTGACTTTCTCAACCTTTCTATCCCACCGCCACAGTATACCAACTGGCATTGCGATTGCGAGCTTCCAACTTCACGACTTGCTCCAAGCATCGCTGCCCGCGCTATATGCATTAGGGGACGGACGCGCGTCTTGGCGCACGGCCTAGAACGGTCTCGGCATAACAAAATTAAAGAGTTGTTGCTTGGAGTACCCAGCTTATACTTCTTTTTCTCTCACTGCGATGAAAGCACTATTACATTTCTATAGTGCTTGGTTTTACCATTCGTTAATAGTTATTTCACAGTTCACTGATAACTTGTGACAGTTTTGCTGAAAACTATACGCTTATAGTCTTCCACCGGCGTTGGATTGTAAATGTGTGATCTCTCCGCATCCACATTGAGGGCCGCAGGCGCAGGTGCAGGTGCAGGTGCAGGCGCGGAACGAATGGCCTGGAATTTTGACAGGGACGATCTTGTTCATTGGTTATTAATACTGTAGTTTATTGGTTATTGTGTTGTTATTGAGGTCGTGGCATGAAACAATAAACCATATTGATTGCACAGGGGTGTGCAAGTGTTAATAAAGCGTTTTGTGCCCAGGCTGTAGTACGGCATGGGTGAGGGTCTGTAGGATACCTCACCGTTAGGTCGTGCAGCCTCGAACTACCTACGGTAGACAGGCCTTCATATCCGTCGTCGGCTGGTCAGAGTGCCGTGGAAACCGTGTAGCCCGGCCGGCCGGCTGGGTGCACGTGTCAGACGAATGAGCTCCTGGCTATCTATGCCAGGAGTCGACAGCCAGCCGACACTCTGACGGATCCCCTTTTCCCATTTGTTTTTTTTTTTGAATCGCCAGACCTGGTTCTGGGGCCCACCAAGCCCCTCAAACACTTGAGGGCATGGGCATCTTCCATGCCCCAACTCCTACATCTTCACAAGGCACTCAGCCTCAAGCCTCAAGCCTCAAGCCTCAATTTCCCCTATCTTCAAGTCTTCATAAGCTTCACAGTTGTGAATGACCATCCAGAACCGCTGCACTACCATCTCTCTCTCGTTTCTCAAGTCCACACCGGTGACACATGAATTTGGCAGGCATTGCACATGCCAACGTTTTTCGTGACTAACAAAGGTGTGCCATCAGCCCATTAGCCCACCACATGCTGCCCACTTTCTCCGAATCTCTCTCTTCCTCACACACTTCCTTCCTTCCTTCCTTCCTTCCTTCAATACCAACTGAGTTTGTGGAACATGTCCTCCTCCATGCTCATCTTCAAACTCATGCTCACGCTCCTATCAGCCTTTCACCACATGTCACACCCATCTTCCCTCCTGAGTGAACTTTGATGCAACATTGTCCTGCCTTCGCCATCGCCATACCGCTAACCTGCTGACTTTCTCAACCTTTCTATCCCACCAACCGCACATACCAACCGGCATTGCGATTGCGAGCTTCCAACTTCACGACTTGCTCCAAGCATCGCTGCCCGCTATATGCATTAGGGGACGGACGCGTCTTGGCGCACGGCCTAGAACGGTCTCGGCATAACAAAATTAAAGAGTTGTTGCTTGGAGTTTTATACTTCTTTTCTCTCAACTGCGATGAAAGCACTATTACATTTCTATAGTGCTTGGTTTTACCATTCGTTAATAGTTATTTCCACCAATCGATAACTTGTGAGCTGAAAACTATACGCTTATAGTCTTCCACCGGCGTTGACGGATTGTAAACAGGTGATTTCAGAGTGTCATTTGGTGCAACTGCTTCTTCAACAGACCGATGCAGGAAGTCGAGTGGAGCCGTGTCTCGGCCCCTGACTCGGCCGCCCCCTTACGCTAGGGAACGGACGCTTTTCTTTGATATGTATATGGCTCAGAAAGAAAAATTATCATTTCCATAATTTCATTCATACGAAAATATTTCTGCAACGAAAAATACATTATTTTAAATTCTTTTTAATTTCATGCACTAACCTCAAAGAGTGCGAATAACTCCTTTTGGCTCTCCAAAAACTACAAACGAAGGTGCAAAGGAGTTAGTCACTAACCTCCATTTCAAGCCGCAGTTGATCCTGCTTTGTGTATACCTTTTTGACCAATGTTAAACAAGTGTTGTGGAGATTTCCAGCCCTGGCGCCAAGACACATTACGGAAGTGTGCTCGTAAGTTCGGGAAAGACAAAACGTTTACGCCGCCTTACATCTTGTTTAAACAAAAATTTACAATGATTTACCTTTTTAATATTCTTTGTTGTTTCCGGGTCCTCCATTAGAGCCAACAAATCTTTTGAGCTCTTTACTTTCAAGTGCAATGGCAATCTCTGTAACGTCACATATACAGTTAGAAATTACGGATATTGTGGATATATTGCATCAATTATTGTAGAATGAATCGAAAGAGAGGACAACTTACTCATTTGAATTTCACTATGTTGCTGGAGTGTTGGATTGGAACCGTCTTCATTAAGGATTGGCTATGTTGGATCTTCAATATTTTGTTCCTAAAGCGGAATATATTTCTTCTTGAAAACTTGGAATATTTCGGGATATTTATAGTGCTCCATCCATTTGCCAAATTCAGAAAATTCTGGGTTGGGACCGTACGTTGGTGCCAGAGCATCAAGCTCATCCAAATGGCCTAGGCCAAATGGACACACATTTATAAGAACGCCGTGATTAAGCATCCTGAGCTTGGATCGGTACTTAGATGGGGTGCCTAAAGGGAATGGATGCCCTTGGTGCAAGTAGCTTAGGCAACCATGGTACAAGTTGTTAAGTACCAAGTCCCATGACGGAAATCCGTCCTTAGTGGACTTAAATAAAAATTCTTCTTCTTCTTCTTCATCAATTATTTGCTTGCCTTTTTTACCCTATAAAAGTGAGAAGGAAGTCAAGTAAATCTGGGGTTTAGGGTTAATACTATTTTAGATAAACATTAGAGAACTGAAGAACCATAGCCTTACCTCATAGTATCCACTATTATCGATTTTATTATCTATAATATCTATCTTATTATTGATTTCTTTGGCAGCAGCGGCTTATTCTCCTGCAAGCTGTTACACGCATTTGTTTTAGTTGTTTGGACTTTATTAAAAATGCAAACGAAATAGGTTTAAAAATACCTCCAATAGCAATTCAACAGAAAGTTGATGCCCGTTGAATCATTAATGCGTCGAGTCTCCAACTCTAACTGAGCTATTGTGCGGAGATTCTTTTTTATATCCTGAAACCGATCAAAGATTAAGTCAATATCTAAACAAAATATCAATATATCAGTCATGATATTTGATTTTACCTTCTTAATTTTGTTCAGTTCATCAGGCATCGCGCGAAGAAGCTATAGGTCTTGTTTGTTCATGGATAAGAACATAGTATGTGCGAGTAACATAGTATGTGCGAGTAACATAGTATGTGCAAGAACATGTTCTTCTATATGATAGCCGTTATATGGACTTCCCAAGGAACTGAGGTTGAGATGGATGGGACCTTATGAGGTGGTGGCAGTGTATGAGAATGGATCCGTGCAACTACGAGTGCTGGATGGGGATTTGCTGCCAACTAGAGTGAATGGGTGGAAGGTTAAGAAGCACCTTCACTTGAGGTTGTTTGCGAGGACGCAAACAGGTGAGGAGGGGAGTATGTGGAATGCAAAAGTTTGGGCAACCAGCTTAAATGAGTTCGTTTTGAAACAAGCCCACACTCTTTTGCTAGAAATGGTTTAACAAGGTCTCCTTAGGACTGGTGACGGCTCCTGGTCACTAGTTGGAAGGGTGGGCACAGGGTCTAAAGGTTCACAAAAGCCACCCAAAACCATGTTTTCCTGATTTCATTAAAAAACTCCCGGCTAGGAGCAAATCATAGAGGATCTTTTCCGTGTTGTATGTCCGCATCTCATCTTAGTTTGGCTAACCAGCGGGGTACATTGCCTATAAACGCAGTATTTGAAAATCAGGGCAAGTTTGTATGGACAACAAAAAAGCAAACGCGCAATGGAAAGTCCACATGTGTTGCGTCGGTGTCCACCGTCATGGTCACCGCTCTGCATTAGTGGGGAGGGTCGTGGTGGCACCGGACGTTCTGTGCATAAACCTTGCATCTCTTGCCCAATGTCGGCGCGGGAGTGGAGGAAGATTTCGGACTGCCTACCGCTCATGTCTGTACACCCGCGAGCCGCGACCCCCGTCTGCGAATCGTTTGGAAGTGGCTTGCCACTGCCTCGGAATATTTGCAAGCGATGGAGACCCCACCTCTCGACAGCCGAGTACTGAAACGAGAATTCCACATGGGCGATGGAAATTGGAAGTTGACCGCAGCTGGTGGCAATCACAACATGGGCAGGTTCCTTTCAAGCACGCCTGGAGTGATCCCGGCCTGCTTCATTGCTTGGTCCTTAAGGAATTTCTGGTTGAGGCGGGGGCGCGGTGCAAACTCGCGACAACTGCATGTTGATCAACACCGGATTCCACTCGGGGTTGGGTGTGAATGGTGTGGAGGGCAAAGGAGCACCGACATGTCCAGTGTACTTGGTGGTCAAGGATAAAATTGGAGAAAGTCATATTGCTACATGTGTGTCGAGGCGGTGTTAGTGCGGCTATCTGTGAAAGCGATTGATCATCATTGTATTCAACATTCTTGTATCATGAGTGTTTTGAAATGATTGCTTTGTATCATCATTGTCTCTGAAATCCTTACCTTCTTTGTTGTGTATGTGACGCCCATGTTCTCATCATCAATACGGCGTCAATCTTCTCGAACACATTCTCGAATCGTCACCACTCCCATGCTTCCTAGCTTCCTGCTCCACCAGACCGTGTTCGTTGTCTAGGTGCCTCCGGGGACCTTGCCGCGATGTGTTTGTTGTGTTCATAGCTTTGCTTGCATGCACGTTCTACCAAAGTGCGATACCACCGTCCGTGCTTAAGACCACACCGGTTCCTCCTACCGATCCTCGAAACAAACACGTAGCCTATCCCGTCGACACACCTCGATCCTGGAGCAAAGTTTTCCAATCCTACATCCCCACCATCATCGGCGCACACCCGAGGAGGGTGCTCTTCGCCTCCTTCACTTCTTGCTCGCATCCCCAAGGACCATTGAGTTGTCGCTGCGGCTTCACCACATGCCATATGACCCTTGGTCTCGGCTTCCTCGTTGGTCTCGCTTCAACGACACATATGAACCCGGGCACCGCCATGTTGTTCACCATGGGCTCCTTATTGAACGTCTTTCCGCCTCCATAGCGGGCTCCTCGCCCACCTCCTCCTCTTCCGTCGGCCACCGTCCATGGAATTGATTCGAAGGTCCATGAATTGAGCGCACAGGATCCACATCAGAAATGACATTACGGCATAAGCGAGCATTTGCTATCATACCCGATCCTGCGCACCGTCCAAAGCAATCTCCCTCTCAGATATGAATCAACCTCTTCAAGAGTCTTAGGGGCTTCGATAGGGGAAACAACCCGATCATCCGCAGTGTTGTAACACAATTTTAGTTCCGCTCGTTCGGCAAACAGTTGTCACTCCACCGCCAAGTTGCGTCGGTTCTCGAGCACAAAAGCGGTTGAGGCACACAATCCTTATCCAAGCTCCTGCGCAAGTGAAAAGTCCACCATCGCATCAGCACACCCGGAGGAGGGGCTCTTCGCCTCCTTCTTGCTCGCATCCCCAAGGACCATTGAGTTGTCGCTGTGCTTCACCACATGCCATATGACCCTTGGTCTCGGGCTTCCTCGTTGGTCTCGCTTCAACGACATATGAACCCGGGCACCACCATGTTGTTCACCATGGGCTCCTTATTGAACGTCTTTCCGCCTCCATAGCTGCTCCTCGCCCACCTCCTCCTCTTCCGTCGGCCAGCTGTCCATGGAATTGATTCGAAGATCCATGAATTGAGCGCACCTAGGATCCACATCAACAGAAATGACATTACGGCATAAGCGAGCATTTGCTATCATACCCGATCCTGCGCACCGTCCAAAGCAATCTCCCTCTCAGATATGAATCAACCTCTTCAAGAGTCTTAGGGGCTTCGATAGGGGAAACAACCCGATCATCCGCAGTGTTGTAACACAATTTTAGTTCCGCTCGTTCGGCAAACAGTTGTCACTCCACCGCCAAGTTGCGTCGGTTCTCGAGCACAAAGCGGTTGAGGCACACAATCCTTATCCAAGCTCCTGCGCAAGTGAAAAGTCCACCATCGTGGCTGTCCTCGACAATCTGTCACATTGGTTTTATGCCGGTAACATGTCGTCACAAGCACCTGCGCTTCCATCAAGACTTCTCTCACCATAGATGTGTCATCCGAGAATGGAAGACCACAATACGAAATACCTAGGATGTGGTGATGCCTTTGAACTGCATGATGACCCCTTCAAACTCTGCCTTGGTAAATCTTGTGTCATACTCTCGTGATTGGGGATCTAGATCCAAGCCTCTGGGGAGGTCTAACAACAACAAAGCATACGGTCGGGGCTCTACAAACCGGGCCATGTTCACTATGTTCCCACACAGTATCCCGACCTTGCTGGGTTTTTCTGGCTTGGAGTCGTTCACGATTGTCATCAGCTTATCCTCAGATGTGGTCGATTTCAAGGCACGTTGACTCCTCCGCTTCCAAGCTCGGCCTTGAATATGTGCTCCTTGAAGTTCTCGGTAGGGCACCCCACTCAAGGCAAGTGTTGGCCGTGACATGAAAGACACATCCCCACCGGTCAAATGCAAGCGGGCGTTCTCTAATGAATGTACGGTGTGAATGCCTCCACTTTCCATGACTTATAAGGACAAGAAGCACAAGAGAGAAACTCGATTTGGGTATAGCTAAGTGTTCATCGAGGACCAGTTTTTGAAGGCGGTGGAAGTTACTAATTTGATTCACCATGCGATGTCGGGATATCGTTCTGAACCTCTTCAATGTCTCACAGTGCAAATGCTTGGCGATGTCACATGGATGAGGTTGAGTTTTTGGCCTTGTCCACCCACGAACATTTGTTTCAATGTCAATTCTCGGCCAGACTTTCATGCATGTTGTCTTCAAGTTGTTGTTCCCAGCTGCAGACTGTTCGATGCCCTGGAAACACTTCCATACCCTCACTGGTATACTAAGCTCCTTTGTGTCAATGACCAAGTTTGCTCTAACTGGTTGTCTTCCTTGAATTCTGCCTTGATTTGTTTGTGAGAGCCCGAGCTTCCACACCTCGAGCAACTTGCGTCTCCCACTTCTCAAAGATTTCATCCACGTACTTCCACACCTCATCATCAACCTTCGCAACACAATAATCCGGTCCTAGGTTATCCACGAGGCGGTGATAGTGACCTTAGGTCCATGCTTGCTGCATCCCACTTAGGAACCACCCGCCGGCATATATCTCCAACTTCCAGTCTAAGTCACACTTGACCCATCACTAGCGGCCTTCATCTCGATTCGATGTACCTCACACGGTCGATGAAAGTAAAAGTCTTCCTGGCATCCGCAATGGTGTTGTGATCAGTGGCAACTAACCTCATCTCCTCATTTGTGAGGCCAGCAAGAACATATGCATCCATCCACGCATCTTGAACCAATGGATACAAGTCGGCTAGTCTAGATCGCTGGAAGGAATGATTCCTCCCAATACATAAAATTTGTACACCCCGATCCACCTTATCCATGTCAAAGAAGTTCTTGTTGGGACCGGGCCGGGTCTACAATGACAATCATGGGCACACGACCACCCACGTGGAATGCTTCATCTTTTGCATCAAAGCCTCCACCCAAGCCAGTCTAGCTTACGTACCTTGCCAAACCGACATAGTTCTTCCGGAGGTCTACAGCTGATGGACAGCTTTAACGTGGACTCCCATACTCTCTTTCCGCAATTGCCTCCTCGCAACATCTCTCCCTCTCGTCATCGCTAGCCGTCATCATCCGTGGCTGACGCCCTTGGCCTTCTCTATGAACTTTGGGAGCTCTTCCGCCCCTCTCGGACATCATGTGCCATTCGTTGCCGCGCACTTGTTGACCTCCACCCCGTCCTCCACGCCGATTGCCAAGACTCTCAATCCCTTCCTCTTTTCCTCGATTGTCTACCGCGGGTGACGGCTTGAACCCTTCGAGTGCCATGGACAGACCCAAATCCCCGGTCCGTTGCATCCACCTCTGCCCCATCGTCATCTTCCACGTCTTCGTCGTCGGGGCTGGATATGATCCACCGGCCTCGGGCCATCGGCGAATGCCATCGCCAAACCCCTCATTGTCCGGTCCCCACCCGCATCCTCATCTTCGTCTTCGTCGGCTAGAGAGGTTAGGGTGACATCATCGCAGCCATGGGCTAGGAAAAACCCGCGGAGTGTGGGCGGACTGCTTGGACTCAAGCACCGGACGTCCGTGGCTCGCAACCCCTCTTACCGGAAGCTTTCATTTCGCAAACTAGTTCTTTGAAACGTGTCCCTGAATTATATTTTGTGCCACCACCTTTTGTTGCGCTCATGCGCAGATCATGCATATCGGTGGCGGTTGCCAGCACACTGCAGTGCAGATGGATTTGCTGATCCCATTCGCACTAGGAGTTGCCATTTGATTTCCACTCGCAGATGCCATGCTAGGGGCCTTCTCAGCAGATGCCCTTTCGATGTAAGCAATGCATCATCCCGCACACCTTCTAAACATTGCTGGTGCAAAGCCTTGTGGAAGACACGATGTCCATCACCGTGTCGCAATGCCTCCAAAAGTTCTTGCCTTTTCCGCTCTGGTTGGCACGCCACAATGTCAAAGTTCTTCACCGCAGCACTGTACACTCTAATCCATTGCGGGTCCAGACGAAGAGGCTCCTTGTGCTTGAGCCAGATCAGCAATATGACGTACACCTGCTCATCCTTCATGACTGACTGCGTGAAAACAACTGCTCCCGCACATTTCTTTTGGCTGGTGTGGTTCGCATCCTCCTCCATCGACACATACAAGAAGAGCAAGTCTTGATTGGGTCGTTGTTGCACTGTCCAACTTCTCTTTGTAATGTCAAATGGCGAGATCATCTTGTACATCCGTGGATCAAGTCAATATCGGACCGCTTGTAAGGACTCTGGAAAGATGCCTTGGTCGGCGGGGATGCTCTTGTGGAAAGACCCGCATCAGGTGGCGCAGTTTGAGTTGTCCTTGGAGTCCGGGCTGGGTCTGGGCTCGTCGCCTCGTTCAAGGCCTGTGAGTCTGTACCCTTCCGTCGCGCCTTTTTTTTCTCCACCGGAGCGTCTGCGATTTGTTGGAGTCATTCTTCCGCTTCGGCCCCTTCGGAGGAGCCATTCTGTATGCAACTATGAAAGAAGTGAGATCACAGAAGTGTTTAGATTGTTAAAAGTCGATACACCATGAGCAACTTCTCGAACACGGGGCGATCTGCAAGCGGAGTTGATGCTCACAGACGACTAGCCCAGCCTGCTGCACCTCGAGAGCAACAGAATTGCACGCTGGCATGAGGAGGTCGGCGGTCTGATCTCTGCATGCGCCTGATGGACAAAGTGCGGGTGAGTGTGAGCGACCCGTTTTCTCCAGTCCGCGGCAATCTCTTGCTTTTCCCGCCCACACATAAGCTAGATGGAAATACACATCTTCCCGCCAAAGCGAGAATGAATCTATACCATCAAGAAAGGGGAAGGTGGGGTCGCTGTGCCTTCATGAAGGAAGACACAGGGCAAGGCAGGCTCTGTAATCAAGCAACTCCTTAAATGCTTTGTCGCCGGCGACCGTGTTTTGCCATTGTCCTGGCTAATGTGGCAAATGCAATATTGAGCATATTCTAAGGTATATGCTAGTTATGCCACGGCTAAAATAGTGTTCATGGCATAACGATGGGCACCTAGAGTGATTCAAAGATCCAGACTAGCGTACATACCACCGCTTCCTACCAACCGCAAAGTGGGCACCTCGACTTCATTGCCGGCATTTAGTGCGAAGGCTTATTTCGCAGCCCGAATTGTATCGAGTCTTGCGCATCCACTTCTCATCCACCTTGCGCATCCCTCCTCCTCCCTGGGCGTCACGCGCCCCTCCGTGTGAGAGCAATGGCCAGCAACGGCGGCGTGTTCGATTTTGCAAATTTCGGGCGGTCGATGCATGTCATTCGAACGGGTGGCCATGAGTCGGCGACTCAATTGTTGATCTCGGACGGATGCACAACCCCGTCGTAGTTTTAGAGGATGATTCACGAGCTATGGCGGCGGCGTCGTGCATAGTCCTTGAAGAGACCGGTGGCAGACTTCACAACGGTGGAGAGCGATGGCGATGTGCGTGTTCCGGATATGGAGAGCGGAGGATATGGTTGCCGATGGGGACCTTTTTTCACGATCCGGAGTACGATGCAGGCGGAGAGGATCGCACAAGAAGAACTCGTGCAGACGTTTAACCGGATGTCCGGTGCTCGACGCAGACGCCGCGACGCAGGGCCCGACCGTGTGCCACCACGAGGCGGCGCACCATCCATCCGGACTTCTTGGATCACCCGTGGCGGCGCGAAGATGTACCTCGGCGCATTTGGGCGAAACCGGATAACACCGGACGCCCGCCGGCGACAAGGTCCCTCCGGCGGATCGTGGGCGGGTCCAGAATACTATCGAGAATGTGCTACACAGTGGGAACACCGGGCAAGACTCGATGTGGAGAGTGTTGCGAGTCTCCGGACTTTGGTGAGAAGATCCACATTGTTGATTTTGGGCTTGGCTTGGAAACAATATCGCCGCGGGTGATGGCGGAGTTGCACCGGGAGTCGTCCAAGAGCTAATGTGGTCCGTGGTCCCGGATCTTTGTTTGGTGATTGTGATGCCATCCGCTTGGAGTTGCACGAGATGATGCCTCGCGCACATCCGCCAAAGGTGAGGATTTGCGTGCAACGAGCTGCAGCGTTGCCGTAAAGTACCTCCGGCGAGCTAGAATGGATTTGGTCTTAGAGAAGCATTGTTCAGGCCAAGTTGTGCGCCGATTTAAAGCGGCATTGTTGTGACAAAAAATGTTTAGAGCGTGTTGGCCATTCCAAATTGAAGGTGATTCGTGTAGCATTCTTCCGCATGACAAAAGGAGAGCAGGAGCAGCATTTGCAAGACCATCGGATCGATCGAAGGCGAAGAGGAGTTGTTGCCCATAGTATGGATAAACCGGATTCCACATGGGAAGAAAGCAGTGTGTGTGAGGGCTTTCATCGGGTTTTGCATTGGGTCACTAAGATACAAGAATGCGCAAACCGGTAGTGAAAAATGTTAGATGGACCGTAGGCTACGGTCTCAGCAACGCCATATGGATTACACGTCATGTGGATGGACGTTTTCTTCAAAGGTATGCGGAAGACGCGAATCGGGAAGTCTTCAACTTGCCGACTCGTACGAAGAGGAGATCTTCATTGAGTATGCCAGCGTGAGCGGTCGGTGTGCTCCACGTTTATTCTGACTACTTTTGCAAGCTTTGGATGAAGTATTTCCGGGTTAAAATACCAGTTGCGGTTTTCGATCTGTGCTGCGATGACCTAAAGAGGAAAATAAAAGACGCAGGGTCGGACCACGTACAAGGTGAGATGGCGGTCCTTATTCCAGGCGGTCACCGGATGTCCGGCGCCGAACTTTGGCGCAACCCCATTGCCTCATACCCTTTTCTTGCGAATGAAGGGCAGGGCTTGAAACAAACCGTGTGCACATTGCTGACGCCCTTATTGTTGCGTGTGCAGACAAGAATGTGGAGCTGCTCAGACTCCACAGGGAACAACAACAGAAGGAGCGCGCGAAAATGGCGCGGCACCGGCACAAGTGCTTCGGGCAGGCGGCTAAGTTCATTGGTATTGCCATAGATGGTATGGACCAAAAAAAAACAGAGTTGCCCCATTACCGCAGATTGCCAAAGACGGTTGATTCCGGAGCCCTTGTCGGGCTTCATGTTCTAGGTGTGCTGGTGTTCAACTATTTGGTGCGCACCAGAGTGTATTTGAGTTTCCCGAATGTGAGAAATGATCCGAATGGGCTGGCCGTGATTGACATGTTATCAATACAGGAGGCCGCTCCCCTATTCTATACTTGCGGATGGACAACATGCTCAAAACAAGAATCGGAGGTATTGGCATATCATCCATGCTTGTGGCGAAAGGTATCTTCAAAAATCAAGGTGGGGTTTCTTCTTGTTGGCCATACCCATCATTGACTCGGTTGTGCTAGGGTTGAAGGATGCTTTCACATTGCCGAAATGATAGGGTTCTTTGGAGCGGGCGTACACCCCATCACCGCAGATTCACATCAAGGAGGTGCGGACTTCAAGACCTATCTATGGCCGAAGGGGATCTGCACGTATGACTTGCATAATCACGATTTTCAACACCAGTTCAAAATAACAAGGAGAAGCTGCTATCGGAGAGGACGTGGGATGCTAAGATGCAAGGAGTTTTCAAGTTCGATCACGTCACCGGAGGGTGGTGTGCGCTATTACGTTCAGGTGCCACCACGGGTGATTGTGGCGGCTCCATTGTTGCCGTTGGTCCCATCACATGCCCAAGGTAAAGGAAAGGGACAAGCAAAGCGGAAGGATGATGTCGTGTCGATGGCGATAGTCTCCAAGCGATGGCGTAGTGGCGTGTAGTGGCGGAGTCCATGAAGTAAAAGCGGGCCTAGAACGCGCACGACATATGAATGTGGAGCAACTATCATGGTGGGATACGTTGGGATGAGCAGTAGCAATAGCCGAGAGACTAGCGGTGGCATTCCATTCCGTTGGAGGAGAATGGTCTTGGTACACTCGCGATGAAGAAAAGCGAGGTACCACCAGACCCTCCAGACTCAACTTTGGTTGATCCCGCAATGGCGACGGATTTTTGGACATGGTGGAGGTGTACAGGGCACATCAGTGCGGAGGGAGGGCAAGGCGAGGCTCGGTCGAGGTTGTGTGAAGGAGATTGAGGAGGGAATGATGGTTGCTGTCAAGGCGGGATGATCCAGAGGCGGACCATTCGGCTCGCAAAAGTGGTGGAGGTGGACCATGATCTGGGTCCCTTTCATGATAGTTCATTGGTGGCGGACGGAGAACAATGATGCATTCGAGGGAAGGTACATGGAGGAGTTTGTGATACGGCGCCCACGGTCGAGGTTGTGTGAAGGAGATTGAGGAGGGAATGATGGTTGCTGTCAAGCGGATGATCCAGGAGACCATTCGGCTCGCAAAAGTGGTGGAGGTGGACCATGATCTGGGTCCCTTTCATGATAGTTCATTGGTGGCGGACGAGAGAACAATGATGCATTCGAGGAAGGTACATGGAGGAGTTTGTGATACAGCGCCCACGGTCGAGGGAAAAAGTGCGCGATCAAAGAATGGAGGCGAGGGCGTCGGAGAAGCATTTGCAAAGCCTCAACTTCCGAGACAATGTGCTGGCCTATGATTTGTGACAAGGAACAAGGCGTTGCGAGGGCGACAATGAAGGCGATAAAGACCAAAGTCTTTGAGTTGCGTCGAGCCGGTGATGAACCGGCGAGACTTCCGCCGGTGACACGAATGTCATGCCCCGAAGACATGATTGACTCGGAAGACCTCGACAATGTGGAATCAACGGATGAGTCCACGGGCGTGGTGGTGGACCGGTGGATGTGGACTCGGAGAGGAGCCGGACGAGGCAACCTAATATTGTCAACTTTCCAGTTCCTTGTACCAGGAATGTTATGTCCCCTCGGGCCTGAATGCAGTGGTTTGTTTTCGTCTTTTCGTGGAAAGGTTTAACAGCTTGCCATCGGCATCATCTCTGTTTATAGGAAGTTGACGGTGTGATAATGTCCGGAGCACGTAAACGGCGACTATGTCAGAAACCAGCAATCTGGTGCTCTAATTTTGTAACAATGTTCTGGTGGTTTTGTCCAGTTGAGAGTAGCAGGCTGCGAGGTTTCAATGGTGATCATGCAGGTCATCTATGTTCTGCGTTGCAGTGTGGCGAAGTGTTCCCGGAGGATGGTCACGGCCGGGATGTCCGTGGCAAAGGTATGTAGCAGCAAGTGCGCCAATGTTTTTGGTTCTAGTTAGGGACCGCCTAATGACTATGGGGTGGAACGGACGGGGTCGATCTCGGCGGTGGCGATTCGGAACAGGGCGCACACAGCGTAAAGCGGTGAGTACACGACGGGCTCAAAAGCGGCGTCTTCCTCCACTGCTTCCACCGCCACAGAGGTTGTCTTCCACCTCCTTTGTGGTTTTGTGCACGCCGCGCTCATCCCTCCTCTGGCGAGAGCCGTCCTCACGCCATGCTCCTCCACCTCCTTCCGACCTCGGCGGTGGTTTGCCCTTTGATTTGCCCCTCCTCCTTACGTCCCATCCATCCAACCTTGCCTTCTAACTGTGTTTGCAGCCCTTACGGATGAGGACTCGCAGAGGTGGCTACGAGTCACCACCTCGTATCACAAGGGAGGATGTGGAGGCAAAGCGAGGCGGAGAAGGATGGAAGTTGCCCATCCAGGACTTGTGTGGAGGCCATTTGGGTCTCCACTGCAGCGTGGGCGGGGAAGACTATGGGGTGGCCATCTCCTTCCATGCGGAGGGTGGCGGTGGCATCGTAGATTTTCCGGATCTTTGCGGTAGGAAAAAGCCAAGGGGTGGAAGAGGACTATAGGATAGCGAAGGAGGGGTTCACGGAGGCGAAACAAAGGGTGCAGCAACTCCAGCCAGTCGAGAGGAAGGAGGGTGAAGGAAGAGCATGACTGTCCGGTCCGAATTGTTTAAAGCTTCCGTGACCTTGCTGCCGTGAGTCCATGTGACTTACGCGAATGAAGGTTGCTGCAGAGGAGGCCACGCCGGGAGCGGGGTGGTGGAAGTGAAGGAGGAGGCGTAAGCACTTACCTCTGTACCTTTTCGCTTGAGAGTTGAGCATGGTTGTCGCATGCACTAACGGGCTGTTCATTGTGGCGAGCAGTGATGGGGACACCCTTGGCAAAGCGGAGAACCTTGGAGATAGGAGCGTGAAGTGGGTTACCTAGGTTTTTTGCAAGCGATCAGACTAGAAGCGGGGGCGGGAGGAAGAGAAAGGGAGGAGAGGGGTTGGATGCGTAGCTTTCTCGTGGCTTCCGGGTCGAGTTGGGGCAGCAATCACATGATTTTGTGTATGTCTTTTCGGCACGTCTGATGTGCAAGCCATGGTCTGCCGCGAAGTGTGAAGCATTTACGGGGGTTTGAGTTTGGGGAACGCCTGATTCGGGAATGTTTTGTCCGTCACCGGACAGCCGGTGGCTATGAGCCAACGGCCAATGTCACCTGGCATGGACTGGAGGGGCGGTTATATGTGAACTACACCATATCGGTTTTCCAATATTTTATTAGCGAGAAATGTATTCATCAGCATATACTTTGTACCTTGGGGATGTATATTTGAATAATATTATTCCATGTATTTTACATGGATAACACTAAGGCCCACAAACAGGAGCCCGCTAGTGATGCATTCTCCAATTGTGTAACATGACGGTCTACACTTTTCCATATGCCGGTTTGTAAAGGTAGCTTTGGTCGTAATGTATCCCAAAAGTGACATTGAAATAAAGCCTAAATAAATGTTCTAGTCTGCACGCCATAAAATTTATAAGGATCTCTACTTTTCTCCCGAATGCCTCTTTTGTTTAACCATGAGACATCGAGGTGTGGAAATATTGCCAATAAATTTCAAGTTTTGATGAAGTGGAATGGGTTTGGGTGTACTGTGCTTGGTATTTTTAGCAGCCGTTTCCCACAAACCCTCAAAATCAACGTTTCGAGTTTTCTTAAGTGCAAATTTTGATAACATATTTGGCCCGTCTCCGGAAAGTGGAGTGTGTCACTAGCCCTAAGGAGACCTTGTTGTTTGGTGAAGACATGCAGGGAATTTTTTTGCTTCTTTTTGAGTGGGAGTTGTTTCAAGCAGGTGCCTCTTCGAAATCTGGGCCGGTAGTTAAGAGAGATGGTGGTGAGCTAGCGTCCGTGTGGGGACTATAAACAGGGGCAATACATGGGACACCATGGATTGTTGATGTCTTGTTCAAGGAGGACAGCCATACAGATCCCAGGGTCCTCTCACCCTCTTGTAAGAGCTCTCAGCAGTGATGTGTAGGACGCTTGACCACATAAGAGGCTTAACAACATAAAATTTGAAGCGGCTGAATATACATCAAGCGGCTTTTGACGGGAATATACACGGATCGAGGTTTTCGATGGGCATTGAAATGCCATATTTAAGCATACCCTGCATAAGAAGGCACACAATTAGGTTGTCGTAGAGAATTTGATATCTTTTAGCAGCCCACAGTGGTAGACGAAGGGTTTGACCTACAGATAGACCATTGTTTTCAATGGAAATGATGCCCATGTCGTTAGTGCATGCCATTCATTAAACAACAGTAAATGAACATGGGCGACCATCTCTGCAGCAGCATCGAAGGGAATGCATACGGCTATTTCTATATTCATGCTATACATCCAATCCAGACACGGTCGACGTCGTTGTGCACAACAGCCGAGGGTGTGAAGGCTCTAAAAACACCGTAAGTGACACACCTAGGCGTCGGCATGTCGGCGCCCAAGTCATGCCCAAAGGCTACGTGCCTTGGGCACCGGCATGCCGGCGCCCAAGATTCATGGCCTTTGGCAATGACTGTTGGATGTCGGACAGACACCCTCTTTCTGCTGAGAAACTACCTGAACCGTAACGGCTTCTCGGGACTTCTCAACGTCGGACAGACACCCTAGGCTAATGGCTAAGAAACCACCTGAACCGTGAGAATTTTATTTAAGTCCACTAAGGACGGATTTCCGTCATGGGACTTGGTACTTAACAAACTTGTACCATGGTGTGCCTAAGCTACTTGCACCAAGGGCATCCACTCCCTTTAGGAACCCCATCTAAGTACCAATCTAAGCTCAAGATGCTTAATCACGGCATTCTTATAAATGTGTGTCCATTTGGCCTAAGCCATTTGGACACACATTTATAAGGATCTCTACTTTTTCTCCCGAATGCCTCTTTGTTTAACCATGAGACATCGAGGTGTGGAAATATTGCCAATAAATTTCAAGTTTTGATGAAGTGGAATGGGTTTGGGTGTCTTGTGCATGGTATTTTTAGCGGCCGTTTCCCACAAACCCTCAAAATCAACGTTGAGTTTTCTTAAGTGCAAATTTGATAACATATTTGGCCCGTCTCGGAAAGTGGAGTGTGTCACTAGCCCTAAGGAGACCTTGTTGTTTAATTGAAGACATGCGAGAATTTTTGCTTCTTTTGAGTGGGAGTTGTTTCAGCGGTGCCTCTTGAAATCTGGGCAGTAGTTAAGAGAGATGGTGGTGAGCTAAGCGTCAGGTGTGGGGACTATAAGCAGGGGCAATACATGGGACACCATGGATTGTTGATGTCTTATTCAAGGAGGACAGCCATACGGATCGAGGTCCTCTCACCCTCTTGTAAGAGCTCTCGGCGATGATGTGGGGCAGCTTGACCACATAAGAGCTTAACAACATAAAATTTGAAGCGGTTGAATATACATCAAGCGGCTTTTGGCCAGGGAATATACGGATCGAGGTTTTCGATGGGCATTGAAATGCCATATTTAAGCATACCACAGAAGGCACACAATTAGGTTGTCGTAGAATTTGATATCTTTTAGCAGCCCACGGTGGTGAGCGAAGGGTTTGACCTACAGATAGACCATTGTTTTCAATGGAAATGATGCCCATGTCGTTAGTGCATGCCATTCATTAAACAACGATGAAATGAACATGGGCGACCATCTACTGCGGACATCGAAGGGAATGCATACGGCTATTTCTATATTCATGCTATACATCCAATCCAGACACGGTCGACGTCGTTGTGCTGTGACCCGAGGTGTGAAGGCTCTAAAAACACCGTAAGTGACACACCTAGGCGTCGGCATGTCGGCGCCCAAGTCATGCCCAAAGGCTCGTGCCTTGGCGCATGCATCTTGGGCGCCCAAGATTCATGGCCTTTGGCAATGATGATGGATGTCGGATGACACCCTCTTCTGTGAGAAACTACAGGCAACGTGACTGGGACTTCTCAGCGTCGGACGGACACCCTAGGCTAATGGCTAAGAAACCACTGAGGTGAGAATTTTATTTTAAGTCCACTAAGGGCCATTTAGTCATGGGACTTGGTACTTAACAAACTTGTACCATGGTGTGCCTAAGCTACTTGCACCAAGGGCATCCACTCCCTTTAGGAACCCCATCTAAGTACCAATCTAAGCTCAAGATGCTTAATCACGGCATTCTTATAAATGTGTGTCCATTTGGCCTAAGCCATTTGGACACACATTTATGAGGGCGCCGGCATGCCAGCATCCTCATTTCAACATATACTTTGTGCCTCCTTTCGTTTGTATGTGGAAAATTAATAAGGTGGTAAGACTTGGGGGTTGGGAACAAGAGGTCTTGGTCTTGGGTTCAAGTCTTCTTGTCTTGGTCTTGGGTTCAAGTCTTCTTGTCTTGGGTTCAAGTCTTCTTAAAAGGCACCACCCTTTAAGGGTAAACTTTTCCTATTATGTAGGGAATATGTAACATGGATTGAAAGGTAAACTTTTTCTATTGTGTAGGGAATATGTAACATGGATTGAAATGGGAGAGATTAAATTCCGAGGTTACTAGTTCGAGTCATGCTTCTTTGTTTTGGCCAATATAGTTTGTGTTGTAAAAGTGATAGATAATTGGTTTGGTTTAAAATTCCCTTATTTTAACAATTCGTAGTCTTTAACTCAAAATCATAGAAATTATTTTCAAATTTCAACGGTTTTCTAAGCACGCTGTTTGAAATTACCCATGCCCTAATATTCATGATCCCAATTTACTTGAATCAGAACGGTGAAGAGAGACATGACACGGCCAAGTTTCTTCCCTCTTCTCGAGCTCAGTGTAGGCCGCGACTATCTTTCTACGGAGGTCATAGCAATTGAATACGTTTTTTGTGTGTTGGACACCTTCTTTGTGAGCGACCAATGCTGCGACGTGATCGGAAGTGTGAAAGGTGGTGTGTTTTTTCTCATTCTCTTGCGCAACCAAGCGATGCATGGCCTAATATATATGTAAGTCATAATGTGCATGGATGCACGACAAGTGGTTGTAAGCCCTAGTGTTAATGCGGACCTTGAACTGCACACCGGCCTCCTAAAACCTATTTGGGGCCGGCATGCCCGGCGTTCTATGGAGGGAGCATAAGAGCATAGGGTGCTAGCATATTGGTACCTTCATCAGTATATATTATTTGCGTATCATAAAGTTTTGTTGTCTCCTAAAGTTGGTAAAGTGGTAAAAAACTTGGCTAAGAATCATAGGTCGCCAGTTCGAGATCCAAGTTGTAGTTTTTATACTAGTTAAGTTGAGTTTCTTTTAGGGCGTCGGCATGCCAGTGCCCACACACATGTGTCATGCACCATACCTGGAGACAAAATTTTGTTCAAACGGACCAAACTGCAACGAGGCAGTAACAAGACCCAAATGTGTAAACCGAGAACATTGAGAATCACAGGTTTTGGGACTATACCCTGCTGACGAGAGCCGTACAAGAACAACTACGTGCGCCAAAGGGCTCAAAAGGGCAGCCCATGATTCGAGCAGAAGGCTGTGGGGAGGACTCAAATCGCTGATAAAGGAGCGATGCTTTTCGAGATAAGTCGATGGTGGATTCTGGTGAGTACTGAATTATACCTTTATTGTTTTATGCAGGCCGATCTATCCTAGAGTTGGCCAGTCTGGCGGACTGGAATCAGCTGACTTGTGGCAAAGGCTTTGGAGTGAAGTGATTGATAAGTTGAAATGGCTAGCACACTGGACTCAGGAAGGGCCTAACACTAATTTTGACGGAATGCCATACATAGTTTCTCGTAGAGGAAGGGATTGAAAGTGATGGTGTTTTTGCATTCTGGCTAGACAAACGAGAGCACCCCAGTCCAGGAAGCTCGTAGTCCTGCTGCCCAGCTCCCTTCAGTCCATAGGATAGGCGGTCAGTTTGAGTGGAATCACACTCCCATTCGGTTTATTGATTTTGAGGAAAATCGTGTTGGTGCAAGGATGGAGTATGAACCAGCTCCTAGCAAGAATGATGAACCGAATTCACACAGGAGATGGCGTTGAGAAAGATGAGCAGTTCTTGGCTGGTGAGGCTTTGACATGCTATCGTGATTGCAAGGAGAGAATCTTGAAGGATGCTCATGCGCTGTTACAAGCAAAGCGGGCAAGGAAGCTGCACCCAAAGTTGATAAGAAAGAGGCGGGCTCATCGGATTCAGCGCAATCTGAGTAGTTGAGCACCATCTCGTCAATCACCCACCTGAACTTCTCCTCAAAGTCAGCAAGTGACATACTACCATGCCTACCAGGCTATCACCTACCTGGTAGACGAGATGTTCGTCAAATTTGGTGAGATGTTCCCTGTGGCATCGATAGAAAAGATTCAAGAGCTATCAAAGTTTGTGATCAAGCCTAACGAGCCTTTGAGGTCTGCATACCTGAGATTGAGACAACTGGTGAAGGACAGACGATGAGAGAAGCAGCCCAGATCTACATCGTAGCTCTGCCAGGGAGGCAAAGGAGGGTGATTGCCAATTTCTTGCACATGCTGCATGGGGCAGATTATGAGCTAGAGCAACCCTATGAGATGGCTGAGAGGGTCATGAAAGGCGATGCTGTCACTAATGCATATTGGGAGGAACACAATGTGACTCTAGAGGACACCCAAATGCTTCAAGCTCACAGAAGCCTCAAGGGAGAGCTCCATACCGTGAGCATGCCTAGGTGAAAAGTCAGCGAAGAAATTCACCACAGAAGGAGCGAGTGGCCCCATAGTGCTATGACTACCAGAACACTAGTGGAATGCTTGCGGTGCAGGGGGCCGCACAAAGCATTTGAGTGTGAACAGCGGATCGGTGGGACGAAAGAGAAGGAAGTGTGCAAGGCCTATGGTAAGACAAGGCACACTGAAGCTGCCTGCTGGCAAGCTCATCCTTAGCTCAACCCCAAAGGTGTGGGTGAGCGGATGACTGACAAGCCGAAATCAGCTGCGAACTATACTCGGAAAGCGTTGTTCAATGAGGTGCAGAGGCTGCAAGAGCAGCTGGCGATGAGTGTGAGTGTAATAGGAAGCCCACATGCTCCTGTAGATGAGTATGACTCGGATGAAGATGTGTATGCATTGATGGCTAGAAGGCCTGCTCATGTAAAGAAAGTGAGCATGGATTTGGGAGGGGGCGTCAAAGGGAAGCCGGTTGAGGATAGAAATCAACTCAAGATGCCCAAATCTTTCAGACATGTTCAAGATGAGGATGTTGGATTACATCAGGAGAAGGTGTCACCCAGTGCAAAAGTTCTGATGGAAAAAGCAATGGACATGCCTATGGTAAGTTTGCATGACCTTGGAGTCAGGGTGCAACCATTTGTGGACGGACTTTCGCTGACGGACCAGCCGGGCGGACACTAATCCCGTGTCTGTAGTATGGGGTTCGAGCCCAAGGGAATGGTCTGCTCCGTTTGCTTACTATTCACCTACTCCGGATTCCTAATTGATCAGGGTTGCTACCGTAACCGAACCTGTTCCACTGATTCCTCTTGGGTGCGAGGGTGGGCGGCGGCCTCACCTTTCTTGCGATTCACTAGTCCGGCCACTATCGTTGCCCAATGCCGCTGCCGGACCTTCACTTGCGGGGGAGCGAACCGCGGGTGCAACGTGACCCCCCGACCGGGCGCTACTATGGCAATCGCCTAGCTACGTGGACGTGGGACCAGAGGCGATGC
This sequence comes from Anthoceros angustus, assembly GCA_010909165.1. Lineage (NCBI taxonomy): Eukaryota > Viridiplantae > Streptophyta > Anthocerotopsida > Anthocerotales > Anthocerotaceae > Anthoceros > Anthoceros angustus. Next base: position 352,655 of record MU008204.1, read on the forward strand.
TCAAGGTACCGCCCTACCCTTCCGACGAATCGAACCGGAGTGCATACTACTCTTCGCATGTCAGCGCCCGGAGGTTACAGCCGTGGGCCCAACCGTACCACCGCCCGAACCGCCTACTTTGTACCCTTCGCTCACCTTCCTTCATGTTCCATAACCAACACTACCGTATAGGCCCGGTATGGCCGAACGTTTAAGGACTCATACAAGTCCTTGTATTCCCTCTCGTCTGGGAGTCTTTCCTTCCACTCCGCTCTCGCCGCTCTCGTTTGCACTCTACCATGCCTCGGGTTAGTGTTGTGTGTTCCGATGAAGGCCGGGCTGCGCATGCAGCACCTCCGCGTCCATGTCCGCACAGTCCAGCCAGTCCGGGCTCTACACACCTTCCTTAGGCAGCCAGCTTCTCTTGTCCACTCCGGTCCGCTTGTCACCTGCGAATCGCCCTCGAGGAGCAAGGGTCGCAGTTCCTCCGCACCTGCAATCACCTCCACGCGTTAGGGGGTTCATCACCAGAACCTAGATAGACCTCTCCGAAGCAGTCTGCCCGCTCGGTGACTCGGGCCTCGCACTAGCACTTGGCTCACAGGAGCCCGTATGCACAACGTGGTATCAACCCCAAAAGAAAAATCACATTATAGGGGTGGCAACCCCCCTCTTATATTGCTCCTAAGGCAGTGCCTTTATTACATCCCTAAAACTAGCCCTCACTGACCTACACGCGTGCTGAGCCAGATCCTTGTCGTGACTACCCCATTCACGGCGGTGGCTGTTGATCAACACTCCCGTGCATCCGGCGCACTTCCCAACCACGGTGCACGAGGCGCCCAACTTGATTATTCTTGACCCATGTAGTCATGGGCAGACCCCCACCTCAAACCACTGGGCCTACCCACGGGCGGGTGACAACCACTTGTCACCACTAAATCCTCCTCGCTCTGTGGCAGTGCCTGGGGTTCATCTTTGTCTCCTTGTACCACAGTGGGCTCCTACGCCTAGTCCGTCACAGGAGGGACCCGAGGTCCGTAACCCTTAAACCTCCTCTTCTTCCCTCCCTTTGACCCGGCCCTTTGATCAGGCCCTGCCCCCCTTTTTTCGCCTTAGGGCTATTGTGTCTGCCCTCCGGGCCCCAACAAGTCCCCCCTTAACGCTGGAGGCCGGACCTCTGAGTCCGTCCTCAGACCTTGGGGGCGGACCTCGGCACTTCCCTGCACAGGTCCATCTTCCCATCCCGGCCTTCTTTCCACCGGAGCGTTCTCCCCTACACCCCCCAAGCTGGGTGCCGAGTTTGGGAGGCCTACCTCTTGGTCCGCCGGGGATTCTCTACTCGGCAGCCGTCTTCCCTCGAAGGACACCTTCTTCTTTCATCTCAAGCAGGCACGTGGGTTCCTGTGGCGTTCTCTCCCAGCCCTTCCTCCCTCTAGGCTCCCTCCCACTAGTAGAAACAAGGTGCTGATATTACGGGTTTTTATAACGGTTTTGGGATTATTTGTAACGTTTAGCGAGGATTTGTTACGGGTTGCAGCTTGGGTCCCGAGCCTAGCAAATGTTATAAAAATTGTAACATGAAGGTTGTGACAAACAAATTTGTTACGGTCTTGAGGTCTGGTCCTAGGTTTGGTAACCTGGGTTTATCAAGGTTTAAAACCCGGGTTCTGACAAACCATGGTAGACGCATATGCGTGTCTGACATTTATGTCTCCGCCGCCCCAAGTCCCAAATCTGGCGGTGCAACCAAGGATGTGCATATAATTATGCACATCAATGGCAGGATTTCGATTCCTTTAGGAGCGGCCTTGTGACATGTGGCATGTACATAGTACATACTACACGCCATATTTATACATACATAAAATACATATGGCATAAATATATGCTTCTATAATATAATAAAACAAAAATAGAGATTTTAATTCATCATAAAATGGGCCATGAATGATGAATGACCCATTCATAATGACCCATTCATAAATGGGTCATCATGAATAGGTCATGAATTATGGCCCATTATTCACATCGTGTATAGCCCATGTTGTGGGCATTTCACGTTCTTTGGTTGAGATCCCTAATAATAATTCTTGCCGGATATTTCCCGGACTTACTGCTCATGACAAACTTGCGGCCTTTGGATCGTTTGGGTTTTGGTCCACCAAGCTCTGTTGCTTTGTCCTTTGGATCTTTTCGGTTTTGGTCCACCAGGCTCTGTTGCTTTGGCCTTTGGATCTTTTGGGTTTTGGTCCACCAGGCTCTGTTGCTTTCCCCTTAAGAGTACAGGAGCACAAAAACGTGAGCACACACGCACAACAACTTGAAATCTATAACAAAAGCACAACTACATGAGATCTAGAATTCAAGCACAAAAACTTAAGAACTCGTTCATGCCAAAGCTCACCGTTACGTCTTTTTTCTCATGGCTGCTGCCCTTGCCATTGTCCGTCTTCCTCCCCCCACTCTGTCCTTCTTCCTCCCCCCACTTCTTAGAAGCTGCAAAGAGATCATGAACTCGTTATTGGTTCTACGCAAGCAATTAGCAACAAACAAAATAGTAGGCATGCCACTCTACACACACATCACAAGCACATTTGTGCTAGATTCCAAAACTGAAGGATAGCATACAATTTCAGCATAGTGGAAAGCAAGACTATGGCTCCCATATGCATAACAACATAACCTACTCAAAGTCACAACTGTGATGGCGCCGATTCTCGATCCTGCAACCCTACTAGCTTGAAGCTTATCCGGAGAGTTGGACACAAAAGAAGAGGCTGCAACACCGCATCTGCATATCCAAGGAAACAAGCTGTCATCAACCCAATACCCTTCACAAATCAACAACATACAATCAGCAGGTAGGTGCAAATCAGTAGGATCTAGCGCTCCCTTCACCGCCATATCTAAGCGGCACGCTCCTGCACCCAGTATCCTCCGCTGAATTGCAAGCTTCATAATGAGCTCCCACTGTCCCCCAAGGATCCGCGCCTCCCCATCCCCGCTGAATTGCAAGCTCTGTAATGAGCTCCCACCGTCCCCCAAGGATCCGCGCTTCCCCTTCGCGCGGCAAGATGGCGCGCCTCTCCTCCACGCGCATGGGCTACAACCCCGCGGAGGGGAGACACGGTGTTTTCAATGATGTTTAAAGGTTTTGAATATATTTATAAACGAACAAGCTTCTTGTATGAAAATCACCTTCGTGAGTTGGTCGGTACACTAGACTTGCATAGCCCGGTTGTGCTGCGTGCGGGTTGGAGTCCAAGAGCTGTTTTATTAATTAGAAATAATGCAAAAGGTCTGTACCGGTGCTACTATTATGTGGTCGGGTTCACTTGGAGCTAGTCTCATGGGGTTTCATGAGGTGGCCATTATTATATTATAAATTTAAATTTCAAAGTCTTATTGGGTTTAATGAGGTGGCGGATATTATATTACAAATTTAAATTTCAAAGTCTCCTCACGGGATGTCATGGGTTTGAGACAGCCATCTATTATAATTGAAGTTTAAATTTCAAGTCTCCTAGACCTCCAAGTAGGTATTATATTTTAAGTCTCCTAGGGTTTAATGAGGTACAATTATTATATTTTAAGTGTCTCTTGGTGTTTATGAGGTTGCAACTGTTATATTTTAAGTTTGAATTTCAAAGTCTTTAGGTTTTAATGATGATATGGGTTCTAATATTGAATATTTTAATATTAAAATTTAAAAGTTAAATATATTAAATTTTAAGTTCAAATTTTACTTCTAGGGTTCAATTACTATTCGATTTATTTTATTTCTTCACTCCAAAGTTTAATATTATTAAAATCTAGAGAAATTATTACAGTTGAGTGACCAGGCATGTGTGGAGGGAAAGAGAAGAGAGAATGTGATAAATGTTGAAGTAGGTGGCACTTTTTCATGTGGAGAAAGAGGAGAGAAGGTAATAAATGTTAAGTTTGGTGAGATGTTGTAGTTGCTTTCTTTTGATATGGGAGATACCAAGACTAAGCAAAGAAGAAGAGAAATGGATGTAAGGGTGGGGAGGCGGGACCCATATGTTATTCTTTGTGATTACCTTTGAACATGTGGCTCTTCTATTCCATGCCTCTCTCCCATGCCAAAAGTGTAATATTGAAGTGTTACAAAGTTAGGCTTGTATGTCATGCTTCTCCCCCATGCCAAAGTTTGTTACGCTTTTGAAGACCATAACAACTACTGTAACAAAAAAGCATAACATCAACCCCCTGTTTCTAGTAGTGTCCGACTCCTCCACTGGCCCTATGGCCTTGGCCGACTGGTGTACCACACTCATAACCTTCAGGAGCTCCGCGTGGTAATAGGCGCTGTCCGAGTCCACCTGCTGGATGGCTTCCTCCACATGAGCCCTCAGGACTCGGTACTCTCGCCTCCACTGGTGCTCCGACAGTTGAGCATGTTCCTCCGCACGCTGGGCCGTCTCCTCTCCTAGACCTTCCAACCGGGCCCTGGCGACATCTCGGGAGGCCGTTAGGGAAGCCTCGGCGAGCTACTGGAGCCGTTGCTTCTCGTTAGCGCGCTCCGTCTCTCATTCCCTCCTTAGGGCGGCCAATTGGCCTGTTAAGGACTGGGCTTCTCCTTCCGCTTGGCACAGATGGACCAGCGGTTTCTGTTCTTCCTGCTTCCACCGGTGCTGATCCGTCACCTACTGACTCAAGAGCCCCATCTCCTTCTCGAGTCGTTCCGGAAGGTGCATCAGGGGGGTGGCCTCGGCGAGCTCCTTCTCGAGCTCGTCGATGTCCCGTTGCTTACTCCTCCGGTGAGTTTCCTCCACCCGAAGGCAGAGTTGGAGCCGTTCCACCTCCCGCTCATGGTCCTCAATCTGGCCTTGGAGAAGCCCGTTCCTCTCCTCCACCACCTGGAGTTGTAGCTCCAGAGTCTCCTTCTTCCCTTCCGCTTGCTTCCACGCCTCTTCCATGAGCTACACTGGAGGTCGGATGGGGCTGTGCACCTTGGCCTCCCTTCAGCGGTTCCGGTCCCTACGGTAGTGGTCCTGGTCCGTCCTGGCATTGGCCTCCGCATCCCGCACTCCCTTCAGCTGAGCCTAAAACACAGGCTCCTCCTCGTGAGCTCCTTCTCGAGTCGTTCGGAAGGTGCATCGGGGTGGCCTCGTGAGTCGCCCGTCTTGGGCTCTGCGACCTCCGCCGTTGCTCATGCCTCCTCCGTCTACTAGCTCAAGGCCAACACGCATGCTTGGGCCTCTTGCCGGTGCCCTCCTCCGTCCACGGCATTGGCCTCCGCATCCAGCACTCCCTTGGTGAGCATGTTCCAATGGACAATAATCTTGGCCACCGCCCTCACCCGCCTCCCTCTCCGCCGTCCGGTGCTTCTCTTCTTTAATCCGGGCGGGGTCTCCTCCTCGTGAGTGCGCCCGTCTCTCATTCCCTCCTTAGGCGGCCCTGTCAGCCCTAGAGCTCCACCATACGCCTTCGGGTGGCTTCCACTTCCTGTGTTCGCTCCGCAGTGTAGTAGAGCCCCCAGATCATGCCGTCCGCGATGGCCGCCAGGACTCGTCGGGTCTCCTCCACTGCGGCGGCCGGCGAGGCTCCCTCAAACCCCGTCGAGAGAGCAGGCATTCCCCGCTTGACTAAGGACTGCCACACCATCCGTCGGAGCTGGTATGGGTAAGGCACTCTGGCCTCGATCAGGCCCCTCGAGTCCTGCCCGTCCAGTGCTGGTCTTTCCACCTCCTTGGCCCATTTCGCGGCCAACTCCTTCTCCACCCTCCGGCGCTTGGGGTCCGGTGGGGAGGCAGTCGGAGGCCCAGCCGCTTTCCCCTCCTTGTGGGGGAAAGTACAGCTCAGTCACAGATTCTTGCCGGTGCCCTCGCCTTGGGCGGCATCCGGCTTTGCACGTTGGACTGCTGCCTTCGCCTCTACCCACTCCGCGCTCATTGGTAGGGGCACCGGTGCTGCTACCGGGACGGTAGGTTTGGGCGCCTTCTTCTTCTTCTGTCGGCCCTCCGTCCTGGTCCGACGTGGTTCGACTAGGGGTTGAATGGTCTTGTCTCAGCTGACCCGGCACCAACTCCGACCATCGTAGTAGTTCTTGGGCTCTTTGCTCCGATGCCGTCACTAGCAAGAGGGATGTAGGGATCTCTTCCCAAATTTCCCTCGGAGGAGAGGGGGTCCGTTCCAGGCGGATGGCATCTAGGACGCCCTCCCAATCCTCCTCCTCGTGAGTGCGCCCCGTCTTGGGCTCTGCGACCTATCGTCTATCCGGGACCTGCGCCTCCTCGTCCCTTCCCGCATCTGGTAGGGTGGCCAGCCCCAGATGAAGTGCTCGTTCCTCCTCATCCTCCTTCAGGAGGTTGTGGTGCCCCCAAACATGTAGAATGAAAGGGGACAGCGCTGATGGGGGAGGCCGCTAGTTGCGCAGTTTCCGAGCCTCCTGTCCTATCCAGGCGAAGATGATCCGCCCCTAGTCCACCCTCTTACCTCTCATGAGGGCGTGCAAGAGATTAATGTCCCAGGTGGGCCACCTTGGTGAGCATGTTCCAATGGACAATAATCTTGGCCACCGCCCTCACCCGCCGGTCCGTCAGGTCTGACATCAGCTACCCGTTGGAGGACCTATGGGCATCCTGCTTCAAAAGGGCGGCTTTCGCCGCTTCCAACTTCCCCCTCCCCTTCAGGGGCTCCGGCACCACTCCTCCGTCTTCCTCCGCAGGCCGGTTGTACACCGCCCGAAGGACCTCCATTGTCCAGCGCCTAGGGTCCTCCCTCATACTCTTCGATCGGACGGCTCTGCTCGCCGCCGCCAGCATCTTTCTAGCTTAATCCCGGACTAGGGCCATGCATCGTACGTCCAGACCGCCTGGAAGATGTCTAGGTACTACTCCTGGACGAGCTCACCGGCCTCCTTGAGCCTAGGGACAGAAGTCGGGATAGCGCTTGGTGACGATGTTCTTCTCCACCAATTACCATAGCTCCAAAACCTCCGCTACCTTCTTGAGGGCCATGTTCGCTAGTTGCTCGCCTTGCTGCTGGAGTAGCCTAGGCATCGATTCACTCCACCACGTCCTTGGGCTCCGAAGAAAACCGCACGTCGAGCCGGGTCGGATGCTCCAGGGCTCTGTGCTCGAACTGCGGAAGAAGGAGCGCTAGAGAGTTAGGTGTCTAAGCGTGAGCGACTAAGAGAACTGCCGAGAGGCCGCGCTGGAAGACGTTCTTCTCTCAGCAACGGGGCATTGGGCGTAATTGGCATGCCGGAAGATGTTCTTTTGTTGCCAGTAACCGCCACCTTCCTACATCTTGTACCGCAGCTTCACGTCCGTCATCTTCTTGGCGCATGTCCTTGGGTCGTGACTACCTGCCTATAATGGTTGCTGACAACTCTGAGGTTTTGGCTTACTGCATGTCAGTCGTCCTCTTGCCACCGTCCACGTGTCATCCTTCCCAAATTACTTCCCCGCCGCCGGACCTCCAAGGCCTCCCTTTCTCCGAACTTCCCTCAGGCCTACTCCGAAGCTCCTTCGGAGTCACTCCGGAGCTACTCCAAAGTCCCATTGCCCCCTAGTATTATCTTGCGGAACCCTTCTGCGGACCTCACCTATCTCGGGTTACCACGGCTTGGCTGGATCAACCTTATTCCTCACACCAAAACCCAAAGGAAACAAAAAAACCTCCCGCTAATTGTTCCTAAGTGGGAGTCAAACATCCTTCCTCTCTACCCCATCTTTTAGTGGTAGCAGATATTTTTTTACCTTCATCGATGCCTACTCCCGCTTCACTCTTACTTACATCCTTAATCACAAGTGTGATACTTATCATTTCTTCAAGGATTATATGGCCTGGACGGAGAGATTAACAGATAAGAAACTCAAGACCTTACGTTCCGACAATGGTGGCGACTTTACATCTAAACAATTTGAGGACTTCTACCGAGCTCAAGATATTGCTTAACAACTCACTCTTGTTTATACTCCTCAACAAATGGCGTAGCTGAAAATAAGAACTTACGCCTTTAAGAGATCACTGGCTGCTTATGAACACAAGCTCATTTACCCAAAGTTTATTGTGCAGAGCCCTCCTCATTGCCACATATCTCATGAATCGACTGCCTACCTCTGCAGTCCAAGGTATGACACCTTATGAAGCTTTTACTTGCAAGAAGCCCTCTATTGATCATCTCCACATTTTAAGATCTCCGGCATATATATGTCTTTATCCCTAAAGCATCGCGTAAGAAGCTAGATCTAACAGCGGCCAAATATATCTTTATTGGTTATGCGGAAGGTATCAAGGGCTATAAATTATTGGATCCTTTCAAAAAAAAGCTTCTTTATGCTCACAGTGTCACATTCCATGAACGTCATCTATTTTCTCGTTCAATGGGAGATAATCCGCACCCTCATCACACTTCTTCCGATGAGGAGCCTGCCTCTTTTGATGATAATGACTACATTATGCACTTCCCTGTTCCTGCTTTCAGTGTTTCTTCGGATGGACCTATTATGCAAGAGGAGGAGGAGTTAGCATCTATTCCACGTGCGGACTCACCTCCATTAGATATCGAAGAACCTCAACATCTTGAGGATATTTCTGATGATCCAGATGAGTTACCTTCTGATGCACCTGAGTACGCGGTCGAGTCTGATTCTCCCTCTCAGGAGTCAACATCCATTGACGACGTGGAAGATGCAAAACCGGCACCATGGTACAATGTGCGCTCACGACCTACTATTCCAGGCCCCGCCGGATGGAATGAACCTCCCTTAGGATACCTAGCCGTTTTTGATGATCTTATTCCCCTTGTACCACCTTGTTCACAAGTTGTATACAAGACCACAACTGATCTAGAAGAACCTCTCACCTTAAAACAAGCTTTCTCGTCACCTTAAAAAGACTTATGGAAGGTAGCTGTAGATTCTGAATATAACTCTTTAGTTAAGAATTCTACATGGAAATTAGTTAAGCCACCTAAGGGGAGAAAAATAGTAACCAGCAAATGGGTGCGCAAAATCAAGAGGAAGGGAGATGGCTCTATTGAGCGTTATAAGGCACGCCTAGTGGCAAGAGGGCTTACCCAAATTCCTGGTTTAGACTCTTTACCTTATGCCACATATGCACCTGTAGCCAAGTTTGCTTCCTTCAGAATGATCTTTGCTCTAACTGCACAACATGATCTTGAACTCCATATGATGGATTGTAAGACAGCTTACTTATATGGTCGTCTTGAAGAAGAAATCTATATGAGACAACTAGAGGGTTATGAGGTAAAGGGCAAGGAGCACTTGGTATGCAAACTTATCAAATGCATTTATGGCCTGAAACAATCAGGCAAACGATGGAACGTCACAATGCATGTCAAGCTACTCAAGCGAGGCTTTAGCCAAAGCAAGGCTGATGCTAGGATGTATATCTTAATATCAAGGAATGATATACTCTACCTTTTACTTTATATGGATGACGTTTTCATGGCTTCATCCTCATCTTCTCTTCTCGCCGAAATTAAGGTTTGGCTAAGGAGTCATTTTGAAATGACCGATCTTCGAGAGATGACTTATGCACTAGGTGTTAATATTATTTGAGATCGAAGCAATAGAACTTTAAGCATAGTTCAAATGAAGTACATAAAGGAAAGCTTGGCTAAGTTTGGACTAGAGGATGCGAAGCCTGCTCCCACTCTTTTTGCTAGTGGGATACGACTCACATTAGATATGAATCCTAAAACTGATGCAGATAAGTTGGAAATGTCAGCAGTCTCATATCGACATGCTGTTGGCACCCTTATATATTACAAGTCCTAACATATCATTTGAGGTCAGTGCTTGCTCACAATTCATAGAAAATCCTGGACGAGAACACTGGATGTCAGTAAAGCGTATTCTTAGATACCTTAAGGCTACCATGCATAATGGACTTATGTATCGACATACACCCGGCATCGACAAGCTAAGATTGACAGCTTACGCTAATGCTGATTATGCTGGTGACCCTGACACTAGGAGATATGTATCAGGTTATGTGCTTATGCTAGCCATGGCCCCCATCTCATGGTCAAGTAAGAAACAGACTACCATTGCCCTTTCTAGCACTGAGTCAGAGTGTAGATACTAACCTCAGTTGCAAAAGATATCGTATGGAGTAGGTTAGATTTAGATGAGCTTAATCATCCTCAAAATGATCCTACACCATTGTTTAGTGATATTCAAGGGGCCATAGCCTTAGCTAGAAACCCTGTTTTTCACTCAAGAACTAAGCACATATCGGTAGAATATCACTACATAAGAGAATTGTTAGAAAACAAGACAATAGATATTAATTATATTCTAACACACGATAATTAAGCTGATTTATTAACCAAATCCCTTAGTTGGGAATTACATAGCAAACATATAAGGAACTTAGGTATATTGGATATTAAGTCCAAATCTCCTTAAGTCCATAAGTTAAGATCAGCAGTTAAGTGGGCAAATTAAAGGTTAACCTTAACTCTTCAGTCCACACATTTTGTCTAGATAATCTAGTTCTTCTTCTATTTCTAATTGCTCTTCGTAATACTCCATAGATTCCATATTGAGTGCCCACATAGATCCTAAGAAATAGAAGAACTAGGTTTAGGCTTAATAATAATATGTATAATTAATATAATTTTAATTAAACCCTAACATCCAAGATACTTACTATATGAATGCACGGTGTGTCCCTCATATTCCTTACATGGGATACTACTAAGCCACACCATATGAAGACCAGTTTTCTTACAAGTGTATTCATGAGGAGGCTTGGAGTCTTCAACACCACCACGGCATATTAAGTATACTATCTCTGTTAAGTTTCCCATGGGAAGATGCTGGTCTGGTACTCTGAAGCAACCCTCTGCCTCCTTAGTTGTCATTTTTGGGGCAGAAATTCTTTCCGACTCAAGTGGTCCCTACACCCTTGTCTCATCCTCCCCACAGACGCAATTGAGGCAAATCTGCCCCGCTCGTCTATGTTCTGGACGGCTAAGGGATGGGCGCGCCTCGGGGGGCGTCTATCGTTGAGATGCCTTGCCGACGGCGGCGTCGGAGATGGCGGCATCTTGCAGCTCGGCGTCGCGGCTAAGCTCGCGGTCTTCCTGTTCGAGAGACGGACGGGGAATAGATTGCTTGCATTTTAAGTTTTTTTATTATTTATTATTAATTTCTGCAAATTCATTTCTTTTTATTAAAAGCTTAAATTTTCTTTATGCTTTTAAGTCAACTTTTACCTAAGATTTAGTTTTCGGATTTAGGCCTATTTTGGCTCATTTAGAAGCCAGTAAAATAATTTATTTAATCACCCTCAGATCATAGTGAGTGGGAGTGATGAAATATACTAGGTTTAGGGCACATTTACTTCAAAATTATTTTATGCCTAGGGCACTAAGTAGTTTCCTTAGGTAGTTAGTTGTTATATTGGTTACAACCACTTATGGTTACAACCAGATATGGTAGTTACAATAACTTATGGTTGTAACTATCGACTACCTCCACTATATAATATTCTCCTGTACTTTCTATTATTCAAGCAATACTACAAACAAGCTTTATGCAAGTGTGTGCCGGATTCTCATCAGGCCCATGGTAAAAAAAGAGAAGACCCTGGAAAATATCCAAAAGAGAACCGCTCCACGTCGCCAAGAACAATAAACCGCAATGCCCTAAACCGAAAAAACAGCATTGCAACAATCGCAACCCGGCACCCACACCCCCTAGCCCACACCACCGTACTCCGAAAATGCACTTGTCCAGCCACTTCGTAAGTCCGCGCCTACCTTACTACATTGTAAAAGTGCATATGCCCTACTACATTGGAAAACCACACTTGCCCTGGAACGCCGCCAAAACCGATAGCCTACCTGCTAAACCGCTACCGGCGCCGCAAAAACTACACCTGGCCGCGAAACCCCTCATCAAAAACCGCTACTCCCCACTAGATCGGCGGTCATGGACCCTAGCCGCACTTGTGGACACGGAGGCAGAGCCCGAGCCCGTGGCAGACGCGAGCCTGAGCCCGCGCAGACCCACGAGCCCGACCCCGCTCATTCTGTGCACCCATGCAGACCCGGGAGCGCCATGGAGCGCCTAGAAGCCAAGGTCCACAGGGACAGGGCCAAGCAAGTGGGCGTGCGGTTTAGGGTTTATGGTTTAGCATAGGAGAGCATAGGGCTAACTAAGCATCAACTCCAAGCTGAGGGACGTACACACGGTATCTGAAGCCATGGCATCAACATCCTTGTGCAACTTCGCGCTACTCCTGCTGCTTTCTGTCACATTCTATGAGCACTGGACAGCCTTATGTATCTCTCTATCATGCTGGCCCACATCAAATGCTTTTGGTTTCCACCTTCCCAAGCTCCAAGACCTCGCTCATGTGTAGGGCAGGCAGCAGTTGAGAGGGCCAACGCTATGGTGAAGCGGCGATGGGGGCATGCTTGCCATATTTGTCATGCTACGCTCCAATCCCTAATGAGTAGCTCGTAGTCAACCAGCATTCGAGTCCATGACCATGACCTCTAGCATTATCAAATTGGATATGACTCAACACTCGAGCTGCAACATCCGGTCTCTGAGAGACACCAATGTGGCCGCTGCAAGGATCACCACCAGGCACGGTGGCCTTGTGCTATCCAAGTACTCCGATTCAGCATGCATCAGATAGTTGGTGAGTGTCCAGACATGGATGTATGCATGCACTTATTAATTCCTAGCTCCCAGAAGGTCGTGCATGCCCCGAGCCAGAGTCGATTGAACTAGTGTGTGTGAAGTGGGAATACATTCATCGCACTTTGCTCTACCTGAATTGGGACACCTGTTGCAGTTGAGGTTATGCTTCCTTGCGAGAGTCTTTAGGTGTGAGGCGTGCGAGACATGGTGACATTGTGGCCTGGTTAGGTGGGCATACATATGAGATAGGAACTTAGGATTTGTATCCTATGTCTTAATATGCATATTTTATTTTCCAAATTACATATCTATAAAAAAGAAATAGCAAGGGTTTAGGGACATTCAAGAAATAAAAGTGAGATAAATAAATAAGGGTTATCCCCAACCACTGAGGAGTGGTTAAGAGCATAAAATGTATTTTATTGAAGGCCTAGGCTGGAGAATTTCTCGATCCCAACGTGGAAAAGGAGAAGCGACGCCATGAACCATATTCTCATTGCCGCGAAACATATTTTTTTGAATCATTTTGATTCAATATTTTGAAACATTCCAAGTGTTTAAGATGCACTCCTATAATCAATATTTTTGAGAATCATTTTGATTCAATATTTTGAAACAATGCAAGTATTTAGGATGCACTGCTATAATCAATTTGAGTCTCCAGAAGCTAAAATATATGCAGATGGGTCGAATGGAGGTTCTCTCCATTCACTACGTGGAGCACGTCTTCGTTTTGGATATCTTGGAATACAAAGATCATCATCCAAAGGTTGCCTACAAAGAGGACATGTTGTGCTTTGCCCTTGGTTCGCCCATCCAATAATACATTGTTTATGAAACGTATGTTTACAGATGTTTAACGTGATAACACTTTCATCTTTTAAGGCCAAAAGGCAAATGCTACACTCCTCCTCCCTAGCCATCGTATTTATCTTCTTCGATTAGAAAAAATTCTTCTTCTTGTGTATAACTCTTTATATCTTTATATTTAAAAAAAGATATTTTTCTTGAGTATATCTCTTTGTCCCTGGGATTGGAAAACAAAATCTTCTTCTTGTGTTATCTCTTGGGTTATAAAAATAATTCTTCTTATTGTGTTTATCTCTTTATCTCTTGGCCTATAAAAATTTGAAGAAACCGAAGAATTATCAAAAAAATTAAAAACACTTTATCTCTTGAACCTACAGTGCCCTTTCGGATAGAAGAAACAAGAGACGCGCACTAAGATGCAGACTCGTTATTTATACCAGCTCATAAGAGTTTTAACTAAGAATTTATCAATTTAGCTTGTACTTGTTATCCATAATAGCAGACGGGAGCTCTAAACAGGAAGTTACTAAATTGGCTTATAAATTTCGTCCACGGAAAAAACAATAGCTCATAAATTCAATTAAAAAGTTAGACGGGCACATTGCCAATGGGGGAATTCGTCACCAACATTCGCAATGCTGGCCTCTACAACGTGTCCAGGCTTCCGATTCTGAGGAATGTCAACTTGGGTGCATCACGAGCCGGGATTCCCTTCTTCCTGTTTCCGCCTGTGAATGCGGAGTACAAGCTTGACATTCTAGGGTCTTGAATGACATTAACCTCACTGCGTCTGGCTCCTCAATGGGCTCTCAACGGCCATATCATAGTGCACATCCTCAAAGGGTCCACCAGCCTGGAGATCGCAGGCAAATTTATGCTTCCTCAACCAAAGCATGCTGTCCCAACTCTTGAACTCATCCCGGTGCAATTACAGGCCATTCGTTGAGGCTCCTGCACTCAGGACATCCGTTTACCGTGACCGCAATGGAATAGACAGATCGGGGAACGCCGGGAGAGGCCAGCTTTCCTGATTCCAGAACGTGGTCGGGATTTCCGTCCACATCTGTCCACCAGCTCTCATTGTCTGTCCACCCGACTTCTTTCCAACATGCGCCCTCAATGATGCTTCTCTTCAGCTTGGCCTACAATGTCTTAGCCTTGCCTGGCTTTGGGGATGAAAAGAATCCCCGACCAGAAAACTATGCACCTTTCCGTCCATGTCTGTCCACCAGCTCTCACCCGGCTGCTTCCATGCCCTGGTTTCTACTCGCGCTGCCTGCATCCTTTGTGCCGATTCCCACATCTTGGCTCCCGTGTATATATTCGACATCAAGACATATGCTGCAGCATCTTTCTCGTCCAGCTTCACTGCTTCGTTGAAAGCATGGCATCCCACCTCCACATTGCCCCACTTTTGACAAGCACCTAATAGAGTGTGCCAAACTGCAGGGGTAGCCAGTACAGGCATTCTCGTTACCAAAGCTAGTGCCTCGTCCAGTTGGCCTGCACGGCCCAGGAGATCTAGCATGCATGTGTAGTGTTCCACTGTAGGACTAACGCCGTAGTGTGAGGTCATAGACTCGAAGTACTCTCTCCCCTTGTCCACTAGTCCCGCATGACTGCATACTGTTAGTACACTGAGGAATGTGATGCCAACTGGCTGTTTACCATCCCCCCTCATTCTCTGGACCAACTTGAAGACCACTTCACTGGCTCCTTGACAGGCGTAGCCTGCAATCAGTGCACTCCAGGTGACAACGTCTTTTTCGGGCAACGCATCAAACACCCGCTGTGCATCAATCATGCTTCCAGACTTTCCATACATGTATATCAAGCCATTAGCTACAGACCCATCAGCTTGAAGCCCTTGTTGTTCAACTTGTGCATGTAGCTGCCTTCCAAGGTGCAAGGCTGCCACATTTGCACATGCCTGCAAGAGGCATACAAATGTCACGGAATCAGGTACCGCTATGCCTTCTTCCTGCATAGCGCTGTAATGACGAAGGGCTTCCTGGCACATGCCCTGGTGTGAATACCCTGCAATTAGAGCTGTCCATGTCACCACACCCTTCTGACCAAGTCCGTCAAACACTTTCTGTGCGTCGTCTAGGCTGCCACACCTTGCATACATGTTCACTAAACTGTTGGCTACAAACGCATCGCTTTCATGTCCCAATTTTCTAATTTGTGCATGAAGCTGATTCCCCTTCTGCAAAGCTGGAGTGCCCACACTTGCACATGCCTGCAGGAGACAAACAAATGTAACAGGATCGGGTAGGGCGATCCCTTCAGCCTGCATAACACTGTAAAGATCAAGGGCTTCCAGGCCCATGCCCTGCTGGGAATAACCTGCTATCATGGAATTCCAGGTCACCACGTCCTTTTGACGAAGTCCATCAAACACTCTCTGAGCATCTTCCAAGCTGTCACACTTGGCATACATGTTCACCAAACTGTTGGATACAACCACGTCATCTTGATGTCCTAACTCTATAATTTGCTCATGAAGCTGCCTCCCTCTCTCCAAAGCTGCCGTGCCCACACTTGCACATGCCTGCAGGAGGCAAACAAATGTCACCGTATCAGGTACAGCCATGCCATCTTCTTGCATGGCACTGTACAGATGAAGCGCTTCCTGCCCCATGCCCTGCTGGGAATACCCTCCCATAATAGCATTCCAGGTTACCACATCCTTTTGACTCAGCCCATCAAACACTCTGTGAGCATCCTCTATGCTGCCACATTTTGCGTACATCTTCACCAAACTACTGGCTACAAACACATCAGCTTCATGTTCTCGTTCTCTGATTTGTGCATGAAGCTGCTTTCCCCTCTCCAAACCTGGGTTGCCCAGACTTGCACATGCCTGTAGGAGGCACACAAATGTCACAGAATTAGGTTCAACCATGCCTCCTTCTTGCATAACATTGTAGAGACGAAAGGCTTCCTGCACCATGCCCTGATAGGAACACCCTGCTATCATGGCGTTCCAGGTAACCACATCTTTTCGCCCCAGTCCAGCAAACTCTCTCTGAGAATCGGCTAGGCTTCCACACTTTGCGTACATGTTTACCAAACTGTTAGCTACAAACACATCAGCTTCATGTCCTATCTCTCTTATTTGTGCATGAAGCTGCTTTCCCTTTTCCAATGCTGGGGTGCCCACAGTTGCACATGCCTGCAGCAGGCACACAAAAGTTACAGAATTGGGTATAGCGATGCCTTCTTCCTGCATAGCACTGTAAAGACGAAGGGCTTCATGCCCCATGCCGTGCTGGGAATAACCAGCAATTAGAGCAGTCCAGGTCACCACATCTTTGTGACCCAGTCCTTCGAACACTTTCTGAGCATCTTTTAGGCTGCCGCACTTTGCATACATATGTACTAAATTGTTGGCTATGAGTACATCAGCTTGGTATCCTCGCTCTGTAATGTGCCCATGCAGCTGCTTCCCCACCTCTAAAGCTGTGGGACCAATACCTGCATATGCCTGCAGGAGACAAACATATGTTACAGAATTGGGTAGAGCAAGACCTTCTTCTTGCATTGCATTGTAAAGGCCATGGGCTTGCCAGCCCAAGCCCTGCTGAGAATATCCTGTAATTAGGGCAGTCCAGGTCACCACATCTTTCTGACCAAGTCCATCAAACACTCTCTGAGCATCTTCCAGGCTGCCACACTTTGCATACATGTTTACCAAACTGTTGGCCATTGACACATCAGCTTGATGCCCTTGCTCTGTAATTTGAATATGAAGCTCCCTCCCCTTCTCCAAAGCTGGGCTGCCCATACTTGCACATGCCTTCAGGAGGCACAAAAACGTCACCGCATTGGGTACAGCTTTACCTATTTCTTGCATCGCCCTGTAGAGGTGAAGGGCTTTCTCAGCCATGCCTTGCTGGGAATATCCTGCTATCATAACATTCCACGTCACCACATCCTTTCGAACTAGGCTGTCAAAGACCCTTTGGGCATCCTCCAAGCTGTCACACTTTGCATACATGTCTACCAAACTATTCGCTACAAACACATCATCTTGATATCCTTGTTTTCTGATTTGCGCATGGAGTTGCTTCCCCTTGTCCAAAGCTGGACTGCCCACACTTGCACATGCCTGAAGGAGGCACATAAATGTCACAACATCGGGTACAGTGACGCCTCCTTCTTGCATAACAGAGTAGAGACGAAGGGCTTCCAGCCCCATGCCCTGCTTGGAATACCCTGCTATCATGGCATTCCACGTCACCACATCTTTTTGACCGAGTTCGTCAAATACCCTCTGTGCATCCGTTAGGCTGCCACACTTTGCATACATATTTACCAAACTGTTGGCTACAAATATATCAGCTTCATGTCCTTGTTCCCTGATTTGTGCATGAATCCCCTTCCCCTTGTCCAAAGCTGAAGTGCCCACAATTGCACATGCCTGCAGGAGGCATACAAATGTCACAGAATGGGATACAGCAATTCCTTCTTCTTGCATAGCACTGTAGAGACGAAGAGCTTCGTGGCCCATGCCCTGCTGGGAATACCCAGCGATGAGAGCAGTCCAGGTGACCACATCTTTGTGACCAAGTCCTTCGAATACAGTCTGGGCATCTTCCAAGCTGCCACACTTTGCATACATGTTCACCAAGCAAGTCCGGACAAAAAGATCAGACTCCACCCCACTGGCCAACACATCAGCATGCACCTGCTGCCCAGCTTTCAGGTCTAATTCCATTGCACAAGCCTGAAGGGCTGCCACAAAGACATGGCCATCTGGTTTCACACTGGACCTTCGCATCTTCTGATACAGGTGTACAGCCTCCTTGTGCTGCCCGTGTTTTGCGTGGGCAGAAATTATGGCAGACCACGTGAAGGCATCTGGTTCGGGAATCAATTGTAACACATCCATTGCGTCTTGCAACCTGCCATGAGAAGCATACATTCGCAGAAGTTGGGTGCCCAGGAACGTGTCCGACTGATACCCCTGTTCCACCATAAAGGCATGCACTCTGCGACCCAGAACAAGATCGTTCTGAGCCACACATCTCCTCAAGACAGTAGAGAAGAGAGATTTGGAAATACAACGGTCTGTCTGAACCAGAGCTCCCAAAGCCTCAACAGCCTCAGTGACATGGCCCTTACCACATAGCTTGCTAACGATTTCAGCCGTCAAGCCCCCTTCGTATCCTGCAGGCCTGCGGTCAGGATCCCAGGCTGGCTTACTGAGATTGTTCTGCCACGGGACCTCCTGGGACTGCATTTGCCGGCAGTCAGGTGAACAGAGGCTCCTCTTTTCCTGCCCTCCAATGCGGGGTCCAGAAAAGCTTGTTGGCACAGCTGCACCCGAGGACAACCCTCGCTGGAGAATCCGTCTCCAGCGAGACATCCTCTAAGACGAGCGGGATTTCTTGCAAGGGCGAAGGATTGCTGACTACCCAGAGGGTGGCTCCTTGCGGTGGGGTGTGGGCGGGCTCTTCCTATCACACACGTCGAGCCACCCATCGTTCGCAGGAGCACGCTAAACCAACGGATTCGAAAAATGTTACCACCTGAATTCACAGGAGCTGCCCCTGGCAATGATGGCAAGGTCGGATCTGCGACCCAAATGGGCAACAGCAAATCGATTCTACACAGTCAGCGTGCATGACAGGCAGGAATGTACCTACATAAGTGCACCACAGCATACAAACATAGGTAGCCCCTGGGACAGTCCCTGTGAGGGACTTAGCCCAGGATTCCAGGGATACAGTAGCCAGCACACGTATTGTCCTAACTAACGTCGAGTGTAAGCAGGAAGTTTGGAAGTGTCGTATATAGGCAAGTTTACACAGAGGATCTCGTTTGTGGAGAGGGAACCTTCCCTCTCAAGGCAGTCGGGATATTCCTTAAGGTAATCGGGATATGTCCAAATGTCCTTAAAAAGCAGATCAGGATACGTGGATGTTCCGCGGAATTATGTTTGTGCAATTCTTTTTTCTCGATGGGCAGATCGGGATACGTAGATGTTCCGCAGAATTATTTTTGTACAATTCTCTTTTCTCGATGGTTTAGGGTTGCAAGCGTCGTTGCTTGAGAATTAGCTTGGCCAAGTTTAACATCCTACGTCTATTACTTAATCGATTTTGTGGGAAGGGTGCTAGCGCTTGGCTGCTAATTGGTCTATGCATACAGGGTTTTCGCATTGCACCAACCACCTTCTCCACTGGCTGGTCTTCACTCTTGTTATGGGAAGGGTGCTAAAGCTGGCTGATCTATGCATACAGGGTTTTCGCATTGCACCAACCACCTTCTCCACTTGCTGGTCTTCACTCTTGTTATGGGAAGGGTGCTAACACTGGCTGATCTATGCATACAGGGTTTTCGCATTTACAGGGTTTTCGCATTGCACCAACCACCTTCTTCACTATGATATGTTTTCGTTTTGGCATACTCTAGCATGTGGCTTCCTCCTCCTTAAGGACCTACGAGTAGGCTCTACCCTCAATGACTCTGAGGTACACCTTCCTCGTTGTCCCCATGGGGTCATCGCATCGCCACCCACGACGTCGTCCGCAATGTTTTGTTTGCCGTAAAACACGAAACAAACTACATTGGAATGGGGTACACTTTGCGTACAGGTCGCGCAATCAGGGCTCACTTGTCCTTTATCCGTGGCGACTCCTTGCTGCGAGTACAGCTCTTCCCTCGATGACTCTGAGGTACACCTTGCTCATTGTTCCCACAGAGTTATTGCATCATCACCCACAACACTATCTGCCATGCTTTGTTTGCCATAACTCACAAAAGCAGCTACATGACCTGGAGGGAGCGGGTACAATCTTCGTACAAGTCGCACAATCAGAGATTAGTTGTGCTTTTGTACTTTATCCATGGCGACCAGGTTTCGATGGAGGACATGGTGGTTAATGACCCAACACATGAGACCATCTTTGCTCAGGCCCTCACTCACTGTCCAACCCACCATCTAGGTGGGAACTGTAGCCAATGCAGTAGCTCTCAAAGAATTGCCCTTCAAACGGCCATGTCGACGATGATTCTTCACAAGGCAACGACTGCAAGTGGCATTTTTTCCTCATCCTCCATGGTTTGCACGCTATTTGTTCTTCCTGCATATGATTTTGTGGGAGCAAGAGGTGACTAACTCTCTGTTCTTCCTCCATACGACATTGTGGGAACATCCATAAGACATTGTGGGAGCATCCATATGATGTTGCAGGAGCATCCATATGATATTGTGGGAGCATCCATATGATATTGTGGGAGCAGTACGTGACTATAGGTCGAGACATTGTGGGAGATCCATATGACATTGTGGGAGCAATAGGTGACTATAGGTCGAGAACTTAATCGCTCCCTTTCACCTTGACCCGCGGAGTCCTCTTGGTTGTCCCCTACCGGATGGGCTTTTCCCATATTTTTTCCCCTTAGTAAAAGACTAGTCTACATACAGCACACAAGTATTAGGTTGGGCACGCCAGCTATTGCAAAGCATTCAAATATATGTATGTACATAAGTTTACTTGTTTGCTCCCCGCATCTCACAAGTGGCGCCTATGGAACATACGTGAAATCGCCCATCTCAAGTTTCACACAGTTCTTGTATCCTTGTGCACATGTTGCTTATTCCCTGGACAGGTTGCTTCGCTGGATATATTCACAGTCGGCCAGTAATGATTTATGGAGACAGCGTCGGGGTGTGAGGTTTAGGGCAGACGCGATAAACCCTCCCACACAAATGAGATGATCGCCGCTGACATGACACACCTTGTTTATTCGTTCCTTGCCTGACTCTTGGTATGATTCTCATCACCAACCAAAAAACTATGCACCTCGCCATCCATGTCTGTCCACCAGCTCTGGCCTGGCTTTTTCCATGCCCCGATGCTCACTCTCCTTGCTTGCATTTTCTGTGCCTGCTCCCACATCTGAGCACCAGTGTATATACTCGACATTAAAACATAAGCTGCTGAATCCTTGCTGTCTAGCTTCAATGCTTCGTTGAAAGCATGGCATCCAATCTCCACGTTCCTCCACTTTCGACAATTTGCCAAGAGAGTATGCCAAACAGCAGAATTAGGCAGTACCGGCATTGTGCTTACCAACGCAAGTGCTTCATCCAGCTGGCCTGCACGGGCCAGGAGATCCACCATGCATGTAAAGTGATCCACTGTGGGAGTGATGCCATAGTGTCTGCACATAGTCGCAAAGTACTCTCTACCCTTGTTCACTAGACCTGCATGACTACATGCTGTTAGTACACTAAGGAATGTGACCCCCGCTGGCTCTATGCCATCCTCTTTCATCCTCTCGACCAAGTCAAAGACAACTTCACTGTGTCCTTGACAAGCGTAGCCTGCTATCAGTGCACTCCAGGCAATACCGTCTCTTCGGGGCAACCCGTCAAACACCTGCTGTGCATCAACCATGCTTCCGGACTTTCCATACATGTTTACCAAACTGCTGGCTACAAACACATCCGATTGAAGACCTTGTTCCTCAATCTGTGCATGTAACTGCCTTCCCATATGCAAAGCTGCCACGTCTGCACATGCCTGTAGGAGGCATACGAAAGTCACAGAATCCGGTACAGTAAGGCCTTCTTCTTGCATCGAACTGTAACGACGAAGGGCTTCCAGACCCATGCCCTGCTGGGAATACCCCGCAATTAGAGCAGTCCACGTCACGACATCCTTTTCAAGAAGTCCGTCGAACAGTCTCTGAGCGTCTTCAAGGTTACCACACTTTGAATACATGTTCACCAAACTGTTGGCTACACGCACATCAGATTCATATCCTAGTTCTCTAATTTGTGCATGAAGCTGCTTCCCATTGTCCAAAGTTGAGCTGCCGGCACTTGCACATGCCTGCAGGAGGCACACAAATGTCACGAATCGGTACAGTGATGCCTTCTTCCTGCATCGAACTGTAACGACGAAGGGCTTCCAGACCCATGCCCTGCTGGGAATACCCCGCAATTAGAGCAGTCCACGTCACGACATCCTTTTCAAGAAGTCCGTCGAACAGTCTCTGAGCGTCTTCAAGGTTACCACACTTTGAATACATGTTCACCAAACTGTTGGCTACACGCACATCAGATTCATATCCTAGTTCTCTAATTTGTGCATGAAGCTGCTTCCCATTGTCCAAAGTTGAGCTGCGGCACTTGCACATGCCTGCAGGAGGCACACAAATGTCACGCAATCGGGTACAGTGATGCCTTCTTCCTGCATAACGCGGTACAGATGAAGGGCTTCCTGGCTCATGCCCTGCTGGGAATATCCAGCTATCATGGCATTCCATGTCACCACATCTTTTGACCAAGTCCGTCAAACACTTTCTGAGCATCTTCCAAGCTCCCACATTTTGCGTACATGTTTACCATACTGTTTGCTACAAAGACATCACCTTGATGCCCACACTCTCTAATCTGTGTATGAAGCTGCTTACCCCTGTCCAAGGCTGGCGGGCCTACACTTGCACATGCCTGCAGGAGGCACGCGAATGTCACCGAATCAGGTACCGCAATGCCTTCTTCTTGCATAGCACTGTAAAGACTAAGGGCTTCGTGGCCCATGCCCTGCTGGGAGTAACCTGTAATGAGAGCAGTCCACGTCACTACATCTTTTTTATCAAGTCCATCAAACACGCTCCGAGCATCGTGCAAGCTGCCACACTTTGCATACATGTTCACCAGGCTGCTCCCTACAAACAGATCAGCTTGATGTCCTCGTTCCCTGATTTGTGCATGGAGCTCCTTCCCCTTCTCCAAAGCTGGGCTGCCGACAGTTGCACATGCCTGCAGGAGGGACACAAATGTTAAGGAATCAGGTACAGCAATGTCTGTTTCTTGCATATCACTGTAAAGCCGAAGGGCTTCCTGCCCCTTGCCCTGTTGAGAACACCCCGCTATTATGGAATTCCATGTCACCACGTCTTTTTGAACAAGTGTATCAAACACTCTCTGAGCGTCCTCTAGGCTGCCACACTTTGCGTACATGTTTACCAAACTATTGGCAACAAAGACATCAGCTTGGTGTCCTCTTTCTCTAATTTCCGCATGAAGCTCCTTACCCTTCTCCAAAGCAGGAGTCCCTATAGTTGCACATGCCTGCAGGAGGCACACAAATGTTACCGTACTCGGTACAGCGATGCCTTCCTCTTGCATAGCACCATAAAGACGAAGTGCTTTCTGACCCAAGCCCTGCTGGGAATATCCTGCCACAAGGGCAGTCCATGTCACCACATCCTTCTGACCAAGTCTATCAAACACCCTCTGAGCATCTTCTAAGCTGCCACACTTTGCATACATGTTTACCAAACTGTTGGCCACACCCACATCCGCTTCATGTTGTTGTTCCCTGATTTGTGCATGAATGTGCCTCCCCTTCTCCAAAGCTGAGGTTCCCACACTTGCACATGCCTGCAGAAGGCAAAGAAACGTCACAGAGTCGGGTGCAACGATCCCTTCTTCCTGCATAACACTGTAGAGGCGAAGGGCTTCCTGGGCTCTGCCCTGCTGGGAACACCCTGCTATCATGGCATTCCACGACCCCACATCTTTCTGACGAAGTCCTTCAAACACCTCCTGAGCATCCTCTAAGCTGCCACACTTTGCATACATGTTCACCAAACTGTTGGCTACAAACACATCAGCTTGATGTCTTCCTTCTCTAATTTGCCGATGAAGCTCCTTTCCATTCTCCAAAGCCAAGGAGCCCAAACTTGCACATGCCTGCAGGACACCCAAAAATGTCACACAATTGGGGGCAGTCTCACCTTGCTCTTGCATAACACTGTAGAGGCGAAGGGCTTCCTGGCCCATGCCCTGCTGGGAATATCCTGCTATCATGGCATTCCATGTCACCACATCCTTATGACCAAGTCCGTCAAACACTCTCTGAGCATCTTCCAAGCTGCCACACTTTGCATACATGTTCACCAAACTGTTGGCTACACACATCCGCTTCATGTTGTTGTTCCTGATTTGTGCATGAATGCCTCCTTCTCCAAAGCTGAGGTTCCCACACTTGCACATGCCTGCAGAAGGCAAAGAAACGTCACAGAGTCGGGTGCAACGATCCTTCTTCCTGCATAACACTGTAGAGGCGAAGGGCTTCCTGGGCTCTGCCCTGCTGGGAACACCCTGCTATCATGGCATTCCACGACCCACATCTTTCTGACGAAGTCCTTCAAACACCTCCTGAGCATCCTCTAAGCTGCCACACTTTGCATACATGTTCACCAAACTGTTGGCTACAAACACATCAGCTTGATGTCTTCCTTCTCTAATTTGCCGATGAAGCTCCTTTCCATTCTCCAAAGCTGGAGCCCAAACTTGCACATGCCTGCAGGACACCCAAAATGTCACACAATTGGGGGCAGTCTCACCTTGCTCTTGCATAACACTGTAAAGGTGAAGGGCTTCCTGGCCCATGCCCTGTTGGGAATGTCCTGCTATCATGGCATTCCATGTCACCACATCCTTTTGGCCAAGTCCGTCAAACACTCTCTGAGCATCTTCCAAGCTGCCACACTTTGCATACATGTTCACCAAACTGTTGGCTACAAACATCATCTTGGTGTCCTCTTTCTCTGATTTGCACGTGAAGCTGTTTCCCTTCTCCAAAGCTGGGGTCCCCACACTTGCACATGCCTGCAGGAGGCACACAAATGTCACGGAATTGGGTACAGCGATGCCTCCTTCTTGCATAGCACTGTAAAGACGAAGAGCCTTCTGCCCCATGCCGTGCTGGGAGTACCCTGCAATCAAAGCAGTCCACGTCACGACATCCTTTTCAAGAAGTCCGTCGAACAGTCTCTGAGCGTCTTCAAGGTTACCACACTTTGAATACATGTTCACCAAACTGTTGGCTACACGCACATCAGATTCATATCCTAGTTCTCTAATTTGTGCATGAAGCTGCTTCCCATTGTCCAAAGTTGAGCTGCCGGCACTTGCACATGCCTGCAGGAGGCACACAAATGTCACGCAATCGGGTACAGTGATGCCTTCTTCCTGCATAACGCGGTACAGATGAAGGGCTTCCTGGCTCATGCCCTGCTGCGAATATCCAGCTATCATGGCATTCCAGGTCACCACATCCTTATGACCAAGTCCGTCAAACACTTTCTGAGCATCTTCCAAGCTCCCACATTTTGCGTACATGTTTACCATACTGTTTGCTACAAAGACATCACCTTGATGCCCACACTCTCTAATCTGTGTATGAAGCTGCTTACCCCTGTCCAAGGCTGGCGGGCCCACACTTGCACATGCCTGCAGGAGGCACGCGAATGTCACCGAATCAGGTACCGCAATGCCTTCTTCTTGCATAGCACTGTAAAGACTAAGGGCTTCGTGGCCCATGCCCTGCTGGGAGTAACCTGTAATGAGAGCAGTCCACGTCACTACATCTTTTTATCAAGTCCATCAAACACGCTCCGAGCATCGTGCAAGCTGCCACACTTTGCATACATGTTCACCAGGCTGCTGCTCCCTACAAACAGATCAGCTTGATGTCCTCGTTCCCTGATTTGTGCATGGAGCTCCTTCCTTCTCCAAAGCTGGGCTGCCGACAGTTGCACATGCCATGCCTGCAGGAGGGACACAAATGTTAAGGAATCAGGTACAGCAATGTCTGTTTCTTGCATATCACTGTAAAGCCGAAGGGCTTCCTGCCCCTTGCCCTGTTGAGAACACCCCGCTATTATGGAATTCCATGTCACCACGTCTTTTGAACAAGTGTATCAAACACTCTCTGAGCGTCCTCTAGGCTGCCACACTTTGCGTACATGTTTACCAAACTATTGGCAACAAAGACATCAGCTTGGTGTCCTCTTTCTCTAATTTCATGAAGCTCCTTACCCTTCTCCAAAGCAGGAGTCCCTATAGTTGCACATGCCTGCAGGAGGCACACAAATGTTACCGTACTCGGTACAGCGATGCCTTCCTCTTGCATAGCACCATAAAGACGAAGTGCTTTCTGACCCAAGCCCTGCTGGGAATATCCTGCCACAAGGGCAGTCCATGTCACCACATCCTTCTGACCAAGTCTATCAAACACTCTGAGCATCTTCTAAGCTGCCACACTTTGCATACATGTTTACCAAACTGTTGGCCACACCCACATCCGCTTCATGTTGTTGTTCCCTGATTTGTGCATGAATGTGCCTCCCCTTCTCCAAAGCTGAGGTTCCCACACTTGCACATGCCTGCAGAAGGCAAAGAAACGTCACAGAGTCGGGTGCAACGATCCTTCTTCCTGCATAACACTGTAGAGGCGAAGGGCTTCCTGGGCTCTGCCCTGCTGGGAACACCCTGCTATCATGGCATTCCACGACCCCACATCTTTCTGACGAAGTCCTTCAAACACCTCCTGAGCATCCTCTAAGCTGCCACACTTTGCATACATGTTCACCAAACTGTTGGCTACAAACACATCAGCTTGATGTCTTCCTTCTCTAATTTGCCGATGAAGCTCCTTTCCATTCTCCAAAGCCAAGGAGCCCAAACTTGCACATGCCTGCAGGACACCCAAAAATGTCACACAATTGGGGGCAGTCTCACCTTGCTCTTGCATAACACTGTAAAGGTGAAGGGCTTCCTGGCCCATGCCCTGTTGGGAATGTCCTGCTATCATGGCATTCCATGTCACCACATCCTTTTGGCCAAGTCCGTCAAACACTCTCTGAGCATCTTCCAAGCTGCCACACTTTGCATACATGTTCACCAAACTGTTGGCTACAAACGGGTCATCTTGGTGTCCTCTTTCTCTGATTTGCACGTGAAGCTGTTTCCCCTTCTCCAAAGCTGGGGTCCCCACACTTGCACATGCCTGGAGGAGGCACACAAATGTCACGGAATTGGGTACAGCGATGCCTCCTTCTTGCATAGCACTGTAAAGACGAAGAGCCTTCTGCCCCATGCCGTGCTGGGAGTACCCTGCAATCAAAGCAGTCCACGTCACGACATCTTTCTCTCCAAGTCCATCAAACACTCTCTGAGCATTCTCCAAGCTGCCACACTTCGCGTACATGTTCACCAAGCAAGTACACACAAACAAATCAGGCTCAACGCCACTGGCCAACAAGTCAGCATGCACCTGCTGCCCAGTTTTCAAGTCTGCTCCCCTCGCACAAGCTTGAAGAGCCGACACAAACACATGACCATCTGGCTTCACACTGGTCCCACGCATCCGATGGTACAGCTGCAAGGCCTGCTTCTCCTGCCCTTGTTTCACATGCGCAGCAATGATGGCAGACCATGTGAAGGCCTCTGTTTTGGGAACCAATGCAAATACATCCATCGCGTCTTGCAACCGGCCATGAGAAGCATACATCCGCAGGATGTGGGTGCCCAGGAACGTATCCGACTGCAACCCCTTTGTCACCGCGAAAGCATGGATGCGGCGACCCAGAACAAGATCCTTCTGGGCTACGCATTTCTTCAGCACAGTGTAAAAGAGGGATTTAGAAATAACACATTCCGTCCGCACCAAGACTCCCAGAGCCTCCACGGCCGCAGTCAAGCACCCCTCATCACATAGCTGGCTCACGGTTTTCGGCATCACCCCCCTTTCGTATCCTGCAGGCCTGCGAGAGTCATTATCATCCGGCAGGCTCCAGGTGGATTTGAAGAAATTCATCTGCCCATCCAGAGCACCCACCCAAACCGGCTTGTAGAAATTGTCGAGCCAGGGGAAGGGGACCTCCTGGAGCTTTGTTGGAAACGTGCTGTATCTGGCAGTTTGGTTCCTCGCAGTCAGGTGAGCGGGAGCCCTTCCTACAATGCGCGTCACCACGCTCCAGGCAGCCATGGCTCCAGGAATACCTTGTAAATCACCTGTGGCTGCGACGGTTCCCACCTAGAGAACAGGACTTCATTTACAAGGGCATGGCGTCCGAATGCACAATCGACGAATCAGATGCTTCGAAGTCTTTAGAGTGGCAGGCAAACTTCGAGCTCAGCCTTTCCCACATATTCGGCGCTGGACCCCATGTTTTCGCCATCAAGTTCTCCCTTAACCGTCGCTACCGCATGTAGGACCTAGTCCATATTGGTAGCCAGAGCGATTGGTAGCTTCCAAATATGACACGCTTGGGAAACGGAAAGTTCCACCGTCGTCTCCGGGACCTCGAGGCTGGCTGCACCTTACTATATATGTGTCTCCCGGATTTCATTTTGCACACTTTCCTTTTTAGATGCATTTTATCGTACCCGCGGATATAAATAAGCACTGTGGTCCATTACGATCACCACCAGCGCACGATATTTGCATCTCTGGATTTTATTATTGCACTCTATTTATCTTAGTTCTATATTATATCTTTTCAAGCATCATAAAAGAAGTTTTGATAGCAAGTAAATCTTTCGTTCAAGTCCGGATGTTTATATCTTACTAAACCAAGACCGGAATAAGGAGATCAATTAGCTTTTATATGTAAGTTTTCTAATCAATTGAATTTTTTCATTTTAAAATTATAGGTACGAGATCAATTCTAATTTCTTCCAACCTTCTTATTTATTAGGAACTTGGATATCCAGTATCACACTGTCTACTTTCTTGAGCAAAAGCTCTAGAGTAAAGTAATTACTACGTATTATGGAGGCAAATAAGCCAGATCCTGGCGACACATTTTCTTATATTCCAAATATCGAAGATCAAGGGCAAACATCTTCTCATCATCTAGATGAAAAAAGTCAAGAACAAGCAACTGTAACTCCTCAAGATTCACATACCGGTGTGCAAGGAGAAGGACAAGCATTTCCTCACCATCTAGATAAACAAAGTCAAGGGCAATCATCACCAACTCAGTGTTCATATGAGCAAGGTGAAGGACAAGCATCTTCTTCATGTTCAAGGGATCGGCCAAGCACAGGAGAACTTTACTCCTGTCCAATATGGTTGGGGAGGTTGTTAGAAATGATGGTCATGTTCTACCAAGTTTGCTATATTCATAAGGACAAGCCAGGTTCTTCCCTACGGAGTTTTTGTGTTTTATGCAAGGAAAAGCCTCTATGTCGATATTGCATTGAAGAGAATCACTTAAATCATCAGATACTACAAGTGAGAACTGTGGCACATAAAACTTGTGTACGTGTGAACGATATTTTAGAAGTAGACAAGAGTGTTGATTACACCAATATCCAATCTTTAGCAGACAAAGGATCACGAGTATTTGCTTTAAAAAGTTCTAGTAAGGATAGTAAAGCAATCGAAGTAATTCGACAAAACAAGTATTCAAAAGTATATTGTATCTACTGCATCAAGTCAGAACATATTCCTGGAAAACAAACTATGAAACACTTGTTTTGTTCAATTGATTGCAAAGTTCAATATTTCAAAATAGACGGAGATATACCGAATGATGTCTCAATTAGCCCCAATATGTTGTCGGAAGATGTGGAGGATCCAAAATACATGGATGTTCATAAAGATTATGCCAACACTAGGAAGCGTGTTGGAAATAAAAAACGAAAAGTACAATTTTCACAGGACAACGTGAAATATGAAACAAATGAGCAAAATATGGCTTGCAAAAAACTCAAAACTAATAATTCGTTACGAATTGTTAGATACAGCGTTAGCCAGAAAACTATGGTGCTCAAACAATGCTGTGAAGAATGTATCACCAAGAAATTACTTCTTTTTCCATGTGATACTTCATACACCCATATTGCAAAGGATTTATATGAAATCAAATTACAATCTTCTTCAGAAGTTGCAGGCGTGATTTCAGATCTTATAGTAAATGCAAATTTGGATGTTAAAGTTATGAATGTTGAGAGGATTTGTAACATATACGAAGATACAGATACATCTGGTATGGATATAAACAATATATAAGTGAATCTGGCGTTAGAGATGTGGCTTGACAACAAATTTGAATAAAATACGAGAATAATTATTTTTTCAAAAATTAAGACTTGATGGCCCTAATTGTTCTTAGTCCTGTTGTTCCTCGTATTGTTTCCCTATGACATAGGGTTTGGGTAGAAAGGGGTTTCTCCTGCCAAAAGGGGTATTCGTAAAAATCCCAACCCTTTTCCGTGGAAAACTCAAATCGGTTTAATTTTTATTGTTTTTGGAGGGTGTTCATCCATCGGTTTAATTTTTATTGTTTTGGAGGTGTTCATCCATTGGTTTACGGCATTCCACATTGTGGTGCCACTTCAGTTACTGCAGGCTTCGCCGCTTCTAATTTTGTTCATTGTGATTTAGTAGGCGTGTTGAAGGGTTAGTGCCCTCTTTGTTCCATTATTTCCGCATGTCCATGGTTCCCTAATTTTGTGTGGTCTTCTATGATTTTGTATTTCAGGAGGATCGAGGCGCGCCTGGTCTTGGCATGCGCTGACTGCACAAACTTGTGCGCGCACTGTGGAAAAAGAACGGCGAAAGCCTCCACCTCTTCCACTGGCCCATCCTCGCCGATTCCATACTAGTGCCCATAGCCGGATGGTTTCAAGTAGGACAATGGCCAGGCACTGTGTCGCACTTCTCTCCACGCTTCCTGCAGGCCGGGTGCCAGAGCCTGATGGAAGCGGTTTTGGATACGGTCCTGCACATAACAGACACCTAACAGATTAGAAGTCTGGTGGGGGGGGGCTGGCATCCATATCCGACACCTCCGCCTTACACAAGCTGGATATTGCAATAATGGGGGAACATGGACTTTTGGAGGTCTTAGGATGTGCCAAAACTCCCGTTGCAAACACAAGTTGCAAACAACAGCAAGAATTCACCTAGATCGCTCTCATAGATTTATCATATGATCTAATGTGACGAAGAACATCCTATCTTCTTCTTATCCTTTATGATGTTTCCGCCACTTTCGGTGGAGACCTAGTACTAGGTTATCCTCAAACATACCTTCAAAAGCACCAGTAGCACTCACCATTCCATTGCCTTTGCCGCGGGCTCTTGTCGCAATTGGAGCAGAACTGCAAGTCGGTTGCACATCATCATCAGCACCTAATTGCACTTCTACTCCCTTCTGAATTTCGGGGTTTTGATCCGAAACAATATTTTGGTCCATTACGAATTCTTCTTCTGATGGGTGGTCTGCACTTGTCTCCTCATCCCTATGATCTTCTTGCACTCCCGATAAATGTTGAAATTCAAATAACTTTGTCTTGATGAGCTCCTGCGTTTGGACTTGTAGAGTGCTACCCCTTGCACAGGAGAATCCGTATGCTAAAATAAATGACTCAGATCTCAATAGACGATCCAGATGCTTCAGTCGCTTCCTCCGTTGCCACAATTCCCCTCTATCACTATTGTTTGGAGCCAATATCTCCTCCGGTAGGTACCTTCCTTCGAACGCATTGCTACTCTCTGTCACCCACCATTGGACAACTAGGTAAGGCTCGTCGCATGTGAAATCCAAAAATGCCTATTTTGATCATCTGTCTCACATGGATCTGCAATCATATGGCCTCGTCTGATCTCGGACATATCTCCATCCAATCTCGCCAACTTTATGGCTACAGCACCCGATGGCCTATAATTCTCGAGATACATGTGATGCGGTTCAAGATTTTGTGAAATTGGAGTTCAAGTTTCGCTCAACCTCCTCCCTGTTGTACCACTCCCATGGTTTTTGTAGTTCCCAGTCGACTCCTCTTTTGATTTTCTCGCAATTCTAGAACTGTGACTCCCAAAACCTGTTCCACCATACTTTGTCCTCGACAAAAAGGTACTTTTGCATCGGCTCTTCGAGGGCTTTCCTAATAGCTCCTAGTGCTTTATGATGGTCTGCGTCCGAAGGTTTCCCATGCACTTGAAGAGGACATAAAGGTGCTCCCAGTATTGCTGTTTCTCGTATCCTGCAAAGGAACTCCAAACCCTCTAAAGGTTCCCAATGTGAGATAGTAGAAAGTGGTTTGCCGCGAAGTACTATTACCATTGCTCCGCCAGCTCTTTCTTCTCTTGAAATTTTGCATTGATGGTGATCACTATGATTGTGCAAATTTTGAACTGCGGCATCTTGTGCCCCCCTTTTACCCATCCCATTGGCCAGACAAAGCTCCTGAAATTGGCCACTTTAGAAACCATTTTAACTTCTGGATTGGGTGCATACGCCTGTTCAATCAAAGTCATAAGGGTTTCGAGTGACATTGCCTTTTTGTGCTCGAGACTTTTAGAAAAGCATGAGAACATTTGATCAATTGCATCATGCGTATGCTTGACAAGTAGAAATCTAAGAAAACCTTATCGAAGACCCGCTTCTCGACACGCATACTTAAGTATGCAAACAACACCATATTTTGTTTCCTCTGGCCATGTTGTCGAGTTGCAAGTAAAACATCTTCGGTAGAAACTTTTCATAGTTGAGAATAATATCCTGGATTATATGAATAGTTAAGTTGGCATCGTTTCGAATATTCAGGAAGTTGACAAGCACCTTGGTATAATGTTATTGTATGGCAAACGAAGCACTACATGAACACGAATAAGCCCATCTGCAAAATCCTTCGGGGGCCAATAAAATGTTACAGCTCCGTTCTGTTTAATCCATCCCGTCTATTGCAATTCCTATGTATTTGCTAGGTTGTCCCTTACACTTCAAACGGTGTTTTGCAAGTTTGAGCCACTCCTACTTGATCGCCAATCGATGTGCACAGAGGTGCTGCTCATGGACCTCTGTCACCACATATTCACATTGGCAAAACTACCATCAGGTTCATGTTAATACCCACGTTGCGCTTCCTAAGCTGCCCCCAATCTAGCTCTACCGCCTGCTTATTACGTTAAGACCACTAATCCCGGACCCCACCTCCACCTCCTTCTCCACCTCAAGTAAGAGGTAGTTCTCCATTAAAATCTAAGTATTCTCAAATATTTAATAATTTTAGTAGAAATAAATATTTGAGATATCACATAGGTAATGATACAAGGGCTACCCATAAAAGCGTATGACAATATTATTCTTATAATAAATTTTTAGGACTTTAATAGATGATCAATGAATTACAATTTTTTTAGGACGTTAACCCCTAAATGACAAGGGGGTTTCTGCTATTTTTCTACAACCATAAATCTTGAGTATTATACGAGGGATATGAAATTTTTCTTTATTTTTTTGTTATCGTGACAATGACCAGCAGCCTCGCTTCCTAGTAGTCATCTACTCCTCATTGTTTGCCCAAAGCTATTGTTTTGTTGCGGTAAATGGAAAGCTGATTCCAACCTAGCATTTAATTCTTAGGGCTAGAAGTAGTTACTTTTATTTAGTTATTGGATATATTGGTTACAACCACCTATAACCACCTCTACTTTGTAAATAATGGGCAGCCTGAAGACCGGCCTCCCCCAGAAATTGTTGATGATCATGTTGAATAACAGGTCGAAGCAATCCTCCGTCACAAGCTGGTAAGGAACACTTTACGGTTTCTAGTATTATGGCAGGGGTACCCCTTGTCTGAAGCTACTTGGGAACCAGCAGACCACCTTACCAATGCTCCACATCTCCTTCGATAATATATGCAAACTCATGGACTTCGGGATGAAGTCCTTGTACCCCGAGAGTAGTTGTCACGAGATTATGGAATTAGTGGGTATTAATAAATAGCAAGGATAAGGGTAGCTGTAGACAGCTGTATTCCGGAGAGCGGCATGCGCGCCTTATGTGCTGCAGAGTCATCCGCTTACTAGGTGTTAAGTATGTATTTACCTATAAATAGGGGGAACCCGTGAGGATAGGCAAGCAGTTTTGATACCTACTTCGAACAATGAATAAGCTCGAGAATAACCTTCTTGTAGCCTTCCAACCTAGGTACCAGATCTGCCTTCGACAAGCAACCCACACAAGGAACAGGAATTTGCAAGGCATTGACTTGCGAAAGCAATGAGTCAAACTTGACCTCGAAAGATGTCTCAAAATCTTTAGCCCATGAGCTTGCCGAATCAAGATCATGTTGCGATTTTCTAATGATAACATCATAACTATCAAATTTCTTATCTATAAGATCATCCATTACGGAATTGACCTCATCCTCCTTGTCCTCCTAGCCCTCCTCGTCCCCCTCATCCTCCAAGTACCATGCCAAAGATTGGTGCTTAGCCAAAAGAAACTCATATTTTTCTCTAAGGAAATATTCTTCGTCTCAATATTATGTACTCTAGTCGATAATATAGACACCCTGTTGTCTTCATATTTATCCTCAATACTACGTAATCTAGTCTCCAATATTGATACCCTGTTGTCTATATATTTAACTGTATTAGGCTTAGTGATAATAGAAGCCATAA
This sequence comes from Anthoceros angustus, assembly GCA_010909165.1. Lineage (NCBI taxonomy): Eukaryota > Viridiplantae > Streptophyta > Anthocerotopsida > Anthocerotales > Anthocerotaceae > Anthoceros > Anthoceros angustus. The sequence continues at coordinate 387,342 of MU008204.1, forward strand.
CCTCAAAAAATCAACAAAAGTAAAATAACCGCGACCTCCTCCACACCACCCACCACAGCCACCACGCAAAACACCCTAAATCATGTCCTTATCGCGACCTCTTCCACACCAGCAATGGCCTCGCTACACCAAAGTCTTGGCGACCCCACCGTGGCAACCTCACCCCATGCTCACCGCGATATCAACTCCAACACCCAACGGCCCATGTCCACAGCGGTAGCAACCCCAACATCCAACACCCCATGCCAACCACGTCATCAACCCCAACATCCAATACCCCATGCCTCATGCGATATCAACCCCAACACCCTATGCTCAACGCAACAAAGCCCACTACAAAGCAAGCCCTCAACCCCTAGGACAGGCCCCACTGCAGATCGCACCGCGCTCCACACTCCGCATTCCGAACTCTTAAAGGTATCCTAAGCAAAAAGAAGGGGAATCCATACTGATCAAAGAACGGGAATCAAGACTTCCATATTGCACATGCTTTATGAACAAATTATTGAGATTTGTGTTGTTGGTTATTGAAAAAAAATTTAATATGATGTGAAAAAAATGCTAAGGATTGTAGCTCATATATTAGTCGCAACATTGACTCTTATGATAGACAACACCCTTTACCACGATTTTGAGAAAAACTCCAATCATATGAGAAATCAAAATGAAGGGGAAAACCCTTAATTGAGTCTTACAACATCTCTAAATTAATATTGTGGGTATATGGATCTAGAAGAATTGCTATAATCTGAATCTCCAAACACACTGCCATGGCGCGCAGACACTCTTCCGAGCGTGGTAGTAATTAAGTCTCGAGTCTATCGATGGATAGAAGGCGTGTTAGATGAGTTCCCAAATTATACATCTTGGTCTTCTATAATGTGGGCAGTCAAGCATGTTGTGTACTGAATATGTGTGAGATAAGATGTGCAAACTTGCTAGTGTGCTTGACCAGTAGCGTAGCTCTATAATTGCAAATTTTGAGGTGAATGTGGAATGAAGTTGAGGTGAAGTAGTGAATGCATGCAAGCAATTTTGTGTAGGAATGCAATCAAGTTGTGGCCATTTGTTTTAACGTGCAAGTGTCAGTTTGTCTTATTAAGTAAAGCTTCCTTTGATCTTGTATGTTGATTTTTTAGATAAAGAATAAGATCATTAGAGTTTAGATCATGAAGTGTTGTGTAAAATTGTCTATTATGTGGGATGCAGGTAGTAGTAGTTTCTTCAACAATTATAATGTTGGCCAGTGCATCCAATTGGACAAATAACATGTGGATCTACTAGTTGTGCCGAATACTGACATGAGCTCCTGAAGGCGGTAAGTGCTGCTGCCGGCCCAGGCGAGCAAAACCGCGGCGGAGGTCGGAGGCGGCGGGCGGGCGGGAAACTGCAGCCACAGGGAATCTCGACGCCTTGTTTGGTGATGGGAGTAGCGGCGAGGACGAACCCTCAAGACGGGCCGCAGAGGGCAGACCAAGCACTTGACTCACAGGCGACAATGAGGTATGCTCCCTGGACCCCGTGCTTGGCTTGGGTGGCCCAAGAGAGATTAGTCTGGCAAGGGATTTTTGGGATCCTCCACCTATCCGAAAGATAGGGGGAGGATCCCCAAAATCCGGTGCTGCTATCAGCAGAGGCGGAGGAGGACACCGTGGTGACCTCAGGCGTGAACGTGGGTCCTGGGGAGCGGTCCAATCTTGGCTGGGTTGAGGTCCAGACTCCTGCCGGAAGGCAAGTGTGGAAGACCACATGTACACTAACCTCCACAATTTGGTTTGAATGTTCTTTTGTTTTCTTATGTTTTGTGTGATGGAGTGCTTAGGAAATGTCTGAGGCAAGGCCTTTTATAGTAAAAGTGGTCCTTGGCCCATGACAATACTTTTGTCCTTGGACCTCGAACTGTGAATGTCGAGGCCGGCTAGAAGGTCCTGGACCTTGGGATTTTAAGAATAAAATTGTCTATATAAGGTGCGGGATCCTTCATTCGACGCGATGGCCTTGAGGAAGTGGGGGAGGTGGCTAGTTCCTAGCAGTGGCGAATATGGAGCATGCGTCTGATACGGGGGGGAGATAACAACCCTAATTCAGGGGGGTTGTGATGGTGAGGTGGAGGCGCAAGACGCCTTAGGGGTGGTCGAGAGCTTGCTCCCAACTGGGGTGAAGGGTGATGGAGCAATTTTACGACAACGGAGGAGGAAAACCAAGGGATTGGCGCGCGGTCTAGGAGCTTGCTCAGAACGCCAGACGCCTGAGGTTCTTCTCTCCTTCACCTTGATCCCGAAGCCTGTGTTCCAAATCGAGAGTGTTTGAATGGATGGTTGAAGTTCGCGCTAACTGAGGGAGAGAGAGAGAGGAGAGAAGAGATCTGACGGAGAGATCAGTCAACAGTAGGTGTGCGATCGTGGCGGAAGAGAAGGAGAGCGAAGCGGGACGCTTGCGGAGAGTTGTGTGTGGTTTCAGAAACTCGAACCTGGGCTTGCAAGCGAAAGTGCACAAGGGAAACAACGCCTCCGTGGCGCTGGCAGAGCGCGGTCGTGCGCAGATCCGGAATGCGCTCTCCTGCTCCATCGTCCATTCCACTCTTGGTCCTTCCTCAACAAGCTCGCTAGTGGGCAGCCCGCTGTAAAATTTGGGACAAAACGCAGAATACCTAACCATCTCTGTGAACCCAGAGTTCCTTTTAGCTTAAGGCGCTCTAAGGGTGGCTATGACCTTACCTTGTCCGGATCGACCTCGATGCCTCCGCTGAAACCGATGCCCCACGTAATCCTCCTCGACNTAAGGACGGATTTTGTCATGCTGATCCGACACATATATAGAGACTAGAATGAAATTTCGCTATTATGGTGGCGTAGCTTAAAATAAAAGGAATTTTTATGAAAAGTGCAACCAGGACTTCCGGAGGTCACCCATCCAGTCATCCGGCCCAAGGCGCTGAGTTCTGGGGGATCCGGTGTCGATGGGATCGTTGCCGCATATGTGCCCTCCTTCTCCTGTTGCACATGCCATATACCTCACATTGCTTTTGTGATTTTCTTCTCCACCTTCTCTCACCATCTTAACAACTCGCCTTTGGTCTCTCCTTTCACCTCACACTCCTAGTTAATGCTCTAGTATGACACCCATTTTATAATTTTTCCTCTTTGTGTTGCAACATGTGTTCTCTCACGCTACTATTTTATTCTTCCCTCTTGCTTTTCCTACATGATAGCAACCAGAACTCTATCTCTCTCCCTGTGGTTGTCATTCTCTTTCCATTTTGCCTCCTTTGCATAACTATGCATTTATAATCTACCTTCCCTCTTCAATGCACCCTTGTGTCCACATCTGGTTTTGTTTTTTAAGCTCCACATACACCATTGAAAACTCTTGTTTTCACCTGATTATGTATAGTAGGATTCTAGATTATTTATATGTCTATCTATATATACAGTTTGCAGGCCCACTTGTTATGTATATTCCTCTCTCTCTCTCTCTCTCTCTCTATATATATATATATATATATATATACATACATAAACACGTGTATGTATATATATATTTATACTTACATATATTTGTAACCTAAACATAATATTATTTACCTATGTCTAAGTTCATGGGTGCGAGGCTCACTCTACGTTCGGAGACAAGGAGGAGGACGGGGAGAGGAGGAGGAGGAAGAGGAGGAGAGGAGGAAGGGGAGAGGCAAGGAGGAAAAGGGGAAAGGAGGTAGAGGAGGAGAGGAGAGGAGGAGGAGGAGGAGGAGGAGGAGGAGGAGAGGAGAGGAAGGGCGAGAGGGAAGGACGAGGAGGGGAAAGAAAGGAGGAGGGGAGATTATAAGGAGGAGGAGGAAGATGGAAAATAAGAGGAGCAAGAGGAGGGGAGAGGAAGGAGGGGAGGAAGGAGGGGCATCATGTATCTAAGTTTTCCTTTACTTTCCAACATGGATATGACGGACATTTTGACTCGACGGTTCTTACCTACCCAAATTTTGATTGCGAATTTGAAAGGAGACGGCGCAGACGTGGTCCGCAGCGGCGAATTGTGCGGTGGCACGTGATCGCAGATACGCCGATGGCCGTGGCGCCCACGCTCGCAAACGAATGTGCGCTTATCGCCCAATGTTGCCGTGGCCGTGGTGTTCAACCCGCCTAGACGCTTCGCCCACAACCGCAGTGGCAAGATGCCACTCACCTTTGCAAAGCTGCACAAACAGCCTCCTCCTCTTCTATCTTTTCCGACCGGATCACGCCACTCTTGGTCCGGACCAGATTTGCTCCTCCATTTGTGGGTCCAGCCACCGATCCGCCAAGAACTTGGTTTTGTACATGCCGATTTGATGTCACCGACATTGCGCTGGCCCACCGTGTGCTCACTCCTTTCTCACGATGGTATGCTAGTACTCGGTCTAAGGAATGGGTTTCAATCTATCCGCGATCCACCGCAAAGAATCGGGTTGGAGGATGGATAGTCTTTCCAATTGTGCCCGACATCCTCGTGCCACTGCGATTGCGCTTGGTGTGATGTGCTAAAGGAAACAAGGAAAAATAAACACCAACAAGTCCGGATCACCGCAGGGAAGAGTGCGGTGAATTGCGTGCACAAGGAGGGGCGGAGAACCACGCCCACCGAGGGCATTTTTGGAGCGAACCTCGCCGAGAGGAAAGTGGCATCAAGGAAGATCCATGAACCGTGTCAGATCCGGATCATGGTTGAGTGCCGTGTTTAGCGGTGAGGCATGAGGACTTTCGAGCTCGAATTCGTAACCCACCACCGCGGTGATGGTAATGCACTTACTTGGGATACTTTTTTCAGCTCGCCTGCTTCCATTTTTGCTCGCCATGGACACATGGCCAATTGACTTTGTTTCCGCTTGTTATTTCACCGTAGTTGCACTGCACTCTTCGAGCTCGCCCGCTCGCAAATCGCAGTCCGCATCTAATCGAGTCTAAGCTCGCTACGAGCAAAGACGCGTGAATGGAGTGCGGTGGCGGCAATTGGAGGACAGCTTCCATGGTTTTATGCTTAGCTTCTTGGAGTTAGCGCTTTTTCCGTCCATCTTTACCATGCTAGACCACCACCGGCATGACCGACGCAATTTTATGCATTGTAAAGTTCATGGATCAAACTTGTTTGTTCTCACAATGTAGGAATTTGATCATGTTTGGTATACGCTTGCTCAAATCGAGGAAGGTGTGAACCGAACTTTATTGATTTCTGCATGTACCGCTTTGTTTTGTCCTTAGTTTGCTAGTGCCGTGGTCTCGCTTGTTCAAATTATTAGATTGCGCTTTGCAAGTGGGCCAGAATGTGGTAGCTTGACTTTTGATGGAAAGGTTCTCGAGCAAGTGATGGAAAATCACGAGAGATGGGTGGGATTAATGTCAAGTTGTCATGGCTTGCAATGTAGCTTGTGCAATTTCCGTCCACCTTACAAATCTGACATGCTTTGTCACTGGAAAGGAATGCAACTAGTCATAGAGCTTGGAGATGCATATGCACGTCTCAACTATTATAACTAAGGTGAAAATGTTCAAAACTATGTTCTTTGCCACGCTTGAGGGTCAAGCTTTATAAGGAGGAAGGGGAGGAAGGAGGGGAGATGGGAAGAAGGAGGAGGGGAGAGGGAAAGGAAGAGGAGGAGGCCATGCCGTGATTTTAAGTAGAGACCCGTTTTCGGTGATTCTAATTTTCACCGATGCGTAACCAGTGACATGATGTTGGTGAAGGGATTGTGGCAGGCAGGATCATGTACAGCCGCAAGCGTATCTTGTACTTGGCAGAGTATTGCAAGGTCGTGCCAAGACCGTTCGATACCGTGTGATTTCGCCCCGCTTGTTGCGAACTGTTGGGTCATGATCAACAATTACCTCACAAAGCGATGCGTCACAATAAGGTGTTAGGTGGGACAGATTCTTGGGTGCCATGGGCGTGAAGCCGATGGCTGCGACGTGGAAGGCTAAACCGTCGGGCATGCTATAAAGTAGGGGTATAAAGGGTCACGATATTTACACATATAGTAAATACAAAGTATCATAGCATGAATATGCACATGTAATGTATGTAACACTTGTAGAAACATGGTGCCCATGTTACGGTTTGACACGTTTGATACGCCCTCTAGAACGTTACATTGCTTGCGCATGTGCTTTGCATACAAGCCCGCATTTGTTACACCGCTTGTAACACTATTCTTCGGGCGGGTGCATTGTGTCCCATTACCCGCCTCCCCGCCTTTCGCAGCCCCCTTATAATACAATATTCGTGTCGCCCTGCTTAAAGAGTGCGCTCAAGTCGCGGCTCCACACGGCGCGCCAGGTCGGGAACCGAGTTCCGCCTCCGCTTGTACGCTGGCGCGTGGCTCACATCGATGGCGTCGTGTCCCTCTACATTCCATACGCTCAGATAGGGCGACGACCGTGGTGCCATGGAGGAAATGGAGCGCGATGGCCATATAAGGGCGCCACGATCGTCGACGGCCGCCCACGGCCACGCCATGTAAGTTTGTATGTCCATCAATGCCCATGCTAGGTGAGTTGTGGGTACTTCCAAACAAGGCAAACGATTTGACGGGCGGTGCGAAAGAGGGCGGACCGCGGATTCAATGCAATGACTACGCTGACGCCAAGCGTGGGTGGATCGACCAGCCTTGGGATGCCGCTTTTGCATTACCTTTGTGAAGTCATGCGCTCGTGTCGGATGGTTTTCATCCCTGTCCCCAAGGGATTTCCAGAGTGGCCTTGAAATTTGGGACTCAAAGAATGGCACGAAATGAGAGGGTCCAGCCCCTACAAACACCGCAACAACAACATGGCGATGAACACTTGGGATCTCCACACGACAAACAACGCCGCGAGGTTGATAGCTAGTGGAGCGCCGAATGAATTGTGCCTCTTGCAAAACACTGCACAATCAAGATTATGGAACATGACATTCCCTCAGCAGCGTGCATACATCGACACCAAGTTTCGACATGAACTGCCCAAGCTCAAAACCTTGGATCGGAAAGACACTTTATTCGAATGTACGCATGCGATCGACCGATGAGCCCATACAAGATCCCTCCAGCCAAGGTGTAGCACGCCGACTATCATTTCACGTCGGAAATGCCGCCATTGCACATGAAATCGTGACCGCAAACCGCTTCCACCTGCTAGGTGAATGTAACTGTTCAAACTGTGGAAGTTTGCACCGCCCACTTGTTGCTTCATACTATACCACATGTCAAGGGATGTGAGCATGGATCGCAAGGCATACTCGCCCCGCCCAGAAAACCGACGCCATCCCATTGAGGGCCCTTTCCGCATAGATATGCCGGCCCCACATCCACTTGTGATATTGAGCCTCTTCTTGCAAAGATGTCCGCAAGTTCCCACAACCATTGTGCCTTGTTTGGTGTCGACATATTTTCACCAAATTGGGCCACCTTCCACTACAAGAACGCCAAACTTGTTGGTACCATCGCATCGCAATACATTCTCTCCTTGAGTCTCAAACCTCGTGACAATGATATTGTCCCGCCATGCTTGCCTTGTCGGATCACCAAACACGTATAGCGAGCTCTTCGCCGCCCGTAAAGCCCACACCCAACCTTTCCGAGCATGCCGCCCACACATCCGCCTCTTTCCCCACCATCTCGGATGGCAAGACGCAACGGACCATCGCCTTCCAAGCTTGCCCTTGCTGCAAAAACGATGATGCATTTCGGCAACCCCGATGCCTCCATGACTGGACCACCCACTTGCCATCTCCCGCTTCCCACACGAACTGTCTTCATCCCAAATCGGTAGGCCTGTGACATACACCTTCTCTCACCTTCCACGGGCCCGAGGTCCGCGCCCAAATCGGAGGGGCACTTCATCCCTTCGCCCGCGTGAGCCGCCGCTCAGACGGTGTCATAATCCGTCCTTCGCCCATGCCTCCATGCCGCCTCCCACCGCTAAACGGTATTCTATTGGCTATTACAAGGACACCACCGTCGGCGCCGTGGTGTCTCAGAATGGGACATGTCCTACCGGTAAGCCTCGTTTCTTCCATGGCGCAGCGCCGATGTATGGAGCAAAGTACTGGGCTGAGAAAACCGCAGACGGATTCATCGACCACACCGCCTCTTCCTGCAAGATATGGAAGAAACGACGCTGAATTGTGGAGAACACTTACCACCGGAGCCGCCGATATCGCTCTCGCAGGATGGTGGTTGTCTCCGCCACCGGCAGCGTAGCACATTTAGTACCGCATTTCCGACGGGCATGAGTTTTCGCCATAAAGCACTTGCTTGCCGCTGGAGAGTTCACAACGGCGCCTCACGCTATCGCCATCGGCGACTACCACCACTTCATTCTCACCTCGCCTCGCGACACGGCGAAAGAAGCACGCCTTGTCAATCCTCGCGGCACAATGGTCCGACGCCGATCCGGAGTTCACAACGCATATGTACCGCCCATGCCCGAAGCAGCAGAAGCACCATTAAAATTCCGCACATTTCGCCAGACCGCCAAAAAACAATCCGGTCTTGGTTCCGCGAGGTGTGTACTTCGGCCGTTTTTTACAGCTCTTTCGTGGATGCGAACGATGATCCGCTCGACCCCCTCATGCCCGCATTGAGTTCCCGCCGCAGCCGATGCCCATTCTCATGAAGTTGGCAATGGCCACCCGCCATCGCACCTGTGGGGCCACCGACCCGCGGTGCTCGCCACGCCGCCGCCCGCCCATCGCGAAATGCGAGTGAACTACCGACCACACGGCGGATACAGCGAGCCAATGCCGGATTGGTGGCGGTTGTGAAAGAGAGGACATGCTGCGACCTTGATGCGGACGCGGGTGGACACCGATGCGACGCCGCTGACCGACGCGCGCGACCTTCATGCCGACGGAGGAGATTCGTGGACTTGGATGAACTGCTGGTGTTCCCGACGTACCTGGCAAGGAGAGAGCATATGCCCGGGATGCTGCGGAAATGCCCTTGTTCACCATCGCAGAACCTTGCACCTCGAAAGAGTCCCGCTTAATTGCAACCCTGCTCTTGCTTTCCATTCAAACTCGCGGCATACACGACGTCATGATGTCGATGCGTGTTGTTGGGCGCATTTGTTGCCCGAGAGGAATTCTCCGCCAAGTCGATGACGGAGGCTAAAAAGACATTGTACTGGCCGCACTTCAAGAAAATTCATGCTCGTAAATGATCGATGTCGCTGGGGCCCCTATGCGGACCACGCGAATGCATTAAATGCCTGCAGACAGATATGTAGAGGTGGGATCGCCAAACGGCGCTAGGAGAGCTCCTGTGAAAGTTCTGTGGCACTCACAAGGATAGGCTGGCCCGCATGTTTAGAGCACCATAATCGGCTAATGACATGACAGACATGGATCTGGAGCATGATGGGTCCATGGGCATAATACACACGCATGGGAGGTTTTAGATGGATTGGATGGCTTTGGCTAACCCGTAAACATCCGTCTCGCTCTTGCAACGGACGGGTTTAACCCATTTGGACACAAGTCCACAACTACATCTATATGGCCTGTTATGCTATTCTTACACAACCTTCCACCATGGCTAAGCACGAAATCCGCTTATACCATCATGCCGCTTATTGTGCCGGGCCCTCACATTGTGCCGAACTTTGATGTTTACATGGAACCTCTTTTGGAGGAGTTGAGAGACCTGTGGCATGGGATACCCATGGACGACTTCTCTTTCCGGACAGCTCAGCGACGCTTCACGCTATGAGCATTGTTTTGCACACCATAGTGATTATCCGGCATTGGCACACTCCACGGCTTTAGTGAAGGGTTCAAGGGCATGTGCGGAATGTTGGGATGGCTTAGACTCACCGGGCCCACCACGTGCGTATGAGGAGTACCTTGGCTCGGCGGTGGCTTCCAATCATCCCATGCGCGGTAGACATGGACCGGTACAACAATGAAGTGGAGCGGCCTCGTCCCAATCCCCTCGCTTGACGCTAATGGCGTATATGGAAAAGAGAGATAATGCAACAATCCGGAGTTGAGGGAGAGGCAAGTTTGGCACCGCAAAAGCTTATGGTTTGATTACTCCGATTGGAGACACATGCCGAGGTGGACACAAAGGGATGTTATGCACATTGAGAAGAACAATGCAGGCTTTGTGGCACCTTGATAGGAGAGAAAGATGATCTACGATCCCGCTTAGACATGGAAGAATACGGGGCAAGCATGAGCTATGGCCATTGCTAGGAATAGGAGACCTTCTCGCTCAGTATGTCTTATCCAAGCCGGACTTGGATATGGTTTTATGCGAGATGCAGCCATACTGTTACCAATCGGATACGATCAAACATCATCGTAAAATCAAGGCCGCAACTGGAAACCTCAAAGCTCATGATTGGCATGTTGTCATGGAGATTTATTTCCTATTGTCTTACGGGACGAATCAAGCCCTCAAGATACAAAGCAAAGAACGCCTCAAGAACTATATCGGATATGCCAACGCCGGATTCCGGGCATGAGGTTGGGAGAATGCAACAAGAGTGCATCGTCATGTGTCACCGGAAAGAGAATTTCCACCCAACTTGTTTGATATTTCACGCATCTCATTATTCACTTGGTGGATGATGTTGCATTGGGCCCGTAAGTGTCGCTGGATGTATCCTGGGAGAGGTATTTGGGGAGCAGGAAGGACACTATTAGACAACAGAAAACCCGAAAGGGATGGCTGGAGGGATATGTGAGGGAGGAATCTTTGTCGATGCTAAGTCGCACCTTAGTGAACACTATCCTCGGCCCTCCCATATTTGGAGCGATAAGTTCATGAAGAATGCACAGAAAGGCATTAGGCATGGGACGCCCATACAAGTTTACGACGGAGTTGCACCAGTCCACACTTTCATCTTGGTCCACATCCAAATCTTAGACCCATTCTTGCAAAGAGAGGAGGAAGTGGAACAAGGAGTAACGACGGAGCCATCTTTTCGCATGGATCCATGCCGCAGATTCAGCCGGGAAGATTCCCATCTCACCGACGATGTGGCTGCAGCTATGGACGGCCGTCCCTTTGGGCCAATGCACATACATGGTAAGGGAAGCCACCTTCTACCGCCGCATTTAAGAGTCGAAAGTGACACAGACTGTGTGTTCACCCACGTCATGGGGACGAAGGGAGCGGACTTACTATGGCCATGTCCAAGAAACTCGGTCTCGCTGGGGTACAACCACTCATCCCGAAGGTGAAGTGGTTCGAGTAATCCGCACGCAGATCTCCTTCGCTGATAGAAACGATCATGTTTCCACCGCGTTCACTAGGCGCTTGTAATGACGGGGCGATGATGTCGATACCCCATTCATATGGCCAAATCAAGTGACCCAAAGGTATTCTACATGCCGATGGATGTAAGAGAGGGTGGGCATTAGCCGTGCCCACTCCCGACGGGGTGGAGGGAGGAGGGAGGGAAGCGTGATGGACATCGTGACGGCTTTCGTATAGGAAGTGAAACGATCCATTGAAACCCTAACTAAACGAAACCTCTACTACCCCGCATGTATGGACCTCGCTTATAAGCTCACCGCTTTAGGCTAATAACAAGAGATGCGTATAATCGCACTATTCCCGAGATGTCGATGTTCGAAGTCAACAACAATTCGCCTATGCCATCGCCTTCTTTTCCATAAAACTATCCACCAATATGCGAAGGTGGCGACTGGTCATTTATGGCGGGCTTTGTCCGCAGCTGCCTCCACAGCCTTTAAGAAGGACCCACCAAGTTTGGCGCCATCCACGAACCAAGCCCAAACATCGAGAGCCGCACCAAGTCCATCCACTGGTGATTTCTGGCAAACACCTCCTACCTCCGCACCGCGCGAAAGCATCCAAGGCATCCGCTGACGTAAGAGAACTCAGCGAGCTCCTTCTTCGCGATTGCCGGGCGCGAGGGCGGGCGAGACGCCTGTGCTACCCAGTCTCCGGATGATGCTTCCATCTCCGCCGTAAAGGATCCCTATTGCCGCTATCGGTGCAGTGCCGAGACACTTTCCACCGATGCTCAAGTGCACAAAACGGTGGTGAGCAGGAAGGTCGGGCGCAAGGACTAACGCATGAAAGTGAAGAGGTCGCCACCATTAATACAAGACAAGCTTGCTGCGGAGCGGTGCACTAGCTTAAACAATGGCTCGTGGGCTATGCACTCGGGAGTTAAGTAGGGTTTCTTAGGATTGAAGGACAATAAAAGGAGGAATAAATTGGGGTAGCGCCGGACGAGGCTCGAGTATACTCCGACTGGAGTGAACAACGGACCTGCATTACTATGGCAAGCCCGACTACGCCGGAGTAACGGATAAGTCCGAACCCACCTGTGTCAAAATAGGATAAGTACGCCAGTGAAAGTAACCTAGGAGCGAGGCGTGAGGATGACGAGGCGGCGCCACGTGGACGGCCCCGAGTGGAGGTCGCATGCGAGGTCAGACCGTAACCTGCTGCAGGCCGCATAAGGTTATTCACGCCCGCCCGCGCGGCGTAAGGCCGCAGTAAGCAAGCGAGGGTCGAGTGCGCGCGCACTCGCGCGCACGACAACGAAGAGGCGCCTTCCGCCCAGAAGCTTACTTCCACAAGCGCCAAGGAGGGAGGTTCGCCGCCTCCGCATAATCCTCAGCCTTGCGCCCGCAATCCGCTCGCGCATCTTTTGGGCGCCAGCCACAGAGGGCGCACTGGTTGAGCTGAACGCGGAAGGAGGAACATCGTGCTGACTCCGCCAGCAGACAAAAGAAAGAGGAGGAAAGCAATGGCACCCAAAAGCCGAAGTCTGGGAGCCATGGACCGTGGAGCGCAACATTGTGACCCGCGCTATCCGGACTTCGGCCCGGGCCGGAGGAAGCAGGGAATTGGTGCAGAGTGGCATCCGGACGTGTTCCAAATGGTCTCGACCTTTGACAACGCTACTCTAGTCCGGAGTTTGCCCGAAGATGTCAAGGCGATCAACAAGGAGGTCCGATCCAAGAACCTCCGGAGGACCCGAGGCGATGGACCTTGAGGTCCCGAGGATGGCCTACAACCGCCCAAGGAGGAAGAAGGGGCGCAGCGAGCCCCTTAAGGCGAAGGAAGATAGGGCCACGCCGCGATGCCGAGGCTCGAACGCAGCGACAACCAACGGATGGTTGATATCCGATCCGGGATGAGTAAGGGCGTAGCCCGGATCATTGTCCATTGAACTCGCCACCAAGGTGGATCACCTTGGTGATAACTCGCTGGTATTCTCGCATGCGCCCAAGGGAAGAGAGCGACCGGGAAGGATTATCTTCGCCTGCGCCAGAGGCACGCAAGCTAAGGAGCGAGAAGCCTCGCCATCGGGGCCGACCCCATACCGATTCATGTATGGGGACATTTCGAGCCCCTCAAGGAGGGAGAGCTTGAGCGGGCGCCCGGGGCCGGAGGCCCCGCTGTAGAGCGTGCAAGGGCGCCTGAGGTGGGGGTCGCCCTTCAAGACCAAGCGGACTGGAGGAGGACGATCGAGGATTCCTGACTCATACGTCGAGCGAACCCCTCACCACCTGTGGAAGTTTGGGAGGCGATTCCCCTTCCTCCTTTTGGTGCCCTCCGAACAGTGAGGGAGCCGATGCCGAGGGCGCCATGGCCCGCACCGGCGTAACAATAACAACCACGACGACGCCGAGCCCGACTCCGGGAGCAAGAGGCGGAAGACGCCGCTTACCAACGCAAAGACCTCGAAGGTGCAGACTTCTACCGCGAGTGGCAAGAGGTCAAGAGGCGGTAAGGAGGGCAAAGGGACGTGGCCCAAGGAGCAGGAGGTCACCGGCAGCCCCCACCTCGAGCCGGCCCCTGCCCCCACATGTGAAGGGGCAAAAGAGCTTGCTGACCCCCTCACCTCCTCCGAGCCCTGTGAGAAAGAGGGCACAAAGGAGTTAGAGGCCAAGAGGGCCAAAGAGGGTGAGACTCGACCACCACTGTGACCCGAGGGTCCCGATTAGGTCCGAGAACCCCCCCGACTTACCCCGGATCAAGGTATGGAGGTCCTTGGCGGACGAGAAATGCCGGCCCCACTACGGACTTTGTGGGGCCTCACAGCGGCCGTGGAAGAAACACGGCGAAGTCCTGCTACATATGGACGGAATGCTTTGGGGTCTCTGGTACATGGAGAAGACCTGTGAAGTGGAGGCCACCCGAGGAGGATGGTGGAACCCAAGAGCAAGTGAAGGCGGCCGAGGGGCAAAGGAAAGGCGGAGTCCTCGCCGGATCGAGGAAGGGAACGCCGGTGAGCGCGAGGCCCGGCGGTTCACAGATCGGGTTAAGGTTCTTCACTGCACACCAAGCAAGCCTGGGAGGCCCAAGCGGGAGGACCTTGCTGCAAAAGAGGGAAGCGCAGCAGAGGCGGAAGAGGCCCGCACAAGCAGAGAGCTCGACCGGGCGGAGGCGGCCCGGCCAGAGCGCCAAGTGGGCGAGGCCTGTAAAGGCGGCGAAGGAGCCAAGCCGCAAAAGAGCGACCGGGATCACATGCACGTGATCGGAACCGTGGAGAGTCACAGACCGAGGCTAACTCAAGGCCGTGACAAAGGGCTATGGAGGTGCAAGGGCCAAGACTCGGGAGATAGGGGATCTCCGAGTGCAGCAGGAGGTAGAAGGGAGGCGCAGCAGATGGAGGATGAAGGACACGCCGGAGCTACAACCCAAGATGCGGAGCAAAGCAGTGATTCTCAACGAGAGAATCCACGACTCGAGCACGAAATAGAGCCCGCCCCTCAAGACGGAGGAAAATCGGCGACTATCCAAGGAGTTGGACGCTGCTGTGCCATGGAGCCGGAGGAAGTCCGAGCCTGGACGAGGTATCCGACCGCCTGAGAGGAGGGCGAGCTAAAGGCCGTAATGAACGGAGGAGCGCGAGCACCGGAAGCGTAAAAGCCGTCCACCGAGAAAGGCGGAAGGGAACGCCGCGCTATGGCGGGTAAGTCGGCGGAAAGGAAACGAGGAGCAAGTGAGCAACATGGCCGCAGGAGGTGACCGAGGCCGTAGCCTCGCGTGATACGCCTGCCCACCACAACCGGGCAGGAGAGGTGGCCCAACAAGCCGAAAGCAAGACGCCCCTAACACTTATGGCGAGGGAGTATCGGTGCTCCGCACACGTGGAAGAGGCACCAACAAGTCGATCTGTGACTTTGCCTATTACCACGCCGAGCCCCAAGGCGAGAAGCCTCGACTCCGCAGACGGACGACCGGAAGGCTCAAGGAGATGAAGGCCACGGGGACAAAGACAGGACCCTAGTGGCCTGCTTGGAGATGACGGAGCGGCGGAGAGGAGCAACCGGAGGAGAACGAGGGAGCGCGGATGCGATCGAGGTAAGCACCCGCACCTCACCATGGAAGGAGGGGCCAACGGGAGTCCGGGCGATCGGGAACCGGGAGGACTTGAGGAGAGCCACGGAGGAGTCCCGTGAGGGAGGAAACCTGGTGGAGTCCGACTTTGTCCGGACCCTGAGGGAGGCCGGACTCAAGTCCGGACCTCTAATAACTGACCCCGAGGTCCGGACCCCAGAGACAAGGACCCAGCCGGCCGACCTGTGAAATAAGCCGGACTCAAGTTCGTGAGTGACAGACCTCGAGGACCGGATGCAGAAGGAGGAGCCCCTTCGACTTACGCTTAGGGGAGCCGAGATATGGTGGCCCCACCGCAAGGACCTGTGGAGGGGCCAGGGAGGATGACGCCGTGGTAACGCGGCTTGTCGACCGCCAGAGCCCAACCCGATGTGATTCCGGGAGAGGAGGGCCCGCCTCACGGATCATCCGATTGGGTGCACCACAACCGTGACGGGGATTGACCACCCATTCCGAGGGGGCCTGTGACCTTCCCACCCCACAAGGAGATAGGGGGATAGGATGGTAGGCGATTAGGGTATACCGAGCTATCACCGTAATAGGGGTAATAAAGACGCCACCTTGGGCGCAGATAAGAGGGCCGAGGTCGCCTAGTAAAGCATCTTTCTTGGTGTTGATGCCGCTCTGCGCACCTTTGTGAGTCTTCTTGCTAACGTGAGTCCCGAGTCACCGAAAGGTGCACGACACCCGGGAGATTGATCAAGGTCCCGTGACGGACTTAACGCGTTGTGGTGTGCAGGAAGGGTGATCGGTGATCCGTGTCGCCCGAGCCGCACCGAACGGAACGCGTGAGCCGGAGGAACTCGGAGGGCGTGTAGAGCCCGGACGAGAGGCCCGCGAACGAGGAGGTCCGGATCACAGAATCGCGGCTTTTCTAAGACCAAGAGTGTAGCGTGAGGGAGAGAGGAAAGGATCGATGCGTGAGGATGTGAACGAGGACGCGAACGGGTCTAAACGCTTGGCCATACCGGCCCAGACGGTGAACGCGAGTAGTTAGGAGTATGTGTGTTGAGACGAACGAGCGCTAAGGACGGTAAGAATCACCAAACGCGTAAACGGGCCTATCATTCCCTTGGGAACGGACTTCTTCCTACAACGACACGGATTGTGCCGCGCCATCAGAAAAGTCACGCCACATTTTGGCGCTGCCGGGAATGAAATCGGTCTGTGGTGCCGCAGTGCGCCCTTAGGAAGAGAAGGTAAGTGAATGCGTGGCGGTCGAGCGACGGTCAAGAGTGAACTGGGGAGGATCGGACGTGGTCACCTCGGCTCTCCGAGCCGTGAGAGAGAGACGCCAAACCCAACGAGAGAGCACCGCCGATCGAGGAGGAGAACGTGGTCGAATTGTCGGACCAAGACGAGTACGCAAGGGGACGCCAACGGAAGAAGGTAGGATGCCCACGCCTAACCCATCGATGGCGCAGCCATGGCCCCTACCTCGACCAAACAAGCGACTCCATATCTGGAGGGAAGAAGGAGCGGATGCGAGACCTTTGTGGAGGACTTCGTGTCCAAAGCCAACTTCAACGGAGAGGGAGTCGACGCCTCATCCAAATTTTTCCAAGGGGTTCTCCGAGGACACCGCTCAATGGTATCGGAGAAAGTACCACCGGAGAATGCCCCACCCGCCTGCTTGAAGCTTTGAAAATGCCTTCTTAGAACGGTTTCGAGGATCGACCAGTGAGGGGTATGTATTATCAAAGTTGGAAAATCAAGCGAGGGAAGAAGGAGAAGCCGGGCTCAGACATCGAGCGGTTCTATGCCCGAGGATCGGCATCCAACCCATACCACGATGCAAGCGGTGGTTCGCGTCTAGCCAAACCCATGTGCACGCCCCGCCGCCGAGAAGGACGTGGGCAAGTCGAGCCAAAACTACGAGGAATCGCTACATCGAGGATAAAGAACCGCCAAGGAGGCAAGAAGAAGAAGAAGAAACGGGGTTCACTCGAGGAGGAAGAGTCTTCGAGGAGGAGGAAGACCAATGAGGTGTCTTCGAGGAGGAGCAAGTCCAAGAAGAGACGGAGGTCTCTAGCGAGGAAGAGTATCCCGCAAGAAGAAGAGCAAGAAGCCCCAAAAAGAAGTGGTAAGAAGGAGGTGGTGACACCAAGACCGTCCGAGAAGCTCCGACCCGACTCCTCAAAGGAGGTAGCAGTCCGCGGGAGGACCGGAAAAGTGATAAAGAGAGTAGAGGACCGCGATAAACTGTGTTAAGGACCGAGCGCGGAAAACACCGACTACGAACGCATCTCGTGTGCCGTGCCAAGAACACGGCCATTCGAAGTCCAACCGCCTCAAGGCCGGCATCAAGTGGACTACGAATACGAGGAGGAGGCCGAGGAGCAATGGGAAGAGGCCTATCGTGTGAAGCCCTCTCCGCGATATCCCAAAACCATGTATCCGCCAACCGGAGGTCCACACAACGGGCCCCACCGATGCAAAGACCGCATGGGAGCCCCTTCGTATCCTCCGCACGGCCGTGGTCTGCTGGAACCGCGGAATCTCGCCATTACTCCAACGCGTGTCCGCACTCAACGAGGTGGTAATGGGGACTTCGAGCGTGGCGATGGTGCGGCATAAGGCAGACGCTATGTCCCAACCCCGACAAGGACGTACGATATGCCACACCGCGGAGAACCCCGACCACCAACGCCACCTCCTAAGACCACTGCACGGCAAGTCAAGATGCTCATGGAGTGGGAAGAGATTCCAGGTACGCGAGATGGAAAAGAACAAGAAGGTACGTGGGGTGTCGAAAGGAGTGGAAATCTTGAGGTGTCTACTCAGAGTCAAGGAAGGAGCGAGAAAGGCGCCATTGAAGAAGAACAAGATCGAGGAAGGCCACGGACGCCGAGGAAGGCAATCAAACGGAAATACCAGCAGAGGATCCGACCGATGAAGGAGGGCTGACGGCAGCCCGCCGAGGGATTACCCAAGGAAGTTCTCCGCAGATGTGGAGAACGGTGCCTGACGGCGACGTTAGCCAGACGTAGTCCGGAGGTGACCGAGATGTTGCAGGAGGAAATGCGCAAGCATCCGGAGAATACCGTAACACGGGTGACCCGGGAGAGGATGAGGACGCAGCAGGATCCTCGATTGGGGTAGAAGCCTCGCCTTTAATGTGGCGGACTGATGATGAATCGCCAAGACCAGTCCTTTCGTGCCGAGGGATAACCCAACCGACAAGAGGTCCGCCGGGCCGTTAGGGAAACCCACCGGCGGAGCACCAAAGCCGTGAAGGGTAGCATGTGGAAGTGAGGGTGGTGTCCCATACGACCTGTGGGGCGCCAGTGGTACAAGTGGAGATTGGATGTATCATCAAGGATGTACTTGGACACGGGTCCGAGTCAACCTCATCACCCACCAGACGAAAATTGGGCTTCACATCCTTCAACCTCAACGAAGACTCGAATGGCGTACATGTCAAGAAGAGATCCGCGGGAGTTAACCGGAACCATAGCCCCGCGCACCCTACAAACCGGATTTTGTTGTGATCAAACCGCCGGACCATTAGGGTATGAGGTGTTGCTGGGCCATGGGGTTGGCCTGCAAGCTACACTTTGGAAGGAAGGAGATTCACTTCAAGCCGTGGATGGGACCCTAAGGTGCGAGAAGGGAGGTTGCTATCACCGGAGCAAGGACACCTATTGTGGGAAACCGTGAGCACTCGGGTATACCTCGGAGGACTCCACCGGCGACGAACAAGATAGTTCCGAGGAGGCGACTTTTCGCCAAGATCCGCCGGTCCGAGGAGGAGATGGACTACGCGGATGCCTTTGGAAGTGGTTGATTGTTTTGAGTAAACGCCACAACGGGCCGGAGGAAGGAAGTGAAGAGGAGGTCGGACCAAAGACAAGGGGAGACAACAAGAGTCGGACCAAGGAAAAGCGGACATCAAGGAGTAACACGATTCACCTCCGACGAGCTCTTCGAGAATGGGGATGCGAGAGGACGATCCCGAGAGGAGGACGAGGGGTTTGGACGCAATGAGGCAAAGACGGAACGGGAGACGGTGAACCCGGACGACGTGGAAGAAGTGGAGGTCCGCAAAAATTCAAGTTTAAGAAAGGCATGCCTCGGACCAAGGAAGGACTAAAGCACTGGGAGTTTTAAGGTGTTCCTTCAAGGTCACGGACATGAAGGGCATTCAAGAAGTGGGAGAGCATAAGATCGAAGCCGTGAGCGTGCCACCGAATCCGACAATACAAGCTCAACCCCAAGTATTCGATCAAGGTGAAGGAGGTCCTTGATAAGTACCGGAGGCAGACATCATTTTCCCCATCGTCACAGCCGAGTGGGTCGCTACCGATTGTGGTGGTTCCCAAGAAACAGCCAAATTGCATGCCAAGATTGAGGAAGCTCAACGAACGAGAAGGACCACTTCCGATGCCATTCAGAGACGACATTTTGGACAAGGTGGTCGGACGGACTACTTACTCCTTCCCGGATGGCTACTGGACATAACCAATTGCACCTAAGGGAGTCGGACCGACAAGACGACCTTCACTACGGAGTGGGTACGCTTGCCTACAAGAGAAGTGCCTTTGGGATGACCGAGTGTCTCATGCGTATGGTGACCAACGCCTTCCGTGACTTCGAGGGACTTCATGGAGATATTCTGGATGATTTTGTGTGCATGGGGAGGTGGACAAACACCTTGGGCATCTAAGAAGGTGCTTGAGCGCCGAGACTCAATTGAGCCTACACCGAGAAATGCTACTTTGGAATGACGGAGGGAATCTTGTGGACATCGTGGCTGAATCGAGGTGGACCAGACAAGGTCCGGTCATCCGCCTCCACCACGAACCTAAAGGAGCCGAGAGGTTTCGAATGGTGGGATACTACCGTTTATTAAGGACTTCGAAGAGGGCGGCTAAGTTGATGTAATCATCGGAAGGAGGAGGTTTGGACCGGTCACGTGGAGCGAGAGGAGGCCTTCGGATTTACGTAACACCTTGGTAACCGTTCTAAGAGGACCGGATCGAGCAAGAAATTTCATGTGTATGTAGATGTGTCCGCTGCTATCGGAGTAGTGCCGAGCGGACGACAAGCGGCGGGATTATCCCGTATACTGGACGACACTCACCCACGAACTAAAAATACACAACTACAGAAGAATCGGGTATGGTATATGTCGCCAAGAAATTCGACACTACCTACTACCCAAAGGAGTTTGTGTTCTATGTAGACCACTTTGCTCAAGCATCCGTGAATAAGACGGACCGTCCGGACGGATAGCAAGGTGGATATTGTTGCGCAGGAGTTCACGTCAAGTGGAAACAAGACAAGGGAGGCAAGACTAAATGCGATTTCGTCACGATTGAAAACAGAGCAGTGTTGAGAGAAGATGCTCCTGGATGAGACATTGGTTGCCGCAGAAAGTACAACCGAGGAGCCCACCGATCAACCCCAAGAGAACGGCATTTAGAAGTGAGAAGGGAGGGTCCGGCCGTCCGACCTAAGAAATAGAGCGGTACTGGGAATGGAGCTTCAAAATCGACTCGGGATGAGGGAGGCATTCGTGCACTATGCTCGACCCTTCGTAATGTACAACGGTGTGTGTTCAAATTAGGGCCGACGGAGTAGAACGAAGGTACTTGCAACCGCAGAGACAGGAGCTCGCCAAGGGAATGCACGAAGGATTGGGGGACACTACGCAAAGACAGTCACCACCAAAAGATTTTGAAGCGGACCGGTGGCCAACAATGTATGGGGACACCCACCGCTTAGGAAGAAGTGTGATGCTTGTCGGATCGGAAGCCAACCCCGACGACACGGGCCGCTAGTACCGATATTGGCACCGCACCTTCAAAAGTGGGGTATTGACTTTGTTGGACCTATACACCCAAGACACACACAAAGGAGATACATCCCGTGGCAACGACCATCGCACTGTGGGTAGAGGCGGTATGACAAGAACGGACTCAAATACCGTGGCCAAATTCTGACGAGAACATCATAACCCGCACGGATGTCCGCCGCTTGGTAAGTGATAGGGGAACCCATTTCCTTAATGATGTGGTGGCCGCCATGACGGAGTATTTCGCATCAATCATCGCAAGACGGCACCCTACAATCCTAAGGCCAATGGACAGAGAAGACAAATGGGCTCATCCGCAGGATTCTCGAATAAACTCACGGAACTACGCCCATGACTGGATACTCCATCCATCCGTGGGCGCTCCGGACAGCAGAGAAGGTGACCACACAACGGACCCTTACTTGACCTTGACACTCCCGTAATGCCGTGAGAGTTTGAAGTGCCCACTTTTCGAGTAATGATGGAAGGAGACGAGAAGAGGAAAGCCAGAGCGACTCTTGGGGTTTGTTCAAGACAGAGGATGGGGAAGAAGCTCACCAAGATGCACAGGTGCAAAACCAAATAAAGATTTGGCACGATCGCCGATCTGAATCGAGTATGTAAAGGAAGGGACCGCCCTCCTTTATGATAGTCATACATGCATTTTCCGTGCAAACTTCACCGAGATGGATGGGTCCGTATCAAGTGGTGCAAGTATATGACAACGGGTCCGGCCCAGCCACGCCTAGATGGAGAGCTGCCCACTGTGAACGGTGGCGGTGAAGAAGTATCATGCTTAGTGTTGGCGAGACGCCAAGATGAGAAGGGAGTATGTGGCTATGCACTTCGGGAGTTAAGAAATAAGTAGGGTTTCGCTTTTTAGGATTGAAGGATAAATAAGGCGAAAAGGAGGAATAAATTGGGGTAGCGCCGAGGCTCGGAGTATACTCCCGACTGGAGTGAACAACGGACCCCTGACCACTATGGCAAGCTCCGACTACGCCGAGTAACGGATAAGTCCGAACCCACCTGTGTCAAAATAGGATAAGTACGCCAGAAAGTAACCTAGGAGCGAGGCGTGAGGATGCGAGGCGGCGCCACGGACGGCCCCGAGTGGAGGTCGCATGAGGCCTGACCTCGCGAGGCCGTTATAAGGCAGTATTCACGCCCGCGGCGCGCGCGTAAGGCCGCAGTAAGCGA
Source organism: Anthoceros angustus (assembly GCA_010909165.1). Classification (NCBI taxonomy): domain Eukaryota; kingdom Viridiplantae; phylum Streptophyta; class Anthocerotopsida; order Anthocerotales; family Anthocerotaceae; genus Anthoceros; species Anthoceros angustus. Next base: position 409,676 of record MU008204.1, read on the forward strand.
GGGTCGAGTAAGCCATGCACTCGCCACGGACAACGAAGAGGCGCCGGCCAGCATTCCACAAGCGCCAAGGAGGGAGGTCATGCCGCAGCCTCCGCAATCCTCATAGCCTTGCGCCCGCAATCCGCTCGGCGCTATCTTTTGGGCGCCAGCCAGAGCGCGCACCGCTGGGCATAACGCGCGAAGGAGGAACATCGTGCCGGACTCGCGCCTACAAAGAACAAGAGGAGGAGAAAGCAATGGCACCCAAAAGCCGAGAAGTCTGGGAGCCATGGACCGTGGAGCGCAACATTGTGACCCGCGCTATCCGGACTTCCCGGCCGGAGGAAGTGGGGAATTGGTGAGTGGCATCCGGACGTGTTCCAAATGGTCGACCTTTGACAACGCACTCTAGTCCGGAGTTTGCCCGAAGATGCCGCGGCGATCAACAAGGAGGTCCGATCCAAGAACCTCCGGAGGAGGAGGCGATGGACCTTGAGGTCCCGAGGATGGCCTACAACCGCCCAAGGAGGAAGAAGGGGCGTGCCGAGCCCCTTAAGGCGGGAAGATAGGGCCAGCCGCGGCGAGGCTCGAACGCGGACAACCAACGGATGGTTGATATCCGATCCGCCGGATGCCGAGTAAGGGCGGTAGCCCGGATCATTGTCCATTGAACTCGCCACCAAGGTGGATCACCTTGGTGATAACTGCTGGTCTCGCATGCGCCCAATGGGAGAGCGGACTGGGAAGGATTATCGCCTGCCTTCGCCAGAGGCACGCAAGCTAAGGAGCGAAGCCTCATGGGGCCGACCTACCGATTCATGTATGGGGACATTTCGAGCTCTCAAGGAGAGCTTGAGCGGCGCCAAGGGCCGGAGGCCCCGCTGTAGAGCGTGCAAGGGCGCCGAGGTGGGGGTCGCCCTTCAAGACCAAGCGACTCGGAGGAGGACGATCGAGGATTCCTGACTCCATACGTCTGAGCGAACCCCTCACCACCTGTGAAGTTTGGGAGGCGATTCCCCTTCCTCCTTTTGGTGCCTCCGAGCCGGCAAGACAGAGGGAGCCGATGCCGAGGGCGCATGGCCCGCACCGGCTGTAACAATGCCCAACAACCACGACGGCCGCCGAGCCCCGACGAACTCAACGGGAGCAAGAGGAAGACGGTGCCGCTTACCAACGCAAAGACTCGAGGTGCACTACCGCCCACCTGAGTGGCAAGAGGTCAAGAGGCGTAAGGAGGGCGAAGGGACGTGGCCCAAGGAGCAGGAGGTCACCGCGCACCCCCACCTCGAGCCGGCCTGCCCCGGCTGTGAAGGGGCAAAAGAGCTTGCTCCGACCCCTCACCTCCTCCGAGCCCTGTGAGAAAGAGGGCACAAAGGAGTTAGAGGCCAAGAGGGCCAAAGAGGGTGAGACTGACCACCACTGTGACCCGAGGGTCCCGATTAGGTCCGAGAACCCACCGACTTACTCCCGATCAAGGTATGGAGGTCCTTGGCGAGAAATGCCGGCCCCACTACGGACTTTGTACTCACCGCGGCCGTGGAAGAAACACTAAGTCTGCCTACATGGACGGAATGCTTTGGGGTCTCGTGGTACAGGAGAAGACCTGTGAAGTGGAGGCCACCCGAGGAGGATGGTGGAACCCAAGAGCAAGTGAAGGCGGCAAAGGAAAGGCGGAGTCCCTCGCCGGATCGAGGAAGGGAACGCCGGGTGAGCGAGGCCCGGTTCACAGATCGGGTTAAGGTTCTTCACCGGCGGTCAAGCAAGCTCAGAGGCCCAAGCGCGGAGGACCTTGCGTAAGAGGGAAGCGCAGCAGAGGCTAAGAGGCCCGGCACGCAGAGAGCTCGACCGCGAGGCGGCCGGCAGCCGCGGGCGAGGCCAAAGGCGGCGAAGGAGTCAAGCAAAAGAGCGACCGGATCACTACGTGATCGAACCGAGGAAAGAGCCGCGGCAATGAGCACAAGGCGACAGCGGCCATGGAGGAAGGGCCAAGACTGGGAGATAGGATCTCCGAGTACCGCAGAGGGGAGGCGGCAGCAGATGGAGGACAAGAAGGACACTGAGCTACAACCCAAGATGCGTGAGCAGCAGTGATTCTCAACGAGAATCCACGACTCGAGCACGAAATAGCCTGGCCTCAAGACGGAGGAAAATCGCGACTATCCAAGGAGTTGGACGCTGTGCTGCTGTATGAGCCGGAGGAAGTCCGAGCGGACGGAGGTATCCGACACTGGAGAGGAGCGGAGCTAAAGGCCGTAATGAACGGAGGAGCGAGCACCGGAAGGTAAAAGAAGCCGCCGTCCACCGAGAAAGGCGGAAGGGAACGCCGCGCTATGGCGGTAAGTCGGCGGAAAGGAAACGGAGAGCGGAGCAACAGTGCACTGCAGGAGGTGACCGAGGCCGCCTTGTAGCCTCACGTGATACAGCCCGCCCACCACAACCGGGCAGAGAGGTGGCCCAACAAGCCGAAAAGACGCCTAACACTTATGGCGGAGGGAGTATCGGTGCCCGCACACGTGGAAGAGGCAATTCAACAAGTCGATCTGACTTTGCCTATTACCACGCCGAGCTCTCAAGGCGAGAAGCCTCTCGACGCCGGCACGGACCCCGGAAGGCTCAAGGAGATGAAGGCCACGGGACAAGACAGGACCCTAGTGGCCCCTGCTTGAGATGACGGAGCGCGGAGAGGAGCAACCGGAGGAGCGAACGAGGAGCGGGCGGATGCGATCGAGGGGCACCCCGCACCTCACCATGGAAGGAGGGGCCAACGGCGAGTCCCGGGCGATCGGGAACTGGAGGACTTGAGGAGAGCCACGGAGGAGTCCCGTGAGGGAGGAAACCCGGTGGCGTGAGTCCGGACTTTGTCCGGACTCTGAGGGAGGCCGACTCAAGTCCGGACCTGCACAACTGGGACCCCGAGGTCCGACCTGCAGACAAGGTCGGACCTAGCCGGCCGACCTGTGAATAAGCCGGACTCAAGTTCGAGTCGAGACAGACCCGAGGACCGGGCAAGAAGGAGGAGCCCCTTCGACTTACGCTTAGGGGAGCCGATAGGTGGCCCCACCGCCAAGGACCTGTGGAGGCCAGGGAGGATGACGCCGGTAACGGCGTTGTCACCGCCGCCAGAGCCCAACCCGGCTGTGATTCCGGGAGAGGAGGGGCCCGCCTCACGGATCATCCGATTGGGTGCACCACAACCGCCGTGACGGGGATTGACCACCCATTCCGAGGCGGGGCCTGTGACCTTCCCACCACACCGGCGAAGGAGATAGGGGATAGGCGGTAGGCCGATTAGGGTATACCGAAATCACGCCGTAATAGGGGTGTAATAAAGACGCCACCTTGGGCGCAGATAAGAGGGCCGAGGTCGCCTAGTAAAGCATCTTCTCTTGGTGTTGATGCCGCTTTGCACCTTTGTGAGTCTTCTTGCTAACGTGAGTCCCGAGTCACCGAAGTCCCGGGAGATTGATCAAGGTCCCGTGACGGACTTAACGCTGTGTGTGTGCGTGGAAGGGTGATCGGTGACCTGCTCGCCCCGGAGCCGCGCCCGAACCGGATCGAACGTGAGCCGGAGGAACTCCGGAGGGCGAGCCCGGACGAGAGGCCCGGAACGACGGAGGAGGTCCGGATCACAGAACCGGCCTTTTCTAAGATCAAGAGTGTAGCGTGAGGGGAGAGAGGAAAGGACTGGATGCGTGAGGGATGTATGTGAACGATACGGACGCGAACGGGTCCTTAAACGTTTGGCCATACCGGGCCTGTACGGTGAACGTTGTGAGTAGTTAGGAGTATGTGTGTGTGTTGAGACTGAACGAGCGCTAAGGACGGTAAGAATCACCTGAAACGCGGTAAACGGGCCTATCATTCCCTTGGGAACGGACTTCTTCCTACAACGACACGGGATTGTGCGCGCCCGGCTGGCCATCAGCAAAAGTCACGCCACAGGCCCCGAGGAATGGCTAACCATCGATGAATTATAGAAATGCGCGCCGCACGGGCGCACACGCAACGGTGGCCGGGCACGCTACACAAGCGCGGCCGCGAATCAAGTTAGCGGCAAGAAAGATTTTGTTCACAAGATGCACGCGCCGCAACAGCCCATTGCCTGACAAGCATGTAGGTATGTCTCGAAAACAAGTGAATGGTGAGGGTGATGTATGGAACACATGGACATGTACCACATCGCAATGAAGGTCATGTGCCATGTATAGGCGTAAAGATGGGATGCCGGAGGATATACCTTCGATAATGGTGTGTAGCAAAACATAAAAAACCCACGGACATCGGTACTTATTCATTCCCCGCCACCCACGACAGGGCATATGGATGTATGAAAACATGGACACCACATACACACATGAAGCTAATGTGACATATATAGACAAGAGGTTGGGAGGACGGATGAATTATCCTTGGATAATGGAACGGATGATATATCGAATAGTGTATTAATACATTCAATAATGTATTAATACACCAATGGTACTTAATTATTCCCGACACCCAAGGACGACTGCCTATAAATGTCATGCATGTATGTGAAAATATGGACATTTTCCACATACGGACATGTGGTCATGTGACATATGTAGCACGAACCGACATGTGACATATGTAGGCACGAACCGACATGATCCTTGGCAAACCAACGATGCCGCATAAATTTGACCTTGGAGAATGGTATATATTAATATCCAGACTAAACGTGGACAATGCTACCGCATTATCCCCGACACCCAAGGACGACCGCCTATAAATGGTGAGGGCCTATGGATGGAGATGCGAACGTCATCTCTTTTCTCGCATGATACAAGGATGAACGGACACCAAAAGTGGCGCGTTCAAGGGAGGCGCCGAGGATGTGTGCGAACCCGCACATCCATACCCTAGGACATTGTCTGTGGAGGCGGAGTGATGAAGGTCCGTAGGTCTCGCACGATCGGGCGGAGGTGAATTTGAAGGAGAAGGCATCGATCGCCCACGCGCCATCAATCCACAACACGCCATCCCGAAAATACAGAGATGCCGAGTAACACGGAGGAACTTGCGGTTGTTCGTGATTCGATTCTGCACGTGCACATATGGAGGATGACGCCATTGGGAATCTTCGGATTATGGGAGCTCGGTATGCATCCGCCTCTCTTTGGAATAGAGACACGGTGATTTGGTAACCAGCCTCATCCGAGGAAGAAGTAGGAAATGCCGGAATGAATATCAGCCCTTTCTTAGATGGAAAGGCGTCGACGGTGTTTGCGCGGCTTTGTTGCGATTGCATTGTGAACGGCGAGATTCATGTATGAAACTTGCCTTCCCCGGCACGCTGTAAAGCCGGTTGTAACGAAGAGGAGAAGGAAACGTGTAACACTTGTCACCCTATGCGTCACCCATGCAATTGGAATGAGAACGGGCATGCGCGATAACAGAATGGAAAACGGCCGTAGTCCGCAATGATCACAGGCGAGTCCATCGGTTTTCTCGCCTGCATGTAAGGATGTGCCGCAATAAATTGCCGTGTCAAAAACTATTCCTCGACAATTCCATCAATTGAAAACATCGGCCGCCGGGAGAGGCGGAGGGAGGGTCCGGGCGGTTTCGCCCGCGCCATGTCGAGATGGAGTCAAGGGAACAAGTTTTTTGCTGGTGATTTCGGTCACATGGCGCGGCAGAGCGCGCGAACGGGTGGTCTTTTGTCCGGGCGGCACGGCGCGAGGCGGGAATCGAGGGTTTGAAAGAGGCTACCGCGTATTCCGCCGCCATCTCGCCGCCTTCCCATCTTGCGCGCTTTATCCTAAAACGAAATGCCTTGCACATCGACAGACCCAAGATTCGTGAGTCCGGCAACCTCGCCGTTCCAGAGAACTCACCAAGACATGGTGGCGTGCCTATACCTTTGCCGACGGTTAGTTTGAACATGTTCATGATGTCCGCTTGATACTAAAGCGGCAGCGCCGCCCCTGTCTGGTCACGCGGTGACCGTAATTTGCTGTTCGGAAGGAAGCATACGACGCCTTCTCGCGAAACCCGACCGCTGGCGTCGTGGCTGATGGGGCTAATTTCGGGTGGACATTGGGAGCACATGGAAATGCCATATGGGATCCGGATGGTATGCGGAGGACATGGATGTTGGGGAGGACCTCGCGAGGAAAATGTCCCTGACGAGGTTCCGTTCCAAGCAAGATGCCGAGTCTAATGGCACGCCGGGTAGTGCCCGCGTAGCTCGCTTTTGCGCAGCCTCCACGAAGTGTGGGCGGGCAATTTTGCAGCTGCAGGCAGTCAACGGGCGGAGGCACCATGTTGCTGCAAACGTGGGCCAGCAATTGTTGTGGACGACATGGACAACAAGGAGCTGGTACTACACAAAAGGGGATTGCGGTGGCTCCAAGACCAGCTGCTGGAGCTAACAGGTGGTGGGCAAGAGGAAGGGAATGTGGCCCGGCCGCCACCATTGACATTTGGTGGCCTGACTATGCCACGGCATAAGAAGTTCATGGAAGTCATCCGCAGCAAAGCTGCAAACGGGATTCCGGGCAAATGGAGCGACTTGTCGCAGGCAAGGAGGAAGGAACTGTGCAGTGAAGTGGCTTCACAGTTCCCAGATCTCCTGGTGAAGTCCATGATTAGGTCAGAGTTTAGCCGCACACCCAACGCCGAACAATAGATATGGAGGCAAGAAAGGCATACGCCTTTAGCGGAGAAGAGAGTAGGAAAAAGTCAGCTTTGAAACCCACCGGGCGGATGAAAAGGTGTGGAGGATATTGTCACATGGGCACGAGTTGAACTCATATAACACGGAACTTTTGTCCCAAGGCATCGCTTGCAGGCGAGATTGGAGAAATCCAATGGACAAGGGCCAAACCCATGGGCTAGTGTGGACGCTACTGGGGAGTTCAAGTTCCAAGAAAAGTATGGGAGAGCCCCAACCGACGAAGAATGCGAATTTGGTGCACTCCGCCAGCCGCAATGAACTGTGGGATGTGATGAAGCGGAGAACCACCTGCACTTCAAAGATCTGCGGTCATAATAAGGGCTCAACGCGATGCCAAAACCTCGAGGCCAAACGCCCTGTAAGTGCGGAATTAATTCCGATTCGGATGTTGGTGCTTGATGAGGATGAAGACGGTGGGGAAGAGCCGGATGATGGGGATGACACAAGAGGACACAAATTCCGAGGACGAGGTGGAGGACGAGGGACGGAGAAGAGTATGCGTAAGAGGGGGGGACGGTGCGCATGGGGATGAAGACAACGGCGAATGGAAAAAGCTGGCATCTCACACATATGCACATCGAGTCACTAGGTGGAGGGGCATCGGCGTAAACGACGATTTCGAGGAAGTGTATACTGCTCGAGCGACAGAAAAGGCCGATAGGTGGCCACGTCTTGGCGTACCAAGGCGTATCGACGAGGGCCCGAGCAACGCGTGAAGACAAAGGCCTCCGAAGGGGAGAGAGGCGCGAAATCCGTGGTGAGACGCATCGATGGACTCATGAGGTTTGGGCTGCGTTAGTTCCGTGCACTAATGTTTCTTCTCATGCGACAACCGGCCATGGGACGTCGGCAATGTGGAGGGCCCGCAACCATCCGAGAACCAACGATGGAAAGGCACAAAGCAAAGGAGCACATTTATCACGGAATGCGAAAAGAGCCAAAGGCCGCAAAAGTGTCATGAGCGGTACAGATAAAACACGCGACGCGAGTATAATTAGATGTCGAGGCCGCAGAAACTACAAAACCCATGAAATGACATGGACATGTGCTTAGCAAAGGTGTAACTCGTGTATTGTGATTTTGACCAAATAACGCGACTTCTCAGATAGCATCGCCGTATGCACGACGATGTATCAAATGACGCGACATGACGGCATACCGCCGACATACGACGGACGTATGTCGCCAGTGTTCAGAGACGATATGGGGCCGTGGGATGTACATGCCACATGTCCGCAGCGTACACCGTCGACATGAGCCGCTGCACACCGCCGAAAGGACAAGTATGACAAGGGCCGGAATGATTCGGGAGCGGAGGGGATGTCAGGCGCGTGTTAAGTTTGAAAACAAACCCGATGGGTTATTAATGCGTGGACCGGAAAGGCCACAAACTCTGACAAGGGGCGGAACCGAACCTGACTCCAGCCCTGAAACCGGGCCCAAAGTGTGTAACATTTTGTTGACCTTCATAAGGTGTTTTGTAATGTATCCTACCGACACGGCCTAATCCATGTTACAAAACCGCATAAACGCTATAAAAACCTCAATCGTTATAAAACACCATAACATGGACACCATTGTTTCTAGTAGTGTAATACGCGTAATATACAAACTTATTTTATATGAAATTGAATACCGATAGCACTTAAAATAATATAGTACATTTATCACCGAGACTACATGCGTATAGTATAAGGATACATGTATTTATATATGGCGTATTGATGGGCGATGATTGGTAACTACCAAGTAAAAAGTATTCCAAAGGGCAAAAGTAAAGGGCAATGGTGGATGGGGAGGAGGTTCTACTAAGCTCCAAAAGTGTTACAAGACCTCTTGTAACACTTTAGATGTTGCAATCATGTTGCAATTTTGAGAGAGGGCAAAACCACCTCTCACTTCATCTTAACATAATTGCAACACCATCGCAACATACGATTGCAACAATGTACCGTGGTATGGTTTCCAAGCCAAAGTGTAACAAGGCCCCAAAGTGTTACATGGCCCCAAATTGCAACATGAGTGTTGGCATCCGTGGGTCCAAATCTAACATAAAGTGTAAATATAGGCTGCCGCACTAGTAGGGGTAGTTGCGCCGGCGCCTATAAAAGATAGCGCCGAGAGGTGGTGTCCGAGCCGAAAGTGACTACGAAACCCCGAAGCCGGTCGAGAATGGCCTTCTTTTCGGGCCGAACGCCGGGAACTGCTGCGTGAGGGCCCTTCGCCCTGTGAATCATAGTCCCGCATTGCTTAGCTTTTACGCCACAGCGTGCTCAGCCTGTACAGGCATGCCGGGCGCATGGATTGCACGCCCATAACGGCAACCCCACGGCCCCGGGTCCGCCGGTACCGCGTCTCCCCTCTGGCGACCGGCCCACGGGCGCCTCACAATAAACGCTCCCGCTCCAGTTACCTTCCGGGCGTGTATCGCGACTTACCCGGTGCAACTGGACTCACCCGCCTACCTCGGTGCGGTCCCGAGTCCCCTGCCTACTCCGGAGGCGGTCCGAGTCCCTATCTACTCAGAGCGGTCCGGGGTCCCCTGCCTACTCGGAAAAGTGTCCGAGTCCCCTGCCTACTCCGGAGTGCGGTCGAGTCTTCACCCGTCCGGCTTATTTCTTCTCGCCTTATTTCACCCACACCAACAAAACAAAAAACTAGCTCATTTCCTTTCTAAGGGGAGAGTTTCACCTCCTAGGGGCACAAGCCGGTTTGTAGTAGCTTAATTAACGCATGTTGACACGATTCTGCTACATTTTGAGTAAGTCGATCCGTAATTTATGCAAGTAGAAATTCATGTTAGCCTATTTTCTTTTATCAACAGTTTCCTGGAAATATTCTAAGGGATTCCCACTGAATGACAAAAGAAAAATACATGCCTGTGTCTTTTGTTAGTTCCTGTTCAGTTTTTCCCTTATCCGCATCTCCAGCCTCTGCACACATGCCACCAAAGACCCAAGACATCTTAGCCATATACAAGTTGGATGTGTCATCTTATCTACAGATGTAATAATCAGCTTCACAGGGAATCACGTCAGCCCGCTGCAACCATCTCGAGCACAAGATATTTCAACCCAAGCTTTCTTCTCAAGAACAGTTTGTGGAGGAGAGGCGTCTATGCGCCATCTGTAGGATGTAAAGGGGAGGACTCCACCAAGAGAGGAGCGCGTCTATCAGCTCCCAAGACATTCAAGATGTGACAGCCCCATGCCATGGCTATGTCATGTCGTGATACTAATCTCCGCACTTGGGTTTAGTGTTTGTGGCGACTTTTGGTCGACTAGCCAATGGGCCGCACATACCGCAAGGTCGTTGTAGTAAGGGGTTCGCTCCACGTGGAATGGACTCGTGCTTATTCTCGCCTCGAGCTCTACAACCTATCGCCTCGAACGGACTTCATCATGTTGGGTCCCATGGCTCCACAACCGTAAGTGTGTGGTCCTCCACAACCTGTCGGACCGTATCGCTGCCAACCACCGGACTTCCCACAAACCCCGCCTCGGGTTTCTCCAAGACCACCGAACAAAGTTTAGCGACGCCTCCGTCTCACGCATTTCCAGCGGCCCATACCCCTCAACTCTATCCGGCCACAACACACACGCCGCAACGCGACCCTCCTCCCTTATCCATTCTTAGCTAGTAGTCACAACACCAACACGCGATGTATTCACACCAGCCGCTTTGCCCTGCGCCTTCATGCTCATGGAGAAGTGGCTTCGCACTGCAACCCCACCTGGCTCCAAGCAGCCTCTGTGGATGGCTTCGCCCAAGCAGTCACCCCAAGCGCCTCCTAATCCCTCCGCTGACTGCCTCAAGTGAGAAGTGGCTTCGCACCGCAACCCCACAACCTCCGCTCCAAAGCCTCCAAGGTTAGTCTCAGACCCGAGAAATCACCCATGAGCACCCCCGAGCTCACAGTCCCACCCCCGGTGCACCCATCAAGCGTCATGGAGCTCGTCACCGTGCAGCCCTCAAACACATCCCTCTACCACTCAATTAATCGCCTTATGATGCAGAACTCACCCGCCTCGAGTACCAAGGCAAGAGCACACAGAGCGAAGATGGTACCGGTCTGCCCCAGGGCGCCAGGCCTCATACTTCCCACACCCTAATCTAACCACCTATGTATGTACCCTAACTCGGGTCGTGGTAACCGCCAAGACGTAGCTCATCATTCCACCGGACTTCATCACCACCGCTTCCCCGCCAGCATCCGCTCTGCATTATGCCATCCGGACTAACCCGCCTGCCAGACCACATCCGGACTAAGCCGCGGACCGACCCATCCAGCGAAGCCGCTCTACCGACTTTACTCCGCCGAACGCCGCCGGCCGGGACTCACTGAACGCCGCCGCCGGACTCACCAACGCCACGCCCGGCCACGCCGAACGCCCCGCCACTCACGGTCAACGCCGCCACGGACTACTCCATCCCGCACGACCACCCAAAGACCGGACTGCTCAAGCGCCTAACGGACTCAGGTTTAGGGATTGCACTTATGCTAACTGCCAAAACGGCCTTATTGGCTAACTCCTCCTCTCTCTTAACAAAGAATACCAGTAAAAAACAAACAAGCTTCAAAACAAGTCGCTGTGAGTACCTGACATCGGATTTGGCACTCCACAGTTGTTTGATTAGAATTAATTAATCTAATTACTTATCTTAAGTAAGGAATTAGTGTTAATTAATCTAAGGTGCCATTGCCTGATTAGTGTTAATTAAACATGGTTAGTAATAGCTAAGTGATAAGCTCAGTTATATGCTTTGGCATATTCCTTGCATATTATAGTGTATTCTTAGGATACAATAGCTAAGTGGATAAGCTCAAGTAATATGCTCGCATATTCCTTGCATATTATAGTGTATTCAGGATATACAGCTGGCTGATAAGCTCAAGTAATATGCTTTGGCATATTCCTTGCATATTATAGTGTATTCTTAGGATATTTCGCATATGATGCCAATAGGATATCTTAGAATATGCCACGCCGGTGTCTAAAGATATATGTAGACCCTTCCATCGAGGAAGCTTCTCGGATCATAGCTTGTCCTCTAGATACGCAATGCGGGTGTTGTGAGGAGGCCAAAGCTATGACCCGAGAGGCCATGCGTTGTTCCTCGTGGAGAGGTATGTGTGCTATACACGCGAGCTATTCCTTCACAGTTATTGGTTGCACCTATATATCCGCAGATTCGATTTGTTTGCTTGGTTGTTGGTCCAGGAAGTGCTTATATGAATTCAAGCTGCCACCTCGCAGCAACAAGCAAGGTCACCACATCCGCAGCGCCATCCTCCACCAAGGCACACAGATGGTCTAAGGACGCGCCCGCGTCCTGTAGGCGCCATCCTCCACTAAGGCGCACAGGTGATCTGAGGGCGCCTCCGCGTTCTGCAGGCGCCATCTTCCTCCATAGTTTACAGCAGATTTACACGCGCCGCTCGCGCTGCAAGGGTCGCCAGCAACTTTGGGGTGTTCTTTTTTTTTGTTTTGGTAGCCGCGTCCCCGCGCGCTGCAGGAGCATGCACACACAACCAGCAAGGAGGACCTACAGATCCGTATCTGTGGGTGGTGTGCGTGATACTGGCAGATCTGCAAACATGGGTTTTTCACCTCACCGTCCACACTTGGTTGGTTAGCAGGCGGAGAAGGTGGTGCTATAGGTACCAAGGAGCATGGAGCATCTGTCCTACGGCTTTCCCCCCACAGCAGCGACAATAAGAAGGGAAGAAAGGAGGTATCTCACCTTTCCTGTCTTCTCTAGAGGCATGCCCCAATCTTCTAATTCCTCTTCTCCCTTTTCGTCATCTGATGAAGACAAGATGATCAAGCTTGTTTTCTGCTGATGGTTTCCTCGTGGACGCTGAGGAGTATGCTGGAGTTTCGGCCTGCGTGAAGACGGAGTTGTTTGTGCATGATGGGCCTTTGAGGTCAAGTTTTCATTGACAAGGACTCGTAAATCGGCCGCGAGTCCCTCAGAGGCAAGATGCCCTCCCACTGGTCACCGGGCGCCCGCACTGCTGCGCTTTCGGCATATGCTTCACTTCTAGGCACCTTCAACCTCGCCATAGCTTTTGCTTGCCCTTGTCAAAATGAAGCAACTTATAGATGGAGACGGGTTTCCTGTACACCCGTTTTTAGTGGTTGGGGGGGAATATGGCCTTATCCTTTTATTTATTAAGTTTATTGAAGACCATATTTTTCAGTGATATATTTCTTATGCCATATTTACAGCCCGTTATCAAGGCTAGTTATTTCAACTTTATTATGGAGACAATAACAATGAAATGTATTTTTCAATTCAAGTTTTCATTTCAACTTTTCAAGCTCCTATTTCTCAATAAGTGGGAGTTCTCCTTAGCTACTTAGCTCATTAGATAGCTAGTTTTTTTTTTTACCCCTATTTCATAGTGAGTGGGAGTGATGAAATGCCTTAATTATTAGGGCACTATTCATTAGGGCTCCTATAAATCCATAGAATTAATCATTAATTAATAGGGTTAGAAGTAGTTGCATTAGTTATTTATGGTTAATTGGTTACAACAACCTATAACCACCTACTTCATATAAACTCAATGTACTTTCTATTATGATAATCAATGTATAAGATCCTTTGAGCAAGTCCTCGATTCTCTTCACATGGCCGAATTAGCCGAAATGCAAAGCAATGAGAGGCTGAGCACGCCAAGGAGCATCAACGGCCCGGTGTGAAGTGGCTGAGGTCGCCTTTAGTGGCCCCAAGGGACTCGCCGTATGCCGACCGGATGATCTCGCCACGGAATCCAAGACATCAAAAGGTGCGCACGCCCACCTGAGAACCTTTGAGGCGTATGTGTGCCCGTGCCCATGTGGAGGAGGCCATCCAGCAGGTTGACTCCGACTTCGCACATTATCATGCGGAGCTCCTGAAGGCGGTGGAGGCAGCCCATCACGCAGGGCAAATCGAAGGACCGCCGGAGGAATCAGAAGGAGTGGAGAGGGACGAGGGCCTGGGGGATAGCACAGCCACGGGAACCCTGGGCGCACTGTTCGGAGACGAGAGCAGCAACGGAGAAGGGGGGCAACCGGATGAGGGGGATACGGCGGAAACAACTGGACAAGAGGTAAGTCCGTCGTACCCAACAGCAGAAGAAGGAGAGAGGGTCCCCGAACAGGCCATGGAAGGAGAAGTCCAAGGGGTGAGGGATCCGGTGCAAGAGGGGGGTCCGGTGGGTGAAGACAGACCCTTGAGAAATGCTCCGGACTCGGATGTCCGGGAACCCGCGAGGCCGACCAAGTCCTGGACTGGAAGCGAGGTGCACCTCAAGTCCGGACTAAGCGGTAGGCCGACCCTAAAGTCCGGACTCCGGAAGCGAGGCCGACTCAAGTCCGGACTCGAAGTGTGGAACGCAAAGTTTGGGCAACTAGCTTAAATGAGTTCGCTTTGAAACAGCCCACACTTTGCTAGAAATGGTTTGGTGAAGACATGCAAGGAAATTTTTGCTCCTTTTGAGCGGGAGTTGTAGGACCATGTCGGAAGGAGAGGATATGTGGAAAAGAAACGGGTCAAAACGACCTCCTGGTGAGGAGAAAAGGTAACCTACATGAGTGGTAGGAGGTGTCCTACCACCGTAGGAGAAACTCCTACCATGGTAGACGAGGGTAGGAGAGATCCTACCACCGTAGGAGGATGACCCCGCTAGTGTTTTGATCACCTAGTAGGAATAGCTCCTACCATGGTAGGAGAGGGTAGGGTATCCCACCGCCAGAGAACCTCACCGTGGTAGGAGAAAGGGAAAACGCCTACCATGGTAGGATGTCCTACCACGGTAGGAGATAGGTTTCTAAGGAAAGTAGCTTATGTTTTAGGCAGGATAGGCTTGCTATATATAGAGTCTTTTAGTGGACTAGATAAATAGGCCAAAATAGGTAATTAAGAAATTAGAGGCTAATTTTCAGTAATTAGAAATTAGAAAAATAGGGAAATGGTATTTTAGTATAAGGAAATTAGGAAACTAACATCAATGTGAGAGGGCCACGTGGCACACATCCAAGGGCAGGATAGAATGGTAGTTACTTTTCTAACCCTTGGGTGACTTATAAAAGTGGGCAGTGCCCGCAGGAGGCCACAACTGTAAAACTTGAGGAGACTACCACACAGAAGGCGCCACACCTCAAGCTTCCCAAGGCCCCCATACAGCAACGCCGTACACGCGCCTGTGTTGAGGAGGAGAAGGAGGGCGCAAGCAAAGGAGGCAAATCCGCCAGCGCCCAAGAGAGGAAGAAGGAGGAAAAGAGGAAGAAGAGAAGGGAGAAGAAGGTTGGGCGCAACCCAACACTTGCCAAGCTCGTGAGGGTGCCTAGGAGGTGGAGCGTGGCAAGATTGCTAGGAAACCGTGCAAGGAAGGGCTCCTAAATTGGCAAGGTGTAAGAGTCCGGGGAATTTTGGTGAGCTTTCAGGAGAAATCGGGTTTTGAGGACGCCAAGGTGTAAGGACTGCAGGAGGAGAGCAAGGGCAAGGACCTTTGAGCTGTGAGCAAGAGCAAATCACGAGGAGGAGAAACGCAAGGATAAGAAGTCGGCGTGCAGGAATTGCAGTGAGAGGCATCACTTTTCTTCAATTTCGTGACTAACCAAGGAGGCCATGACCAAGCCTACCATGACCAAGGGCAAGGAGGTAGCTAAGGAAGGAGCGTCCACCAAGGAGGTGGCGCAGGAGCGCAAGAGGTCTAAGGGAGGATCGACCGGAGGGTGGAAATTTGACATGCCCTTATTTACGTGCTATGCAGGCCATCCTCTAGAGACCTTTCAGACTTTCGACCTTGGGCAGCAGAGGAGAATATTCAGAGGGTGTATGGGACATTGGTCTTACACCAACCTTGAATTGATAGAGGAGTGTTTTGCTAATTTGCAGAGAAGAGGAATTGGCCGCCTTACCGGATAGAACGCACGGACGGATCCACTGTTGGATAAGGAGCATACGCGTATATGGCGTGCGGATAGCGAGGATAGCGGAATCACGTTGATGGAAGGAACGAGTGGAGGCAAGCGTGCATCAACGGCGGATCTTCCCAAGGGAGCCCTTACTTATGCAAGGGGCATGAAGGCTAAGTCCAAGAATTGGACGGACCAAATCTTGGAGCCCAAGTGGAGATTGTTCACAAGAATTGTTTTGGGCTTGGTGAGCAATCCAAGGGTGTCATATTTCAGACTACCTTCCTCCATTTTCTATGGAAGATCACTCAAGGAGCGAAGCCGGATTGGGGCTCATCATGTATGAAGCATACACCTACCACCGGAAAAGTTTGAAACCCAACGCGTTGATGAAGATGCCCAAGGCCATGCTATCTTAGCACTTATCTAGTGCATTTGTGGGAAGTAGAGGCTACTCACAAGTAAGGAGTTGGATGATTCCAAGCATCCCTTTAACATTGTGTACTTACATGTGAGAGGGACAAGGAGTGCTTGGTGCTAAAGGAGGTGCCAGACCACCGGACATTATTGCCGGAAGGAATCCTCCAAAAGATAGGCCGAGGATGCGGGAGGACTTGCAAGGAGAAGTTGTAGGGGATTTGAAGTTTGGACCGCTGGAAGGATGCGGAGATGGAAGGTAGGATAGATCCTACCATGGGTGAATCCCGCCCGCGAGGGTGGGAGGTGTTCCACGTGGTTTGGGACCCCTTCGTCCCTCCTCATGACAAGGCCTACAGTGGCAGGAATTAGTCCTACCACGGTAGGGAAGTAGTCCCACTAGAGCACCTCCTACCACGGAGGGAAAGGAAGTCACGGTTTGGAAGCTCCCAAGGGAGATAAGAAGGCAACCCCTGCTAGGTGGGCGAGCGGATGGAGTCACGGGAGGAGTTGCCCCACCAAGTGATGAGCGGGAGCTCATCATAGGGAAGCAAGGGATGTAAGATCCCATGAGCAAGGCAAAGGCCTTGAGTCTCCCGAGGTAAGAAAGGAGACTTAGACATGTTGGAGGAGATGCTGCGCAGGGAGATGTTCAAGAAGGTAGATGTAGGAGCCGCCAAGAGGAGAGTTGAATTCTTGAAGACGGAGGGAGAAGACAAGGACCTACCAAGCAAGGGAAATTGTGTAGGCGAGCGGAAACCCATGTGGAGGATGTTATGAGGATGGAAGCTCAAGTGGAGCACTTGGAAAAGAGTCTTGAAACAAGGCACAGGAGGCAAACAATCATATTCGGAGAACAAGGCTCTTACCAAGCAATTGGCAGCTCGAGAGGAGAAGGTGGAGCAACTTGCTCACATGGTGCACATGGGAAAAGAAGGCGGAAGACAAGCAAGTGCTGCTAATGGAGGAAAGGTCAAGACGAGAGCAATCGCAAAGAAATGAGGGCAAAGACACAAGTAGGCACATGAGCGGTCATAGCCACACAGCCGTGAAGATTAGTGACATGGAAAAGGAGCTGGGAGAAATGGAGGCTGGAATTGAAGGAAGAAGAGCTGGAAGAACGGACACATTTTGTCCAAAGATTGGAAATGGAACGAGAAGTCCAAAGAACGGAGAATGCACAACTCCCTAGGAGGATAGGGGAGTTGGAGGAAGAAATGGCAAAGGAGAAAGGCCATGAGGCGTGGTGCAAAGATATGTTGGCGGTGAGGGAGGTAGATTTCGGGCCGATTATGCCCTACAAGAGATTGATCCGCCAACCGCAATGAGAGGACGGAGAATGTGGCTCTCGTCAAGACCGGTGAGCTGGCCTTGAGCGAGATGCTTACAAAAGCAAGTGTGAGCATGGAGTATGGCTTGAGGATTACGAAGAATTGGAGATGGCACAACAACGATTTGCAGCCCATCTTCACAACAAGGTGCTCAAGGCCACTAACGAGTTGTTGCGCCGAGAGGAGGATGTTGGGACCTCATGACGATGATAGGGAGGCCCTCATGCAAGTCCAACCGGAAGCCTTGGAGAGTGTCCCAAGCAAGGGTGGAGAAACTCGCACTGTGAGAAGCGAAGCGAAGGGAGAAATCACAGGGTGGAGAGAATCACCTGTGAAGGGGTGAGGAAGAAGAAACGACCCACTGTAGGGACTTACAGTAGGAGAAGGTCCTACCATGGTAGGAGGGCCGGAAGAAGCCGATTCAAAGGTCGCTAGCATGGATTTGACGGTGGGAGGCGAGTACCTTGGCCCTTGCGAAAGAAGGAAGAGGGGTTGATCTTGCAAATGGAGCAAGAATCACAAGGAGAAGACCAACCTCCCAACATGGTGCAGAGAAGGAGCTCACTTGCTCCACAAGTGAGAGGAAGAGGAGAAGTGAGGATGAGCTGGCTAAGAGAGCCCGGCTATTTTATTGGAGGAAGGAACTCAAGATAGGCATCAAGATAAGGAAGGGATTCATAAGAAGTCCTTAAATTAGCTTGAAGACATGGGGCAAGATGCCACTTGGGAAGACTTTTCTTTAGAGGAGGACAGTATTAATGCTTGTCACCAAGAGAGTGTGTTGACTAGCTAGATAGAATGTTGACAGAGCCATTAAGGCTCACATAGGTGAATTTGCTAGAATAGAATTTTACCCAAGATGCTTGGATGTCGAACTTAAAGTCAATAGGATACACTAAAATAAGGAGGAGGCAAAGGCTGAGGGCGCTGTGGGAGGCTGATGTGAGGACCTCCTATAAAAGGAGGGAGCTTGTGAAGTAAAATTATCGTGTCTTGCGCTCCCATCCTCCCGAGTCCTTCACTTTGTGCTGAATTTCGTGGCCGCAAGCCAACGCAGGTCCGGTAGAGAGGAGAACGGGCCGGAGGCCGGGTGGAGGGCTTGCTCTTTGCAGCGCCCGCTAGCCGCCCCTTGTGAATGGTTGTTGTGTGAATTGTTTTGCTTTGAGTGTGGCGATGCTCAAGGAACTCTCGGCTTGAGGGTAGACTGCAGGAAAGACTGAGGTTCTCGAGTCTGCACAAACCACATAGCAACCGCCCAAGGAAGAACTCGCACTTCTGAAACCTCAGCCAGCGAGTTGGAATTAATGAGCCAATTGGTGTTAGAGTAGGAGATTGTGGAGGAAGGAAGGGTAGATGAGTAGAGAAGAAGAGGGCGTTGTTGATTGAGAGAGTTGTGAGGAGGATTAGAGTGTAGGAAAACTAAGGCCAGCAGCCTAAGGGACGAATCCCAACTGCAAGTAAGAGGGCGCTCCGTGTGGAGAAGAGTGTCTTAGGAGTAGGGACGGTTGTGTGGGTCAGGGGTCCCTGGCGCCGTGATAGACACCTTGTCATAAGACGAACCCGAATTGTGTGGTGTCGCTGTAGGTTGAGGTTTGGTGAGTTTACGGCAAGACGGGCGCGAGCCGTAGAGGGAGCGTGAGAGGGCGCCTTGCTTGTTTAGAAGGTCGAGGTAGTGTGTAGTGCAGTAGTGACGGATTTCTCAAGATCCGACTGCCTCAAGTCTCATGGGATGAAACCCAACGACGTAAACGACAAGGGGATAAGTGTGGCCGCCGAGGGTGCATCTCGGAAGCCCGGGATCTCGCCTCCCCACATCACCATGAGTTTGGCTCACGGTAGTCACATTTACCGCCTTTCTGGACTGCCATTCTATCTTGCTTGGGTCGCTTTTAACCTGCTCTTTTTCCGGATGTCCCTTCGACTTCCTAACAATATCCTACAACCCAGCCTTCAAGGTTCTCGTAAAATTTTCGCATGCTCCTCTTCAATTGTTTTTAGCCAAAAAATCAAACTTGTTTGTTTTGCTCGGCTCTTTTGACCGCTTGCCCAAACTTTATGCTCCATGCATGGCGCTTAACTCCGGAGTTTTACTTTGGTATCCAACACACCAAATTACCATATGCACCATCTTGCAAAATAAATTGTACCGATCCTGTTGAGATCCTCACCAAGCTCCTTACCAACATTTCTCCTTGCGAACTCCTCCACCAACTTCGCTTTGCCCACCTTGCCCACCCTTCCTCGGCCACCACAACGGCCTCCTTCACGTCCACTTGCAGCCCTCACCGCAAATTCCGCCTTCATGACGTACACCCCTTTGCGATTCCTTCACCATGTTACAGCCCATCCGCACATCGCTTCTCCCTGTGGCTGTGCCACACCTCCATCTTGCAAATGACTAGCATTTGGTGCACCATAACTTCAGCTCTCTTCCCAGTCTTTTTCATCCTTTGCCTTGAAGGAGTTGACCCTCTTGCAATACATGCTTGGCACTCTCCAATTCCCCTTCCTTCACTCCCAAAATTCGGCGGAGATGTCTTGATTCCCTTTCCAAATCACGGACCCTCAAAGCTTGGTCGGCCATTACCTTCTCATGTGCCTCAACACGCTCTTGTGCCACCTTTGCTTGCTACTGTGCTTGAGCTTGCTTCCTCTCTTCTTCCTTCAGCAGCCTGTGATTATGCTCCGCCCTCTTCTCCCATGTATCCTTCAAATGGGCGACTTGCTTGACTTGTGCTTCACGGCCACCGCTTGGTCAAAACCTGTTCTCCCTCATGCGGTCGAACACTTCACGACTGCTTGGTTTTCCGGGTTTCCACCTTGGACTCCATCTCCATAGCTTCTTCCTGTAGTTGAGATTCCACTCGCCTATCCGCAACTTCCGTGCTTGGTATGTGCTTGTCTTCTCCGCCTCCATCTTCAAGAAGCCGACCCTTCTCCTGGCCGCTTCCATATCGATCTTGCTGAACATTTCCCCTATGCGCAGCATCTCCTCCAAAGAACCCAAATCTCCTTCTTTGCTCACAGGTGCTATAAGGCCTTTGCCTTTCTCCTGGGATCTTACATCCCTCACTTCCTCATGACGAGCCCTTGCCTGTTTGATGGGTAGCTTTTCCACCGTGGCTCCATCCGCCGCACCTCCTGGTTGCCTTCTCACCTCCTGCCTAGGAGCCTCCAAACCATGTCCTCCCCTTTCTCCTAGCGTGGTAGGAGTTGCTCCTACCTCCGTAGGTCAGTGTCCTACCGTGGTAGGTCTTCCTCCTACCACCGCGGGGTTGTCTCTCACCACGGTAGGACTACCTCTACCACCGAGGGTTCCCTTATGAAGGAGCGGGTTGGGTCCCATACCACTGGGGCACACCTACCCTCAGTGTGACTCCCACCGTGGTAGGAGTTGTTCTATCATAGTAGGCACCTATCCTCCTTCCATCTCATCGCCTCCGCCCAAATCTCGAGCCTATCCGCGCTTCCTCATGTGTCTCCCAGGAGCTCCTTCCACGCCTCGTACCTTGCCCTTGTTCTCACCACATGGTCCTTACACCTTGGCTCCTCAAACCCCAACTCCTCCCGCTTGCAAAGGTAATCTACACCTCCTTACACTTGTGGCAGCAATTTGGAAGCTCTCCTCCACGTTTTCCTTTCGCCCGCCACGCCCACCCTCCCAGAGAAAGAGGCTAGATACCACCTCTCACTACATTGCAACAAAATTGCAATAAGATCAGAATACCCATCAGAATAAGATGGAGGGTTGGTTTCCAACCTGTGTTACAAGGGGCCCAAAAGTGTAACAAGACCCCAAGATTTTAACATAATTGCAACAAGGGGGTTCAAATCTTAACAAAAGTGTAACATAGGCCCCTTTCTAGTAGAGTCGTGATCGTGGATTTGATGCCGAATCGCCGTTGACAAAACAGGGAAATCGCCAACGCATGGTGATGATTGAGCACTTCTCCAAGTGGGTGGAGGTAGCGTTCGAGGACCTCACACTACACCACAGCCTTTCCGAGCAGGTAAAAGCATTCGGAGTCGGTGCTGCCTGATCGATCGTGGCAACACAGAGGCGTAATTTTGACGCTGTGGATGCAAGTTTGATTGACCATGTGAAGACATCTCGGATCATCCTCAAGCTCATGGTCCGGGCAGAGGTTGGTTCGTATATTCAAGGATGCTCTGAAGTATCAGATCACCGTGGAACCCAAGTGCGGGATGAGTTGCCCCTTATATTGTGTTGGGTTATAGAGT